>CAWUFW010018793.1:0-209206 GCA_963921515.1 Calotriton arnoldi | reverse complement strand
AGAGTTCTAGTTACTGCATCCCATACTTGGAGGGTGGTGGAGGTAGGCACACTTAAGTAAGCGTTGAGAGGCCTATCAGCTTTGCGGCGCCATGGTAAGTCCCAGATCGTCCTACCCGTCACCTGTCTGTCAATGTGGAGCCACAATTTGTCTGATTCTCGTAGTGACCATTCGCTCAGTACCCTTAATTGGGCCGCCCTATAGTAGGTGAGGAAGTCTGGTAGGGCTAGGCCTCCCTTCAGACGTGGTCTGGTTAATAGGTGATAGGAGAGTCGTGCACACTTACCTTGCCAAATGAATTTGAGCAACAAGGTTTTTAATTCAGGAAAGAGTGCCTTGTCCGGTTGGATGGGGAGGCCCTGGAAGAGGTAGAGGAGACGTGGCAATACGTTCATTTTAATTGCATTGATCCTGCCAATCCATGAAATGTAGGCTGTGCTCCATCTTTTACAGTCAGCTCTTAAGCGTTGCAAAAGGGGTGGGAAGTTGGCCTTGTAGAGGTCAGTGAGTTTGGAAGTAATTTGGATCCCCAGATATGTGATGGCCTTTTGCGCGCCCATTGAAAGGGGGATGTTTCCTCCAGAGTCTTTTGCGCGCCATGAGGCAGGGTGAGATTCAGGATATATGATTTAGTTAGATTGACTTTGAAGCCGGACACCGCTTCAAATTGTTCTAGTTCCTGGTTAATAGCCAGGAGGGAGGCGGCCGGGTTAGTAATTGGTAAAAGGATGTCGTCTGCAAATAAGGCGATCTTATGTTCATCCGTCCCAAAACGGATTCCTGTGATTGTTTGATTAGCGCGAATCCGGGCTGCCAGGGGTTCAATACTCAGGGCGAAGAGGAGCGGGGAAAGAGGGCACCCTTGTCTGGTCCCTCTCGCTAAATCAAAAAAGTTCGAGGCCACCCCATTTACCACTACTCGAGACCTAAGGGCACTAAAGTTGGCATGGATCATTGCAATAAAGGCATCTCAGAAACCAACTCGGCGCAGAGAAAGCTCCAGGAAGTTCCAATCAATGCGATCAAAAGCTTTCTCTGCATCGAGCGATAGTAGCACGGCAGGGATCTTCTTCTTTTGGGACTTATCAATTGGGTGAAAAATGCATCTAAGATTGTCATGTGTCTGCCGTCCCTTAATAAACCCTGATTGGTCTGGATGGATAAGGTCAGGGAGATACGTCTCGAGCCGGGTAGCTAGAATCTTGGAGTATAATTTGGCATCTAGGTTAAGCAGGGCAATGGGGCGATATGATGAACACTGCTGGGGGTCCTTCCCGGGTTTCGGGATGATAGAAATTAGAGCTTTGCCCATGGATGGGGTCAGAGCCTGCCGGCTTGTGATATCATTGAAGAGCGTGGTTAGGTGAGGGCCCAAGTCTGCTGCGAAAGTACGGTAGAATTGGGCGGTAAAGCCGTCAGGCCCTGGTGCTTTGTGACGTTTTAAGGAGTCGATTGTTGCCTGCACCTCTTCCAGGGTGATACGTCCACCAAGTTTTTCATTGGCGGAGTCAGGGAGCTGGGGCAGGGCAAGGGGAGCTAAATATTGCGATTGCCTGGACTCGCTATGGGCGTCAGCTCGGTATAGTTTTTGATAAAAGTCATGGAATGCCTGAGCTTTCCCTTCCTCATTGGTGTGGGTTATACCATATTCGTCTAAAATCTGTTTTACGTATTCTTTCTCTTGTTTGACCCATAATTGTTTGGCTAGTAGGGAGCCCACCTTATCTTTCCCTTCATAACCTCTGGCCTGGAGTCTCAGGATTGTTTTCTCTGCCCTATTTGTGTATATTGCATTAAGTTTCCCTTTGAGGGCCGTAACTTTCCTCAGTGACGGGGCTGAGGGAGTGGTCTTGTGTTGCCCCTCTGCTGCTACCAATTCCCTTTCTAGGTCTAAGCGTTCTTTAGTTTGAAGTCTCTTGAGGGAGGTGGCAAGAGAGATGCAGTGACCCCTAATATGCGCATTAAATGTGTCCCAGTTATTCGCTAGGGATGTGTCGGTTGGGTCATTGAGTAGAAAGAAGTCTTTAATCGCTTTGCGAAGGTCATCTCGGTGGAGACGGTCCCTACATAAGAACTCTGGGAAGTACCATCTCGTGAGCTTAGAACGTGGGGCTGGCCAATCTAAAAGGCAGGTCAGAGGGGCGTGATCGGAGATAGCGATAGGGAGAATGATAGAGGCCGTGACCGCATGGGTGAGCGATTGGCTGATAAAAATGTGGTCAATGCGGGAATATGATTTTAGGAACATGAGAGAAGGATAAGTCCTTCTTGGTTGGATTAAGGTGGCGCCAGATGTCTATCAGCCCCAATTGTTGCAGTGTTTGTTTGAGCGGTGTGGGAAACGTACCCCCCCCAGAATGTTGTGTATGAGTGTAGTCTAGAAGGGTGTCCCAGATGAGGTTAAAATCCCCCATGATGATGAGGTCCCCCACTGCAAAACCTAGTATGGAATCTAAAAAGGAGGAGAGAAAGTCAAGTTGCCCTGTGTTAGGCGCATATACAGAAGCTATTGTGCAAGGTCTGCCCATCAGCGACCCCTTAACCATGATAAATCTGCCCTCCTTGTCCTTCTGTTTGGTCTCATGGACAAAGTGAGCGGAGGAATGGAAGATTAGGGCGGCCCCTTTCTGTTTCTTGATATTGGTGGTTTGATAGATCTGGGGATAGCGTTTGTGCTTAAGTCTACTTTCTTCTCCCCTCTTTATGTGGGTCTCCTGAATGGCCACAACCCACGGCCCCTGAGCCCCTATATATTTCCAGAACCTGTGTCATTTGTTAGGGGAGTTGAGGCTCCTAACATTCCAAGATAAAAGCTTAATCCCATCTCCCCTTGAAAGATAGTCCCGCTGATGTAAGAGCCTCCCCTCACCCCCCTCATTTCCCTCCCGCCCCCAGTGTATCCATCCCTGGGAAGAGCACCTAAAAGAGAAAAAACAAAAGCAATACAAGAAAGAAGATAAATAACAGTCATCGCAAACTTCGAGGTCTGCGTTGTCGGATGTCCTTAGGGGTAGGACCAGTCCTGCACCAAATAGTCCGCTAAGTATAGTAGATGACCCCCGTTGCGGAATCTTTTAAACTGGGATAGGTTCGAGGGGTCACCATTAGTCCATCGCGCGGTCTGGTATGAGCCCTGCAGTGGGTCTCCTAGTGAGGAGGTGTGAGAGTCCATTCTTCTTTTGGGGAATGGGGTGCCTTCGGCGAGTGTAGTAGATCAGATTACAGAAGTTGGTCATGGAGTCCTTTTGCCAGTGGCCGGTACCGTCTGCCATTTCTCACTGGTCTCCTTGCTTCTCGTTCGTCCCCCGACGGTGCCCGGTGGGGTCGGGCTTCCCCGGGGTGATGCGTTGGTGAGGTCAAGTAGATTCGCGGCACCCTCCACCTCAGTGAAATGATGCTGTTTATTATTGAGAGTAAAGGCGATTCCAAAGGGGTATGTCCACCTATATTGAACTTGCTTGTCTCGCAGAGCGGAGGTGACAAGGCGAAACTGCTGGCGGCGCATCAGCGTAGCCTGGGCGAGATCTTGAAACAACGTGCATGATCCTCCTTGGTAGTCAATTGTGTCTCGCCCTCGGGCTCTGCGGAGCACCAGCTCTTTTGTTTTGAAGGAGGCAAATTTGGCTAAAACATCTCGGGGTCGTTGATGTTTCCCTTGTGGGGCCGGGCCCACTGTGAACCCGTTCCAATTGAATCGGCGGGCCATCGCTTCCTATAATGGCGGTGAAGAGACCAACGATATATTGCTCTAGATCAGCCCCTTCTCGTCCTTCCTCCAGACCGCGCACTCTAATGTTCTCCCGTCGGGAACGGTTCTCCAGGTCCTCGCATTTGAGGAGCGCAGAGTTCAGTTGCGCTGTGAGGGCTTCGGCGACTTCTTCAAGCGGTTGGAGTCGATCCTCGAGAGGCTGACATTTGGCCTCCAGGTCGAGGATGCGGGTCCCCACGGAATCCACGTAGGCGTGCAGCTCGCACATTTTTGAGGCCATGTCGGACTTGAAGGCGTCGAGAGAAGCGTTGATGTCAGCTTTAATATCATCTCATAGTTCACTTTTGAAGTCCCTGAGCGCGGCCAGAAGCTCATCGCGAGTCAGCGCCATCGTCTCCTCTGTCTGGGTGTGCTCAAGGTTCGGTCCGTTACCCGTACCAGAGTTGCCAAAGTAACCCGAGACCTTGTTGGACTGTGTTTTCTTGGGTGGCATATGGGCGAGTCATAGGTCCAGGCCCCTCCTTGGCGCGCCGGCACACTCCCTTCGCTCGCGGTCATGGAATCCGGACTCGCGGTTCACCGGGTACGGCTTGGGATACGGGTGTCCTCCCTTCCGCCAAGTGAGCCCCCCAATGCCTCTAGGTAGCGTCTCGCTGGAGCCCGTGGGCTACTATGTGGCCCCAGGTAGCCTCAGAAGCTTGAAATGTAAGGGCTCAGGCGGCCATCTTAAGGTCAGGCAGGGAGGTCAAGCAGGCCTGATTTCTAGCTTCTCTCATAGGTGCAAAGTCCCAGCCACCAATCCTGTTGCGCATGGGTCCCTTCTGATCAGCGCGTGTAGCAGTGGGAGGCGAGAGGCACTGTGAAGCAAATTGGGGGCCTCTGGGCCCTCCGGGAATCGGTGCACGCTCTCACCTCAGGCCACCGTGGCTGCCGAGTCCGCAAGGAGGGATGCCACTGCCAGATGCGTGGTGCTAACAGGAGGCCGTATTCAAGGTACCGCTGGCGCTTGCTTCAGTCAAGATGCGGTTTCTGCTTTAGCGGGCTCTGCATGCAGGGGTCCATGCGTCAAGTCGCACGCCATTTTAAAAATCACCGCCGTGCTCCACTGCCCTCTCCTCTCATCGTTAGTGCAGGTCCCCCAGCTGATGGTCAGTCGTCCCAGCTGTATTTCATGAGGTCCGGAGAGCGTCCCCCTGTTGCCGGACTCACCCCGGTGCCGAGATATTGTTAGTTGTGCTGGGAACTCGTTAACGGCGGGGCCCGGCCGCCATATTGCACCATCGGCCGCGCTCCGCCTCAGTCGTGAAAGCGGGGCTAGATCTCCTCATGGGCATTGCCAAGCCTCGAAAACATTGGCCGAGTGGTCCCCCGTCATTTCTTGTGCCGTTGCAGCGTCTTTGGTGAGCTGGTTATGCCGATGGAGATATTAACGTGGACGTTGGTGCAGGAGCCGAGCAGGATCACGTCCTCGCGGCCATGATGGCTGGCCACGCACCCTCCTTTCGTCCCACACTTTTTAATGTGTATATGAGGCCATTGGCTGAGGTCATCCAGCCGTATGGGGTCAAAGTTGTCACTTACGTGGATGACACTCAGCTGGTGGTATCTCTAAATCACCCGCTTAATGCTCCATCCGACCTAGAATCCTGCCTGGAGAAGGTAGCTTCCTGGATGCAACATTAGTGTCTCAGACTCAATGGAGACAAAACTGAAATCATGTATCTAGGTAACACCTCCAATAAGGGGCTCAAACTGTCATGGCCTACCTGTCTGGGCCCCCCCCCCTCGGTCCCGAAGTCTAAAATAAAGAGCTTGGACGTGTGGCTAGATAAGTCACTTAAATTCGACCAGCAAGCAGTGGCAGTGTCAGAGGTCTGTCATGGCATCCTTAGAATGCTGCGGAAAGTCCTTCCCCTACTTCCCATGGGGGCAAGGAGAATTATGGTCCAGGCCTTGGTCCTCTCGCGCCTGGACTACGGCAACTTATTGTACCTAGGAGGACCTAAATCTACCTTGAGAAAGCTTCAGGTGGCACAGAACTGCGCCGCCCGACTCTTGTCAGGTTCATCTAGAATGCAGTAAGCCATGCCCAGTCTAAAGACGCTGCATTGGCTGCCCATAGAGGAGAGGATTACATTTAAAGCCCTATGCGTCGCCCACAAGACCCTCATGGATACAGGCCCCCGCATCAACCAGTCACTTATTAATGCGTACCGGCCAAGGAAACCACTCCGCTCAGCGAACTTAAATCTAGCCACCATCCCTAAAATTCAAAGGATGCATAGCGGGGGTCGCTACTTCACATACAACACAGCTAAAGCATGGAATTCCCATCCCCTGAATCTGCGCTCAGAGACATCCCATCTCACCTTTCGGAAGGGTGTTAAAACCTGGCTATTCCAGAATATCAACTGGTAGCTGCTTCCCCTATGCCTGTTTTCTGCCGCCAGCGGGGGATGCCTCAGGGTAGCCATGCGCTTAATAAGTGTTAATTAATAATAATAATAATTACAGAAGGATTCTATTGAAGCCCTGCTGTCTGTTGAAGAACTTATGGAAGAAATTTCTCTTCTGGGACAGGGAAGAGTTCTGGTTGGATAGACTGTCAGTGGAGGTTTAGGTGACATATGTCAAACAACTGGCTCTGAAACTGTTGGAACCATATACCACTGCCAGGGGAGGCAGAATTCTCCTCCCTTTCATCAGTGAGGCCACGATGGTTGTAGTTGCTAAGCGAGACAAGGATCTCATTCATAGGACCTCATACCATCCCTTAACAATTTTGGACTTATACTATAAAGCCCTTAGCAAGCTTCTTGCCAGCTGGATGCTAAAAGGGCTGCCCCATATCATACCTGAAAGCATAATTGGCTTGCTCCTTGCAGAACTAACTCCCCTAACCTTAGATGACTGTATCTCTAGCTCGCCTGCTTTAGGCACACATACCTATGTTCCTATGTAGTATTGATTGATATGGAGAAGGCTTTCAATATCTTTAGCTTGAGCAACCTCCAGGCAGTCTCACACAGATTCAATATTGGTCATGAGTTTATGTCGTGGATAGCACTGCTATATGCTTTTATGACTGAGGGGGATATTCACAAGAACGTGTGCTAAACATCTTCAAAAAATGTTCACGCAACTTTACACATTGCAGCCTAACGCAGGAAAATAACCCCATGTTAACGTGGAATTCACAAAACGGCGGTAGCATGCGATAGTCCCCCGAAAACGCGGCCAATGTCCGCAATACAATCACCGCAATGGAGATAAAAACACAAACCCCAACGCGTAAAAAGACGCGATGTGCCCAAACGCGATAAGAAAACAGTGACAACCAGCGAGAGGCCAGCAATACCCACGCGTAACGCGGGAAAAAGCACAAGAACTGCATACGGAAAATGCCACTAAAAACAAAATCAACTGCGGAGTACCATGGATGCACCCTGACCGACTGCAGAGGACAACATGAACCCCACAATCCCCATGGAGGAACACCCAGGAATACAGGGCTCGTGGAAGGGCAATGAGAAGAGGAAGAGGAAGACGGGGTACAGTCTACAGGAAAACCCGATTATCGCCACAGATGAGACAGAACACCACCACCAACTGTACATCACCTCCAACGTGTCATTGGCAACAAAGAGGCAAAGATGGCACACCACCTCGGACCATATGAATGCTGTCGCATGGCAGAGGAGGACAATGGAAGAGCACAAGAGGCGCTGGACTGATGTGAATGGCAAAACCAAGCAGAAACTCGCTGCCAACACGAAAGCAGCAACGCACCCCGGAGGAGGGGGGCCAGCAGAACACCAGGAGCTGAATGACATGGAGAAGATGGTGGCCACAGTCACCAGTCTGGAGACAGTGACATGAGTTGGTGATCTGGACACTGCCCAACATGACCCAACATTACATCAATATGGTGCGTAGCGACCTGGGAGGGGGGACGGGGGAGATGGGCACAATGGCACACATGCACAATTAAGCAGGGCACACTGCACACCCACAATGACTCTGGATCATGTCCCTGATCCCACGGGAACACTTCAGCACACACACAAACACCAAGTAGTCCCACGAACAATCTGTGCCCAAAGGGGCACCCACCCAACACATCAACAGTCACACAACCAACACATGGCCACGTGTGAACATGCGAACATGCACATACGTCAGCCACACTGACAATGCAAGAGACACCACATGACGAGTCGCTTGGCTGTAGTCCTATTATCATTGCAATGTACACGGCACGACACTGAGGTGGCTGAGTGCGGACAACACCCGAAAAGGAGCAGGTCACACTCGGACAGAACTACCTGCACAAACAACCCCTGACGTCAACGACACATCTGCGGACAAACCATGCCCAAGAGTCACAACTCGACAAAGAGCACAAGTTACTCAAGTCTGCAACATCCCAGCACCATGGAAGCACAGAACTGACAGGCACACCGCATGAAAGTGATCAGTGGCAGACAAATCAGAGCCGCAGGAGCGAATCACCCACCTTGCAGCATACACATATGAGTGTAAGTGCACCTCGACATTGACAACATCCCGGTACAAACAGCAACACCTCCACAACAGAACACAGGACACAACTGGTTCTGCAAATGTGCACAACATGGCAAATCACATCTGGCACAGCAGGAAACTGTGACATGACAATGTACAAGTACAACTTGTAACCTGCAAATATGTTTTATTCACACATGCTGTGCTTGTGGACATTTTGTACTGTCCCATGATTGCCAGGGACGGCCACAATGTGATGTTCTCATGAGAAGAAATTGTTAATGATGGTGTTCTTACGGGCCATTCGTGCCGCAGCTGCAGTGGGATGTGGGCCACCTGCCCCATCGTCCCCATCATCGTCCGGTACTTCTCGAACTGGGATCCATGGGGCATTGGTGCATACACAGATGTTGTGCAACACACAACATGCAACGATCATCTTGCACACGATGTCCGGGCTGTACATGAGCTTTCCACCTGTGCCGTCCAGCCACCTGAAACGTGACTTCAACACGCCAAATGTGCGTTCAACGATGCCCCTGGTGCGTATGTGGGCCGCATTGTACTGCCTCTGGGCGGGTGTGTTCGGGTCTCGGAGGGGTGTCATCATCCAAGGGCAGAGTGCATATCCTTGATCACCTGGGACAGTGAAGAGAGAAAAGAGTCAATACTTGGTTCGGCATAATGTGATGGCAGGCCCACTGATCCAGTGACGCCTGTGCTGGCTGTGTGTGGGGTGAGTGTAAGCCAGCCCTCAGGGAGTAGCTGGTGCTGGCAACAACTCCAACAGTCATCAGGCACTCAGAAATGCAATGTCAGAACAACAAGGGAGCATGACTTGAGTCGCACAGGGTTAGTGGCCCCGGATACACAGCGGCCGACACGGGCCTACCGCCACGGGACGCTGACCTGCGGGAGACTGGGGTAGGGTCATGAGGGCCGAGCAGGGTCTCGTATGTCTCAGAGGTGCCTTCCGCTGAGTGTCTCGGGGGAGAATGGGAGGTGTACCCCCAGGGCATGCTGCAGAGGGCACATGCCAGCTGTGTCCGGCAACATGGAGGATATGAATGCCACAGACTCATGCCAGATCCCAAGTCCGTACCTGCCCGTTGCTGATGACAACCCCCAGGCCACAGGCTCAGACACCAACGATGTTCTGCCGGAGGCTGACGGTCACTCACGGCGCACAGGGTTAGTGGCACCAGGTCAGTCCTTGCTACTGGTTGACCTCCTCCGTAACCGTGATCCGTGTTTCCACCGGACTGTGACGCATCTCCCTCTCAGTCCTCCCCCTGCGTACACTGGCATGGACCCTGCCATTGATTAATGATGACTCAGTTCAAGATGTGGGACATGCTGGACTGCAGTGTAGCCCGGCTGCAGCGGTGGAGTATGTCAACGAATGGGGACCCCTGGGGGCCTGTGTCACAGAGAACGGCGATGGCCTGAGGAGGCCACCAAGGTCGCGGGCATGGGTCTTGGAGCTAGCACCGGCACGTGGTGGGCCCTCTTTGACACACGACGGTGTCGGCAGGTGAGCAGTGCTGGGGTGGGCAGGCCTGGTCTGGGTATCAGCGTCCTGGGGTGCAGCAGGCGCACAGGCTCGCAGGCCCCGCTGCTCACGGCGTTGGCCTCGTGGTCGACTGCAAGGCGCCGCCCTGGCAGTGACGTTGGCCTTTCTGGGAGAGAACCACGCTCTGCGCCACAGGGTTTTTGTCCACACCCCTGCGCAGGCCTGGCGTACTCCGGGCCCACCCACTAGGCTCACGCACACAGGGGGGGACGCAGCGAGTGACATTTCCGTGATCTGACCCACGGCCTGGGGTGACATGGTTGCGTCCACTGTTCACTACTCTCCAGTCACCAGCAGTTGATGTCTGCATGGACATATCTGTGGTTTGCATACCCATGTCTGTCCAGCACATCCACGCCTTACTTGTCGTTGTGAACATTCCCATTCATGGGTAACTTGCATCCTTCGCACATGGCTGCATTCCGCATCTCCACACGTTCAGCTGTTGTGTGGCTGTGGTGCCATGATATAGCTGTATTGTGTGCAGGGGAAGCCCAGGATCACCATGGAGTTGTGTTGTCGTGTCTGGTCGGTGGGCATGTTGATTGACATGTTGTATGTGATTTGGTCACGTGTGCATTCCCACATTCCCACAGTTGTGTGGTGTGTTGATTTGGCACTTACCAACGAGCAGTCCAGTTCCATAGATGCCATCCTGGAAGCGCTGGTTGATGATGGACTGTCGGAAGATGTAGGAATCGTGCACACTGCCTGGGTAGTTTGCGACGACATTGGTGAACATTCCCCGGTGGTCGACTATTGCCTGCACATTGATGGAATGCATGTGCTTTCTGTTGCGGTAGTGGTGTGCAGTATCCGCAGGGGGCACAAGTGGGACATGTGTGCAGTCAGTGGCCCCCAACACGTGTGGGAAGCTAGCAAAGGCGTAGAAGCCTTGCTTTGTCTCCAGCTGTTCCTGCGCAGTGTGGGGGAAGTGAAGGTACTGGGGTATGAAGCTAATGATGGCATCCAGGACAGGTGTGATGAACTTTGATAGGGCTGGCTGTGAGACTCCTCCGACTCTGGCAGTTGTTGGTTGGAAGGTACCAGAGGCCAACAGGTGCAGCACTGCCAGCAGCTTTGTCTGCGGAGGGATGTTGGTTCTCCGTTGGGTTGGGACCGTCAACCTGTGGGCGATGTGGGTCATGATGCGGATGATGGTTGTCCTTTTGAGCCTCTAGTGGGCGATGACTTCCTCTGGCGTTAGGTCTGTGAGACTGGTGCATTTTCAGTAGGTCCGCTGTCTTACTCTGAGCTGCCTCTGTGGTGGTCCGGGGGGTGCGGGTCCGGGTCCTGGGGGTGGTGGCGGTGGGTGTTGTGGCCCTGTTGGGGCTCCGAGCTGCATGATGAGTAGCTCCATGGCGTTGGTTGTTCTTCGGGTGTGGCTGTGTGCGGGGCTCTGTTGCCTACTGCAGGTAGTCGTCCGGCTTTACACCAGCAGGAGGCAGGTGTTAAATACCTGCTGCTATCGTGGCTTATCGCATGGTTTTGACTCGCATCGCAGATCTGGAAGTTCGTTGTGAAAGTGGTGTTGTGGTGTTTTTGTGTGTTTTTGCACGGGAACGCCTACTCTGCATCTCATTAGGGTTAGTTGGTGGTGTCCTCCCTGGGGATAAATTTTGGGGCAGTTATCGCGGGTATACTGGCGATGTCTGCAGTTTACACCCGCTTGTGAATGGGGTGTTAAATCTATCTACACTTTTGATGCGTTAAGGTGGAGATAAATCGGCGGTAGGTCCTTGTGAATATGCCCCTGAGTGTATAAACACTGACCAAATAATTTTTACACAAGTTCCAATAGAATGGGATGTGAGACAGTGCAGTTGATTGTCACCTATCCTGTTTGCTATGGCATTGATGTATAGTGCCTGTTCTTATAACCCTATAGGAGGGACATTTGATTTCCTATATGTACTTGACATGCTTCAGTATGAAGGAGACTTAAAACCGATCTATTCTCCATTATGGATATGATGAGTAAGTTCAGAAAAATCTTCTTTCTTTACACTGAAATGGACAATATCCCCAGAGATTAAATGTGATGGGACAAGAAAATGTTTAGGTACTTAGGTGTGTGGGACAGATTTGAAGATGAGAATTTGGTATTAGCCAATTTGCAAAGAGTTACACCGGTGCTACGTGAGTCAATAGGTTTTGGCAAAAAAAACTACTATTGTTGGAAGTTGAAAGCATTGCCTTGATAAAAAAAGAAAACTATTGTCCAGGCTTCTGCAGCACTACACTAATGTACCCAATATTTTTTAAGGAATTGAGTTCTATTATGGGGAATTGATGGGGAGGTGCAGAGTTGGAAGGAGAAGTGTAATGACTGTGTTACAGCTGTGCCTGAGGGAAGGTACACTTCGAGTCATGGATATTGCAATGCAAATACAATATATCCTACTGGCATACAGAAACCCTGTAGATTTTATCTACTATATACCATAATGCAAAATATGTCTTCTTTTTCTATAGTTCTGTTTCATTTAAACACACACACACACTCACACATACACACACTCATATATGTGCATGTCCTAATGAACGTAGAGTCAACCAAGAAACCACTGAAACGCTGCATCAACAGTCCTGGAATTATTTTATAATCAATTAGGATAGTTTATGAATCCTTTTATGATCAAATCTGTTTGAAATATTGAGAAAGGATGAATTATAGAATGAGATGCGCAATATTAGAATTATTTATGTCTTCTGAATAACTTTTATTTTTGCAATTATTTCATGAAAGTTACACTCAATTTGTTTTCATGCAATGGATGTTGAAATAAATAGGAAATAATATTTTCATATATAAATTACTAGTAGTATGGCACACAAGCTCTTTTATAACTATGCTACTAATATTGTATTACTGCATGTATAAAGTACATCTGCTGCTAAGTATAATTTTCTGTTTAATTGCTTTCTACATTATGTGATTTTAACTTACTATGGACCGCTATGTTACTTCATGGATGTTTATGGCATCTGAATAAAGGTTTTTTGTTTGATTGATTGAACTTACTAGTATTATTTTTGTTGTTGTTGTGGTATACAGGAAGTAAAGCATTGATAATTAAATTTGCATGTACATAAAGGCAGTTTGTCACAGAGGTGAAACTTAAGGTATGTGGGAAATTGTGATATTAGTTGTGTGGCCTGCACAAGTGATAGGTCCACAATTGCCCTTACTGGGAACCAAACACCCCATTGTAGCGCTTGACTCTCATACGGTAGCGAAGTGGAGCAGTTCAAGCCTTACTCTAGAGAGGTGGTGTGGGCTAGTAGTTATCAATCACCGGCACACAATAATAACACTCAATAAATGTTCATCCAGTCAGTACTTTTTCTTCATGAAAAGTAGAAGTACATTTATTATACACACTACTGAATGCTACACAACAATTTACAAATATGTACATTGGCAGATGGAACATACCATAGAAGACATTGTGTAACAACAGGTGACCCCCTAGAGGGATCATCCAAACATATGAATCAGTTTAAAAATGTTGTTTTTTTATAATAAACAACATTAATATACCTTTAGCAGGAATGATTGTCATTATTGCAGTGATCAATAAAGCATTATGAATCATTATAGTGAACCAACACGATATGTGCAATCATTATGGTGAACGGATAAAGCATTTATGAGGAATAAGCCCTGTATTTGTGTGTTTCTCAGACATTTGATACCAAGCAACAATTATACACACAGCCCCTAAAAGGCATCAGATTGAGATAGCATTGCATTGCTACCATACAGTCAGCCCTTAGAGGGTGTTACAACATCAACATTACATTTATATATTTTCAGGACTTCCTGAATGTCACCATACACATGGTCCCAGAGGGCATAACACTCACGGCTGCAAATACAAAAGCTCCAGCCATGGAAGTGCTTTAAATGTGAAGGACTTCAAAGGAAAGGTGATAATTTTGGAGTCCCCCCAACTTAGGGTGGGGACTCAGGAGATCCACGGAGGAGAAAGGTGGTATCCTCTTGAGTTGAGTGGTGGTGATCCCACCATCCTGGGGCCACCACAGAAGTAGATATGGGCCAAAATGTGGGCAAAACAACAAGGTCCTGCAAGGCATTATGAGGCGATGTTTGTAGGGCAGTGCATATTGTAGCAGCGGCTCTCCCACTGCACTGGGGAGAGTCGCGTCTGGTTTCCTCTGTGTTTTTTGGGTTTGTTTACAGTGGCCTCGTGCAGCATCCTTTGCCCCATGGGGGTGGCCGGTCCTCACCCAGATACCCACAAATGGTTCACTCATTGGTGGGCAGCTCGGTGAGCCCACCCCCGACTGCCATCATCGGTTCCCCACGCCGGCAGCACTTCAGCATGCTGCCATGGGAAATGGCAGCTTCATTCTTGTCTGCTCGCTCCTGTGGTCAGAAATGCATTGTGTGGCTGGCCTTCCGCTTCCCCCAGTCACGTGCATGAGGCGCTGAGCAGGCCGGCCATGTGGGGAGCATGGTGGGACTCCCCCTTTCCTCTCTTCTAGTCACTAGGGCCCAGGGATGGGGTCCTGGGCCCCTCCAGCCTTCTTGCGGAGGATTGTGACAGAGCTTCCACAGTCTTTAGACTCAGGGAAGTGGGACGGCACTGCCCCACATCGATTAGCACTCGGAGCCCGGAGATGGGGTCCCTGACCCCCTTCATGAAAACGGCCTGGGGATGATGTCCCCAGGCCCACCGGAGCATTAGCGAGGGAGCCCCATGCACGCCCTCTCCCAGAAACTTTTTTTAAGGGGTTATCTTTTAAACCTTCCCCCAGTCCCTAGCCCACTCCGGGGAAAATGAATGGACTGGTAGCAAAGTCCCATGCACTCTAAGGCAGAAAGTAGGTCAAAGGACGCTAAACTTCAGATTGGAATAATTGGGGTCCTGTTGGGCTGATCTGGCCAATCTTGGGCTCATTTTGCTCCCGGTGGTGAGCTATATCCACCAGAGGTAGTTGCAACAATCATTCTCTCCTCTAGAGTGGCACAGGCCTCAAAGAGCTGGTCCTTCTGGCTCCCTGCGCCAGCTCTCCTCTTGATCTTTGTTACGGGGCACAAGAAAATCCAGGGCTATGCCCCAACTATTCCTCAGAGGGTGAAAGGGGGCCAGATTCACTGGCCTTTGGGGAGACCCACTGGTCCTGTGGTCAACTGAGCAGAGTCCTTGGTCCTGTCTGGGCGGCAGGGAGTTCCTCCTTCCAGTTCTCCATGGCAGTCCCAGGATCCAGCAGCGAAGTGTAGAAAAGTCCACAGGCCAGAAGGAATCTCCCCCCTGTGCAAAAGAGTTTTTAAAGGGGAGTGGAAGGTTCCAGAAGTCAGGCACCCCTGGCCTATCCTAGAGTGCCACATCACCTCTCCACCCATGTCCCAACCCTCCTGCACAGCATGCTGGGACAGTCCAAAATGGCATCATACAGGAGTCACTGGTCACATCGGCTCCTTGGGTCTCAGCTCCACCCCTCACTGACAGCACTGCCAGGGTATTGAACCCCAAAATGTCAAAGGGAGCCACCCTGAAGGTTGGCTCCAGTTGTCTGGGCACTCTACTTTGTTTAATGGGCTTGGGCAGGCCCATCACTGGTACGGACTGACAGCTGTGTGATTGATGCAGATCATTCCCCCGCCCCTTTCTTGCTCAGAAGCTAGGAGATGTACTGCCAATTGCTCCTTTTGTGTGGGATGGCCTTTGTTCCTGCTGATGGAGAAAATGCAATTAACTGGACACAGCAGGGTGACAGAAGGCCTGGGCTCTGATCCTGAGCCGAGCCAGGGAAATATGAAAACTCTGGATGACTCATAATATGTACAGTTACCATTTTGGAAGTTACATCATTGGTTTTCTCACACAGGTTACACTCCAATTCAAGACGTCAATGGTTTGTGTAGGCCAAGCAGGAGTGAAACTACACTCTAAGGCAGTTCTCTCCCAATGTGCATAATGGGGTGCCACTATTGACAAAACAGTAAAGCTCACTGACTGTCCCTAATAATGTGCACTACTCTTATAAGGCCTATCCAAGGTGAATACCTAACTCTGGAGAGTCTCCATTGTGTCCGGTTATCTGTGGACCGTTACCGGGCTGTGAACGACAGTAGTCTCTCACACGCAGCCCACACTTTTGTATCCAGATGTCATATTGTCTGTTTACAAGAAACCTGGTGTGTTGGACTGATACATCTAAACGGTTTCAAAACGTTTCATATTCCAGCTGTTCCGTCGATTTGCGGCAGGCCTAAATGTGGCTTATGTACCTATGTGTCTAATAAGTTAGTTTTCCTGAACATCAAAGTGATTCCCATTGAAACATACTACCAAATTACTTCCATTCAGATTTCACTAGTAACAACTTTAGTGATAATACATTTTTACAATAATGCTGGTAAGCAGGATATATTATCTGTCTTACGTCAACTAGATACTGACCTTGAGTCATTACACTTAAACGACTCTAGAGAATTGATTATCCTATGGGGTGGTGATTTTATCCATTGACTGTGCTCTTTGCCTTCCAATAAGGTTTGCGGTCTGGCTGATCTGGACAAAGGCAATATCACTCACTTTGCACACACAGGCTATGGGGACCTACTCAATGGGCTACTCTTCAAATATGATCTGAGTTTCTGTAACAAACTAAGTACCCCTCCCAGTCGAAGTTAAGTGCACATTTAACAGGAGAGGGGAGAATAGTGCAATTGATTATTTATTGTTTCCCACTCATTACTCTGCGATGGTTTTAAACTTTGTTATATATGATAATGTAATCAGCGATCACTTCCCCCAGAGCAACGCACTAAATATCAACCTTATTAGTCAACAGGGGGTCAACCACCGTGTCACAACAGCGGAGAACATTGAAATCTCGTTAGCTGAGTATTAAGCACCCAAGAGAAATGATGACCATATACAAGGCAAAATGCCGGCCTACTGCCAATTATGGGTCAGAGCTATGGGGCCATGATACTGCAGGCTAATTACAGCTGGTAGAAAATGCCTATTTAAGGAATCTTCTTGCCCTCCCGAAAAGTTGCTCCACCTTTGTATGCCATTCTGAACTGGGCGTTCCCTACCTAGCATATTTGATTAAGATCCATCCTGTTCTGCTTCGGCATAAGATCTGGTCATCTGAGCATACAGAGCTCAATCGCGCTATTGTAAAGGATTGCCTTAGATCTGTGTCCGCTTTTAAAATTCCCTGGCTTAAGCTTGTCAGGCATCGGCCATCCTGAGTATTTTGACCACTCAGAGACTTTGAATGGTATTTCTAGAAAATCATTAAAGTTGGAATGCAATTCATTACTTGAGGAATTGAGGTTGTCTTCCGAGATTACCAAACCTTCTGTTTTGAAGAAGCAACTGATTCTGACTACATATGGTATGCAACCATATTTCGAAAATGTATACAATGCTCAGCACAGATTCGCTTCCAGTTGGACATTTTACTTCGCTTAACCAGCTTTCCCACCATGAATAACTGGTCACATGAACTAGGGAAATGCCCTTGTGACAATGTATCTTCGCAGAATACCATGCACTTTTTTTTCTGTAAGTACTACTCAGATTTGAGGAATTGTTTAATCAAGCCCCTGTTGAAGCCTCTAAGATTTGTGCACTGTCAACTAGCTTTTATTTACTTGCAATCTCTTCCAAATCTGTATATATGTTTTGTTGTGTCTCGGTTTTTATGGGCTGTTATTAGGCGGAGGAAGTTGCTACAGAAACTTTAATGACAGAAGGAATATGTATTTGCCTGCTTTATTTATATGGCACCTGTTTTTTTATTTTGTTTTTCAATCTTTTAATATAGTAATATATATTTGTATGCTTTTATGATTCACAACGTGATATCGAATAAAGTTAATTTTTGATTTCTATTTTGTGTACACATGTGTGCACATGTATTCACCTATAACCAGCGAGGTGCCCCTTACCATTGCTGCGTCGGAGCGGCTTTATCTTAAAAGGCAGATACTGGCGGTAAACACACGCAGTCCATGTGCCATGTGATTACTGTGGGTGAGACACATGTAATGAGACTCACCCACAGTAAAAACGTCCAACCCCGAGTGATCTAAAAAGCAAACATTGCAGGCATACTGAATGGGTGGAATACAATTGCAACAAGGTCCGCTTTGTGTTTGAAGAAAACCCTGTCTCCTCCAGTAGTGAGGGGTTGCTCACTGTGTTATTAACTTGAAATCAAACCATGACCCCCCTACTCGAGATAAATATTTTGGAGACTGCGCTTGCTCATGCAACTATATTACATGCGCTACTTGGTAGTGCCACTTCTGGGACAGAGATCCCAGCATTGATAAATGTAGCGCAATGCTTTTGGAATCATGGCCTGAATAGAAATGGTGGGGGAGTACAGTGTATTCCAGGGATTTAACTATGGAGCCAGCTAGTCTATCCACTGACAAAAGTTTATGGATGGGTTACTAGTTAGATACAATGCATGACCCATATGAAAATGGGAGCTGGAAACCTTTGATAATATTAAAGAGGATAATATCATCTGAGTAGGACAGTTTTTATACATGGGCAGGTCACCATAGCAGTAAGAATGACCTGCGGTTTATTGAGACTGATATGAATATATGGGCACCGCGCCCAATCCACAATATCGAACAATCCATGACCCTACGTAAATAGTGTGTGGGCAGCTGCAAGACTTTAGGGGTTCTTTACCCCAACAACAGATTTCTAACGCTTGTGGACGCCTCGGAAACATTCCACCTTGGATCTGGGCAATTTTTACAGTTAGCCAAAATTGTGGTCACAGCACAGGAGATGTAGCTGTTGTTCCCCGATGCGCCACCTGTCTCCGGGACGCTGGAGATTATGCTACTGATGGCTGGGTGCGGGAGGTTGATTTCCCACATTTACAGGGCCCTGAGAGAGGATGCCCCCAGGAATGCACTGTCGGTACAGGGTAAGTGGGAGGCACAGCTTGAGATGCCTCTTATTGAGAGAGATTGGGAAAAGATTCACGAGGGGGTTAAGACCGTTTCCACTAATGGGTTGTTCAAGGTTCTCCAATATAATGTGGTACATCAGGTGTACCTGGCTCCCAGTTGGCTGCAAAGTATGAACCCGGAGAGTTCAGCGGAGTGCCCTTGATGCGGAGGACAGTCTGCTGACTTTCTACATATGCTGTGGAGCTTCCCCGGCATTAATGAGTTCTGGCAGTCCATCCTATTGAGGCTCAACTTGGCCACGGGGTGGGAGATCCCAAGGGGGATGGCCCAATGCTTGCTGGAACTCATTACATTCAGAAAAAAAAGCTAAGCAGGAAGTTCCTCGTCCTGGGGTTACTGCTGGCTAAACGCAGGATTGTGATTGGGTGGTTGTCCCCGAAATGCCCGAAGATTGAAGATTGGCTGAGAGATATGGCTGAATGGATAAATGCTGAGGGGTGGCATGTGAAAAAGACCCACAGGGATGAAAGAATAGACAATGACATGAGGCCCTGGGCGGCAATGCCTGCAGAATTATTGATGGCGCCAGATGAGATTAAGGGGAAGGCAGGTATATAATGCAGAAGCTTTGTAAAACAATGGGTCATGGAGACTGTCAATGATGAACTCATTCAATTCTTATGTGTTGCTGTTAAGACTCGTCCTCTATGAATGCCCCAAGAGCAATGCAGTGCGGAATCATGTATCACTGGTCTAAGATTAACTGAGCCTGAGGTGAGGTGGGAGGAGGAGGGGGGCTGTTAATATAAGAAATGTATGCTCACTATGTTGGCTCCACAGAGATAATGTGTGTAACATTTTCCCTGAAATGCTAATAAAAACATTTTTTTTTAAATAATGACCTGAGGTTGCGGAAGACCGACCCAGAGACTCACCTGGCTCTTAGGTCAGTAGTGATGCCTTGTACTGTATGAATGGCAATAACATCTATATATAGAACTGCATGTGTAGTATGCACATGTAAGTATAGATTTTAGTCATTAAAGGGGGAGGGACACAAGGGAGTGGGTGAGAAAAGAGCACACTTACTACTAAGGGGCTAGGAATAGGGAGGAGTAAAAGATAGGGAGGAGTAAAAGTGATTTAGTTAGGGGGTTAGGAAGGGACGTCACCAACACACTCAAGAGGAAGCCAACTGCTTTACTGTGGAGGTGGATAGGTGTAACTTACATTACACTCGGAGTCTGGGAAAGTGGCAAACTTATTACAAAGGGTAAACTTAGTCAAAAGTGTAACTTACCTTTATGAATCAGGCCCTTATTGTCTAAATGTAGATCTGCACTATAAGAAATAAAAGTAAACTGGGAAGAAGATATAGGTTCCATATTCCCTTAGATGAAAGGGAGAACATGGTAGGATCTGCTGCTAAAGTATCATGGTTTGCCTAGTTAAAACTGATACAATTCAACTTTCTTAATAGCACATGTATTGCCCCATTGAGAGTATTTGGAATGCACATATAGATCTGGGCTACTCAAAGTACATCCCGGGTTCATAATCTATGCAAGACAATAGTAAACGTAACAATCACGCTAATTGTGCCAATAGAGGAAATGAGGGATGAAAATAATGAGTAACAAAAAGCATGATATTTGTCGTATCCTTATCCTATAAAGCTCCTAATACTAATCATTATCCATCACAACTTCAGCTGTTGTGAGGGGTTGAAAACAGCAAGAACATGCCTGATGCCAAGGGTAAGCCGTCCTCCGCTTGCACATCCAAGTGTCTGTGGCATGCAGCGTTGGGCCAGATGTCATTAGACTGATGACTATTCCTGAGGTGAAAAATTCCCTCAGTGCCTGAGACAAAACAAAACGTTCTATTTGTAGAACTTTGGCATGCGAAATATCAGAATGTGCCCTTGTGATGATGACTGATCATGAGGAAAATATTGTAAGAATTCGTACAGCAATGCATACCTGAATAAGTGTAAGGCATTTCTGTACCTAAATAAGCATTATACCGCAATGGTTGTAGACATATAAAAAAGTAAGGCCCAACAGAAACAGAATAGAACACAACTTAAAAAAAAAACCTATGTGTTAAATATGTCAAATATGGTGAAAGCAATTGGGAGGCAATCATTTAGTTGGCACATGATAGATTATTTTAAGAAGTCACATCATCAATAATACATATTGGGGCATATTCTCAAGGAGCTGTCGCCGAGTTAACGGCACTTCATCACAGCCAAAGTTGCGATAAATTCATCACCCCATTCACAAGCTGGTGTTAACAGCCCATAACATCAGTTTTCCCGCGATAGCAGCCGCAAAAAACATCGCCACAGATGACCCCGGCAACTATCGCTAATGAGATGCAGAGTAGGCGTACCCGTGCAAAAAGCCCCGAAAACACCACTCAGCAACATTCTCAATGACCAGCCAGATCGGCGAAAAGACCACGAAACATGAGATAATGCGCATTAGCAGCAGGAAATTAACACCTGCTCTGACCTGGTGTAAAGTCGGACGGCAGCCTGCACCACAAAAGAGAGCCCAGCCCACAGCCACACCTGAAGACCAACAGATGCCATGGAGCCACTGAACATGCGGGCCGGACACCCAAGAGGGCCCCAACACCCACCGCCACCACCCCCAGGACCACCCCCACCCCCCCGGACACCCACCGCCCCCCCAACACTGAGGCAGAGCAGACAAAGACAGCGACCCTCCGAAAATGCACCAACCTCACTGACCCAACACCACAGAATGTCATTGCCCACTATATGCCCAAAGGTACAACCCTCCTCCGCATCCTGACCACCATTGCCCACAGGCTGACAGTACCAACACAGCGGACAACCAACATCCCACCGCAGACAAGCTGCTGGCTGTGCTGCACATGTTGGCTTCTGGTACCCTCCAACCAACATCCGCCTGAGACGGAGGAGTCACACAGCCAGGCCAATCCAAGTCCCCCACAACGGTCATGGATGACACCATCAGCTTGGTACCCCACTATCTATACTTCACACACACTGCGCAGGAACAGCCGGAGACCAAGCAAGGCGTGTACGCCACAGCTGGCTTCCCGCACGTGTCAGGGGGCAATTGACTACACACATGTCCTACTAGTGGCCCCTGGCGACCCTGCACACAATAAGCGCAACAGAAAGCGCACGTATCCCACCAATGTGCAGGCAATAGTGGACCACCGTGGAATCCCCACCAACGCCGCCGCCAACCACCTAGGCAGTGTGCATGATACCTGCATCTCCCGACAGTCCATCATCAACCTGCGCCACCAGGATGGCACCCACGGAAATGCACTGCTCGTTGGCCAATACCAAATGCACACACCACACACCTCAACTCCACAATCATGCAACACACAACACAGGAAATGCACACGTCACAAGCTCACATACAACATGCACACCCACCAGACACGACAGCACAACTCACTGTGGGAACCTGGGCCAGCCATGTACATGAGCCATCAACGGCATGGCACCTCGGACACACAATAGCAGAATGTTGGAAGAGGTGGGGACCAGGCATGTGCGAAGGAGGCAAGGGACCGATGAATGAGAATGTACACAATGCCAAGTGTGGCGTGGATGTGCTGGCCAGACTGCAGTATGCAGACCACACACATATCCATGTCGACACACACCGCTGGTATTTGGAGTGTAGTGGACAGTGGACTCAACCATGTCACCCCAGCCAGTGGGGAAAATCGCGGAAATGTAGCTTGTGACGTCCCCCCCGTATGCGTGAGCGGAGTGGGCTGGCCCGGTGTACGCCAGGCCAGCGTAGGGGTGTGAATAAAAGACACGTAACTCTGGGCGTGGTCCTCTTCCCGAATGCCCAACGTCTCTGCCAAGGCGGCACCTCTCACCCCGCTACGAGGCCGACGCCATGAGCAGTGTTGCCAGCGATCCTGTGCGCCTGCTGCACCCCGGGACGCTGGTCCCCGAACCAGTCCTGCCCGCCCCTGCGCACCCAGGCCTCAATGCCCACCTTCCGACACCGGCGTGTGTCGAAGAGGGCCCACCACGTGCCGGTGCAATCTCCAAGCCCGAGGCCTGCGACCTTGGCAGCCTCTTCAGACCATCACGGCCTCCGCAACACAGGCCCGCAGTACTCCATTCACGTTGACGTACTCCACCGGCATGCACTGCAGACAAGTAGGTCACACATTTGGAACTGAGTCTTGATTACACCATGGCAGAGCACATAAATCATGGCTGAGTGTATGTCACTATACACCCTTCGATGTGGTGCCAACAGGTCTCAGTGTTACATCACAGCCGCAAGATTCTGTGGGCCCACTCGGACTACTGCTCTCGGCCTACGCTGCGCTCGAGTAGGTCACAGAATTGGAAATGAACATCGATTATTCAAAGGCAGAGTACGAATCATTGCACACAAGGAGAGGCATAAGAGGATGACGCGTTGCATTTGGGAGGAAAAAGGATCATCGTTACGGAGGTGATCGAACACTACCGACAACTGCCCTGATGTCACTAACTCTGTGCATCGCGAGCCTACGACACGTGGCTGTGGCCCACTGCTGACCGCTGCCTCCGGCCTACACTGCGGTCCAGTAGGTCACAGAGTCTTGATTCGGCAATGCCGGAGTACATATCAGTGTACCGACATCATCGCAGACTGCATCCCCTCTCAGCCCCGGTGCCACTAAGTCTGTTCCCGGACATTCATGGACACTCTCTGGTTGTACATTGGTGGCGTCTGAGTCTATGGATTAGGGGGTAGTTTTCATCCTCATGCAGCTGATACCGAATTGGTGGTGGCAACGAAGCAGTCGCTTTCCACTCCTCCATTTGCTGCTTCCGGGTAGCTTCTGCCCTCTGCATCATGCCCTGGAGGACACCTTCCACTGTCCCCCGCAACCCTCCGCCACATTCACCTTCGACATGGACGAGGACCCGCTCAGTCTGCGTGGCCCTACCTCAGTGGACCGCAAGTCACCGTCTTGTGGCGGTGTGCCTGTGCCTGCCGCTGTGCATCCGGGGCCACCAACTCTGTGCAGCTCAAGTCAGGGACCCTGTCTGAATGAATATTGGATGACCTCTGTGATGGTGGTCTTGGGGTCATCGACGCCATGTGCATGTGGCCCTGTGCTGTCCGCTGCCTCCGGCCTCAACTGCGGACCACCAGGGCTCACACATCAAATCCAGTCCTGACCGGCCCGGACGTCGCATCACCGCAGGAGGCACACGCCACCACACCAGGGCCAACTCCAACCACCATCTGCCAGAGTCGAAACAGTGGTACTGGCAGACTAACGGAGTTGCTCAGACCTGTCGTGGATGCCATCATCTGCCTGATCCCCTGCTCAGCACTCCAGGTGCCACTGGCTCAGTGCACTGCAACCCATGGACCGTTACTGATTGAGTTTTGTGCTGTGGAGAGGTTGTGCAGCAATGTCACCTCAGGCAGTGTGGGGGACCTGGGACGTTGATGGGGAAGTTGATGCAGGTCTAACACACCCCACTGCATCTGCATCAGGAATATCCCGAATGGACACAATCCTAGTCATTTTCATCACATGAGCGTGCTCAGCTCTAGTCACCCAACCTCAGTGCACTGCAACTCACGGACACTTCTGTTTGTATGTTGGGTGACCTCTGTACTTGCTCCGGCCCCCTCCATGTTGCTCAGCAGTTGACTCTGTTATGCAGGTGTTTTCTGTTTCCATTGCACTGGTGTCCACTGTTCAAGTTGTTGCCAGCACCAAGCACTCCGTGCGGGCTGGCTTATGCTCACCCCACACACATCCAGCACAGGCGTCACTGTACATGTGGCCCTGCCAATAAAGGGGCCGGGCGCACGTGCCCGGAGCCAGTTCAACATAATATCTGCGTGTGTCCCTGTGGTCTTGTTGTATGCATGAGGGCCCTGGGCCCTACGACATTACATTGTGCTGTGTACAGCGGACGCAGACATGTCACTGCAGGCAGCGGGTTAGAGCTTGAACATGTGGCTTTGTCGTCACCCACTCAATTTGTAAGGGGAGTGGACTGTGCCATCGTACGCAGAGCCAACGTGGGTGTGTGACTGATATGTGCGTGCCCCTGGGCTTGGTTCTGTACTGGGAATGTGCATCTGCATGTGCCTCTATGGCAGTGTGGGTCTCCTTTGTGGGGTGTAGGTGGTCCCTGAAGGGTAATTGACACCCACGTATGTGATCTAGTTCGCCTTCCATGGGTTCGGACCACACCTGCATCTATTCGGCCACCTCCTTTTTGCATTCTGACACCTGGCATTGGGGTGCCATGTGTGGGTCGGTGAAGTGTTGTGAGCCAGCCGTGTTTGCGGGTGCTTCATGCTGTGTGGTCTGTTGCAGGGGCTGGGTTCTCCTCTGAGTAGCTTGTCTGCCCTGGTCCTGGTGGTGGGTTGCGTGGGATGTCCATGGGCTGTTGTAGGGCGTCGGTGTCGAAGGTGTGTTGGTCGTCTCCTGCATCACTGATGGGTTGTCTGGTCTGACCTGCTGGAGGTGTTGTTTGTCCCTCTGCAATGTGAAGGGGAGATGCATGTTGACATTGTGTTGACATTTATGTTGGCGCATTGTTCTTGTAGACATGCAGACTGTGTGACAATGTACATTGTGACTGTTTGGGCGGTGCTGGCAATTTGAGGGGGGACAGTGGACATTTGGACTGCATGACTGATGTGAGGTTGTACCTGTACATATGCATCTCACAGTTCCCTGCTCTGTCAAATGTGATTGGCCTGTTTCTGCGCATGGGCGGACCCAGTTGTGTCCCCTGTTCTACAGTGTCGGTGTTGCACTTTGTGCCACATTGTCATGGGATGTGCTGTGATTGCCATGTGTGTGTGCTGCAGTGTGCCACGGGGATGGGGGACATGACCCTGGGTAATTGTGGGTGTGCAGTGTGCTACACATCATTGTGCATGTGTGCCATTGTCCCCATTTCCCCCCGTCCCCCCAGTCCCTGTTGGTTACTCACCCTGTTGTTGTTGTGTCAGGTCCTCTCGAGCTGTGTCCGTACTCCCACCTCCTTGCACCGTCTCCACACTGATGACTGGCCTCCATTTCCTCCAGCTCCTCCTGTGGCGCAGGACTCCCACCTCCTGTCGCCGTTGCTGCCTTCCTGTTGGCAGCGGCTTTGGGCCTGGTTTCGGTTTTCACGTCGTGCCAGCGCCTCTTGGCCTCCTCCATTGGCCTCCTCGACACTCCGGCTGCATTCAAGGTAGTCTGATTGTGGGTCAGTTGCTGGTAGTGTTCTGTCACATCCGTGACGCTGGTCTTGTTTTTCTATGGACTGCACCCCGTCTTCCTCTCCCTCTTCTCCTTGGCCTTCCCCGACCCCGTTGGTCCTTGCTGGTGGTCTGTGGGTCTTGTGGGGTTCGCGTTGGCCTCTGCGCTCGGTCAGGGTGCATCCATGTTGCTACGCACTTTGGATTGTTTCTGGTGTGTTGTTTTTGTTGCTTTTATAGTGCATTTTCCCGCCAGACGCGTGGGATTTGCAGGCCTGCCGCTGGTTTTCGCTGCTTTTTGTATCGCGATTGGCCTCATCGCAGCTTTTTTTGCGTTCGTGTTTCGCATTTCTGCGGCGTGGCGTTGATTTTAACACGGCCATTTGATGCGTTATCTGGTGACTATCGCGCGGTACCGCCGTGTTGTGAATACTTGGTTAACAAGGCGTAAATTTCCCGCGATAGACTGCGATGTTGGAGGTTGCGTTAAGTAACTTTTGCGATGGTCATCACACGTTCTTGAGAATATGCCCCAATGTGTACACACACAACAGTTTTCTTTGACATAGCTTTTGCATTCTGAAATTCTTCTTTGCTTGGTTTGAATCACTGAATCTTACCATCGCCTGGCGATCATTTGCATTCACACAACTTGAACTTGTGATTGGATTCTGACATCAAATCCATTGAAGACTCATTGCAGGCAAACTGCGCTTTGAATGCTCGATTCACAAAGGTAAAAGTAGAAACTTAATATTTACAGTAAGTAAGGGAATTTGTCTGCAACTGTGTACCCTGTTCTAACTATTGGTTTTCACATAGACTACAGGCATGGGCGCAACTAGACTTAAACTTCAGGGGAGGCTAGTAGTTGAAGCCACGTTTGTGATGCTGCCACTTCACGCAATGGGGGCGGAGGCGCCCTATGAGAACACACATTAGCAAAGCCAGTGGGTGTGCCTTTAACGTGCAAACGCATGCAAACAGCATTTATTCATGCTTGAAATTTCTATCCAGGTGTATTGGCTTTGCCAGTGCTTTCCCTGAGACATTTAGCAGTGCCGGAGCTTTAAGAGTGTCCTCAGACCTGCGAGCATCAGATGTCTGCAAGATGGTACCAAGTGAGTCCTTTGTCTGGTCTTCATGTCTGAGCACACAGAAAAGAAAGCACAGAAGTCCTATTTGAAGGTGCCTTTCTTAGTAAAAGCAACATAAGCCACAAAAAAAAAATGGTTCCAAGGAACAAGAAGATGTTTATATGAGGATCTCACAATGAGCACATTAATGTGCTCCCACAGACACAGAGAAGTAGCTTATATGAATCCCATTAATGATGTGGAGCAGGTACTGGGATTAATAAAATTATGGGGTGCTTATATCTGGCTGTCACAAAATGAGGATGGGTCACCAAGAGCTCAAACGGTAGTGCCATTCACGAAGTGGAATAAGCGGAATACCTGTCCACAATGTAAAAACAGGTGTGTGTTGATATTTATATTGCACTACATCTAGCTGTTACCGTTAGCAACAGAGCACAGTACATTATGGGAAGCGATCTCAAGTGGGGGCTTAAACCTTTGAATTACACACTTTTACACTAGCATTTCACATATTTAAAATTTAGGCATAGTGAGATTAAGTGATTTCCCAGAACTGCACAAGTTTCACTTAAGTGCCAAGCTGGATTCAAACGCAGGTGCCCAGCTGTCAAGGAGGTGCTGGTGTTCCAAATGTTATGTTGGATATTAGTACCTGCAGCATCCTCTGCCAGGGCTGGCATCACTTACTGACAAGGTGACATCTAGACTTCTGGTGAAGAAGGGAGCAAAAGGAATTGGTGTAATGTGCAGTATAGTTTGCCTTAGAATCATTGTTGTACTGCTTGTTCACAAATTGCTCACTCTGCCAGTTCTCATTTCACACTCCTCTCTTCTTAGCAGTCTCAGTCACATTCTCATCTCATTTCTTTCTCCTCTTTTCCCTCCATATTCTCTCACTTTCTGCTTTTTCACTATTCTCTATCTCTTCTCTCTATCTGGCTCCACAATTTCTTCCATCAATCCTTTCTCTCTCACTTTACCCTCCTTTCCACCTTCTCATCACTTCCTATCAGAGATAGGCCATGGTTGAGACAAACCTGGGAGAGAGGTCTGTGGTTTTTTCACTCAATATGAGCTGGTGCCAAGTATCCCAATCCCCACAGAGATCTGCTTTTACTTTGTTGGAATGAGTACTGAAATAGCTCAACTCGGCCTGTGAACTGGCTCTCTATGTACACCAGGGAATCAGCTCTAATTCAGTGAAAGAAATCAATTGTCTGTCAAATGAGCTCAATAATATATTCATATCACCTCTGCTCCATCGGTGCCTGTACTCTGCTCTAACTCTAGGGGGATTCTGCACTATGTATGCAGGGACTCAGCAGTATCTCTGTTGCCACTCAGCTCTACAAGATGGGACAACTCTTTCCAAATGTACAGCAACTAATGTTATCAGCACAGCAACTCATTTATGTCTACCAGATCATCATCCCTAACTCAAGAAGAGTATTCAACATTAGTTTTAGGTTCCTTTCCTTAATAAAGCAGACACTGAAATGTGCTTCTCAATCCCAAGCAGTCCTAACCCTTCCATTGGTACGTTGTGTAGCAACACACTAGACACGTCATGCTTTACACTGCGGTTGAACCTCTCATCTATATTTACCTCGCTCTCCAATCCACTCTCTACTGCACACCTCTTTTCCTCCCCCATCTTCTTAATCATCTACACTTTGTTGTGAATGCTGTCCTCACAGTTATTGCATTTAGGTCAATTTGATATTCTTTTTGGCCTTCATTTGTAGTGAGGGAATTTAGAAAGTGCAGGGAAGTAGAGGCAAGCAATGGAGACAGCAGTAAATAATAAAGAAGACAAAAGTGAAATGTAAGGAGTGGGAAGCAGCAGATGGAGAAAAAATGAAAAGGTAGGATGACAGGGAGCGGGAGAGGAGGCAGAGGCATGAGGAGAGTGACTACAGTGATCAAGGGCAGGAAATAGGGCAGAATGGACAGTGCTGAGGCTCAGGTGATGGCCTATGGATGATGCAATAGTAGTCGAAATGCACTGCAGTGCATGGGAAGGAAAAAGTGGGCTTGGGCAGAAAAGCAAAAGGTAACTAATAAATGTGTTAAGTTTCAAGTTTTGCCTACGCACCAAGATTGAGCTTTAAAATCCACTCCCCCATGCAGGCATTAAAAAAGGCAAGGTACCTGGACTATGTCACAGCAGCATGTGTGTTCACCCAAAGGACGACACTTGCTGGTTTTAAATTGCCAACGAGTTGTAGAAGCTAAAGCAAACACGAGCTCACTGCAAAAAAGGATCAGCTTGAAGAACAGCAGCAGGGCCAAGGAACTGCACAGCCAATATGCATTTCAAGTGAGCCTTTGAAATGTATGTGTCTCAGGTCTAGAGCATGGCATCCTCCTTCTCCCTTTATCTCAAGGTTTTCCATGCCCCAGCTGTCACTTGCAGAGATGGGAAAAATGACCAAGAGGTAGACCCCATGATTGCTGAGCTGTCTGTGGCACACCATGCTGCTGCAGGAGAAAGCTTCAGTAGGCGCAGTGCCAGTTCATGTGCATGCACAGTGCTAAGCTGATCCACCTTTTCAGTCTCTTATGTGTCCGTCCACCAAACACACAGGGGGACAGGTACACAAGGGCGTTCTTTGAAATTGACTATGAGAGGTTAGTACTCAATAGTCCTCAACAAGGCATAAGGGAATATTGCGCCTCATGTGTGTCCTTTTTGTAGTGTGAATGTCCTGCTCTAGCCAAAGTTAGCCAAAGAGCATATATGAGGCAGAAGAGCAAAGTGACAGCCTGCTCTGCAGCACTGTCTGTGTATTGACTGTTAGAGTAAGTGTGTGACATGACGTTATTGTCAATTTATCACCCTGAAGCCCATACTGCACGACAGTCTCACAGGCAACATCAGTACTTGGGCCTTAGCTGTCCTTGCATCTGAGATAGAATAGACAGCCAGGGATACTTTACTCAGAGGTTTTCGACTGCTGTCTGTGGGACCATTTTTTAAATACCCTGCCTCAACTAATAAATAGTGCCACTGGAATTATGTAATTCTGCGGCACTAGCCTTTTTTGCATGATTATGGATTTGCCACATATTGCAGATTTTAGCAATGAAATGTGTTTCCAACGTGAATGGATCAAAAGTTACCAAAATGCAGTGAAACCTGTTGCTGCACAGAGAAAGGCTTCACGCAAAGGTTGCCTGGCCTACATTAGTTACTTATTCCTGTATTTGGGAAGTCAAATCCTAGCTCAGATGTGTAAAATTGATGAACTAATGAAGTAATACTATCACAAAATGTGCAATATTACACCACATAGTATCCCTATTCTTACCACATAATTTAGTCAACCCTGCCGCATAATTTGGTAATTTTCTGTCGCATAATTCCAGGACACTATTAATAAAAGCTATCCACCAGCAACCACACAAAAAAGTACTGCCCATAACCCTATTTGCCAATACCACTTTGCAGGTTCTTAAACCACAAGCCCCCTCCGCCCCAACAGAATACTAGATGCAATGCTATTGACAGAAAAGTCTGGACTATTAGGTGGACAAAGAACCACTGCAAATACATTTAAAAAGAAATACATTATCCCCTTCATTGCATTTCTATAGTGCTTGCTATGCTCATCATGGGTTGTAAGCGCTATATATATAACTGTAATTGCACATAATACAATTTGTCATTTTCTGCCTTGTTTTCTTAGAAGCATTCAAAAGGTATCAGTGCAGTGGGGAGGGAGGCAGAGATCACCATATAAGTGCAGATGGTTTCTCTCATTACAGTGCTAATAGCAGTTATTATCTCTCCTTTAAAACATTAGTGAAGGCTCAAACACATTGCCCTGCACAATGAGAATCCCCACAATGAAGTCTTCACCCTAGGATATTGTGAATCACCAGTAACGTCCACCCCTTCCTGAGAAAACTTTTCGTAGCAGCAGGAGATGCTGAACCTGTCTTTATCAAGAAAATTAAATGTCTTTTCTGATGCCGTCTTCCATGTAGAGCCCCGAGCAAAGCTCTGCACAGTCGGGCTTTCACTGAGACAAGTATCCTCGAAGATGCAAACCATATTATGAACCACGATGGGGGGGTAAAGCCCTTTTAGCCAAATGGGCATTGCACACCTGACTACAGGGCATATTTACAAAAAAAAGTCACACAGCACCTTGCTGCGCTTTGTGACAGGGAAAACACATTCCTGTCTTTGTCTCTGTGCTGGCACTGTTTTGACTGCCTAGTGCCAACGGAGGCATCCTTGCACCTTGGTGCAACAGTGCCTGCATTGCAGAAAGGATATTTTTTGTACAGGACACTTTCCTATACAAAAACAATCCTGTGATGCAAATTCCTCTTTCTATGTGTGCTGCAGAACGCACAAAGAGGAAGTTACAAGGAGAAATAAAGATATTGTTCGTCGTGAAGGCCTCCCTTGGGAACGCGTAAGATTGTGGCGTATTCCCAGGTTTACAAGTTTTTGTAAATGTGGGATTGCGTCAAATTCAATGGGAGTTGGGTGGGAACAACCATGCAACACCCATGGAACGCCTACCCAGGGCAGAGTAGTGCAAAGCAGTAGTTTGCGCTGCATTGCCCTACTCCAGATTTATGAAGCAACTCAGAGACACAGAAACTTGCTTTGCGTGGCTTCATAAATCTGTTTTAGGTGTTAGCTTCATGCATATACCATGTTGCGCTTCTCTCATAAGTATGTCCCTATGTGTATAATTGTTCATGCAAAAATATCCCATCCTGTTTTCCATTTGCAAAACAGAGGTGGTTTAGCATATGTCTCATTTGCAAATAGAAATATCTCACTCGTAAGTTTTTTGTGTGATGATCCTGTTAACATGTGCAGTGTTACAAGTACCTGATGGAGACAAAATGTTGTATGTTGAAAACATACACAGCAAAATATAATAACTGGGCCAGTTAAATAGCCTATCAATCAATTCCTACTCAAACACAGGAAACAAATGCGATCTAAGACACGTGAACATGAGTACTTCCTGCAGTGGCGTAACGAAAGTTAAGGGGGTCCCCCTGCAAGGTACATGGAGGGGCCACCGCTCCGGATTTAGTCTGGAGCTACTAGTCCTGAGTACTGTGCAGAGGGGGCCCCCTGCAGCTTGGGGGCCACCCCGCACCGCGGGGGCTGCGGGGGCCTGTGTTATGCCCCTGACTTCCTGTACCCTGACACATTCCACTTTTTTCTCAGGAACTTGACCCTCAAGATGCAGCCAATGGCACTCATGACAAAGGGAAGCTTCTCTGAACTGAGCTGCACTTTGCAGTTGATCATTATTTAGAACTCTATTAGTTGCCACCATACTTCCTCAGTAGGGCACAAAATTAGGCCATGAGATAGGAAGCCAATGAGAGAGAGAATACAATGAGGATCAAGATATGACCTGTAATGGAGATAAAAAAAAGGGTACAATCAGAGGAGTTATGTGAAAGGTACATATGCCAGAAGATGGGTAACAGTTGTACTCATTGGCTGCAAACCAGAAATAAACCTCAGACTCATCCCCTAGGAGTAGCGTATCCTGGACATCATGCACACCTGTCAGCTGATGACCTGTTTTACAACCACAGTCACCAGGAGCCATATTATGAATACAAGCGCACTTTCCCTGGTTAAGCAGGCGCAAACAGGGACAGTATGCCGTATGACAAAGAATGTGCTGCCCCAAGGGCAGACGAGAACTCACGCTGCCCTGAGTGCAGCACAGCAATTGTTTAAAAGCTGCTCCATATTTCACAGTGCAGGTGGCAACTTGTCTACACTTTTAAGAGGGGAGAGAGATTCCCTTGCAGGCGGGTGCAGTGGGTGACTCCATCCGCCTGCAAGGGATGTCTGGGGCATTCATGGGACCACCTTTCTCCCCTCCAGAGGCCGGCCTTTAGGAGGCGCACTGAAAGTGCACCACCTTTTTGTGCGCACACTTTCAGTGTAACTCCTAAAGGCATGTTTGCCTATGCGCCCTCATCCATAATACTGCATGGGCACAGAGGCAAAGTGATTCCCCCATTTGCATGGGGCCACAGCCCATGCAAATTCAGAGGCTTCCCTCTTCAGATAGCGCTGGTGCTACATGTGCACCATCGCTGTCAGTATTCCAGAAGGGGACGCACAAGCATCAGCAGCCCCTTCTGTAGTAAGAAAATGCCCCGGGATCGCACAAAGTGAGTAAACATGACCGTTGTGCCCCCGGGGCAGTTTCTGTAATACACCCCAGGTCTGCTAAGATTCATTCATGACACTAAGTGCCAGCATAGGCCTGTCCCTGGCAATATTTCAACAAATAAAGCATGCATGCATTTCTGTCTGACATACATTATTAAGTGCTGCACAATACACAAGACATACTGAAACAAAACAACTCTGCATGTTAAGCATTATCTACATACGGTGCTAAAATTTGAAATTCGCCATCAATAATGTGCTTTCATTTTTACAAATCCATCATATGCACCTATATGCGCCAAAAATGCAGCAAACATCTTTGGGGAGTCAGGATCTGAAACTAGACTGGCCTCACAACCCTATCACCGCCAAGAAGTTGCAGAGTTCATATGCATCCTACCCACACGCACAAATAAATAAAGCAGTTAATTTGCTGCTTATTACCATACAACCACATGTACGCTGTACTTCCCTGTGTATCACTCCATCAGAGTCTGTGCAAATGAAACATCATCTTACATCAGCAATCACAATTTCACTGCATGCTCTTTCTCATACGTATAATGACTGATCTCATCAACATTACAGAACCTCTGAAGCAAGCTTCTCTGCTTTTGCTATACTATCCACTTTGGTTGTCCGTTTTGCGATGTGACTGGGATCAGCCAAACACACTTCAGGAATGTTGTCCATCATGTCTCACATTGTACAAGTCCATTTGAGGGGTGTAATACTGCAACCTAAAATTTATCCACACACCTTTCCACAGACCCACCATCATGTGAAAGCATGTGTCACTCTGCCATGCGATAGGTATTGTCATACTGCTGTATTGTATTGTCATGAGTGTCATATCTGCACTGATCTTCTCACTTCACACCCGTATATAGAGAACAGCTGTTACAACCAATCCATATAAACATATGCCACTGTGTCACGAGATGCATATATTGACAGCTTGTCCATTGAAACCCTGTGTTATCCAGATCAAAGTTGGTGAAAGTACTGTCAAAGAAGGTGTACTTCAAGAGAGAATATGACAGCAACATCTGCATACCCATCATGTAATTTTATGTCTGTGTACCTGCCGAGGCATGTGATGGTGGATTTGTTTCAAATGTGTAGTCTTGTCATATGACATGTTACAGCTGATGCCCGTTTGCTGCTGCAATTTCAACCCATTCGAACTCATAATTATTTCAAGAAAACAAAGAAATATCTAGCCAGAATACATTAATAAATCATATTTTATATAAAAATGCATACATTATAAACTTTAAAAAGGGGGGTATGGCCAGGCGCCGATGTAGGCGGACACGGATCGGGGAGCTCCCACCCGGTGATCCACATCCACCGACATCCTGAGGCCCAGCACCCCCAAAATGCTTGTAGGAGTATTGGGGGATGCCCTATAGGCACCCAGGGGCAGTTGGCAAACTGGGGACAGCGGCGGCAGCGGTGTTCATGAAACAGCAGCTCCTCGCATTTGATCACCCAAAATGGCAGCTGCTGCCAAGTCCGAGTAAAAAGTCAGATGCAGCGGCGAAGGAAGAATCGATTCCAGATCTGCCGAAGGAATGAGGGAAACAGTCTGGAATGAACTGTGGAGGGCTCTGAGCGGCAGGTAACCCTGCCGGGAGGAGTTGAGAGGCCTCCTGCCAAGGCAAAGGCCGCGAGACCTGGTTGAGGAGACGATGGCGCTGCCTGTGCTGATTCCCTGTGAAACGAGTCCCGCAGCACCCCGCATAAGGCTGGGGGAACCCAGTGGCTTGGCCCTACTGTATACCCCTGAGAGCATAATACTTCCCTGGGGGATACCGATCCCCCGGTCACACCAAGAGCCTGAGAGGGTTCAGGCAGACACAGTGAGCTACTCCTTCTTAATCATGGGGAAGGTACTCAGGAAACATGGGCAGAGCACTCCTGACCCCGGCTTGGTCTCTGTGCAAACCAATGAGGAAGAGGAGAATGGACTGCCTCCCAGGGCTGACCAATGCTGTCCGACATCATGCAGGCCATTACCGCCTCTTGTGAAAGTGCTGGAGGCAAAGATAGATGTCATATGCACCGATCTTAATCTACCTGAAGACGACCATCGCCGACTGGCAGAAAGGGTGACATCCACTGAGCACACGCTGACGGACATACCCCCAGAGATTACAGCGCTGCAACAATCACTGACTACCATGGAAAGTAGAGTTCGGACTTTGGAAGTGAGGGCAGTGGATAGTGAAAATAGGTCCCACAGGAATAACATTCGAATCATTGGGGTCCCTGAGCACACAGAGGGGGACAATATGGTGGCCACCTGGAGGCCTGGTTGTGTACAGAGGTGGCACCGGAGGGGCTCTCCTCATTTTATGCCCTGGAGAGGGCACATAGAGTACCAGCACGTCCACCAAGATTGGTGCCCCCATGCCCGATAGTGGCTAGACTCCTTAATTTCAGAGACCTTTATCACATCCTGGTGCAAGCCCGACAGCGGGGGGACCTTCAGATTGATAACAGTAGGATCATGATATTCCCAGACTTCACCAAGAAGTTCAGAGGCAATGGGCCACCTTCCTAGCTGTCAAAAGATGCCTTCGACAACTGAACGTGCACTATGCAATGATATTCCCATCCCGTCTAAGGGTGATCACATTGTCTGGTGTCCAGTTATTCCAGACCTGCAAGATGCTTGGACCTGGATCTAATCTAATCCGGATGCTGCATCGAGGGGGGGCTCCCCATGCTCCACTCCTTGCGGAAGAAAAGCAGTCACAGATTAAAAAAAAGAGCACCGTCCCTGGCGGAGGCCCGAGACGAACGCCACAAAGTAATTAGGGCAGTTGTGGAGATAAGCAATGCCGGTACGAGCACACAATATTCGCACAGAGACCAAGATGACCGGAATTCAGATGGATATCAGGTTGCTAGCTCTGCGGAGGACTCTGATGCTGACCTACCTAAGGTTACCCCTAAATCGGCAGATGAGATTGTATGAAAGTGGGTTACGAGTAACATCGGTCAGCTTGCATGATGGACTGGAACATCTTGGACAATATGTATGCATTTCGCCCTCTGTCTTCCCTCCTCATGTCTATGGGGGGGCTGACCTTATCTGCACATGACTCTAGATGGGGAGGAACCGGTCTAGGATTTTCTGCATGATCAGTGGCCACTCTCTTTCACCCCTTGTTACAGTTTTGTGGGTACTCCTGCAAGTAGATATCCATTGGTATTGTGTTTGGATGGGATCTGGACTTCTACCTGTCCTGGGGAGAGGGTGTTGGGGTTTTTATTGTTTGTTGGTTTTCCATTTGTGTCCTGGGTGTGCCTGGAGAGCAGAATACAACCTAGACATACTAATCGAAACATATGGGTATAGACCAATGAATGTCCCCAGGGAAAGGGTGCGGATGACACTGATGGACACATGGTACCCACTGTAGAATTTAAATGTCTCTCATGGAATGTTAGAGGGATGAACTCCATGACCAAATGACACAAGGTATATGCCTATCTTGCTAGGAGAGGAGTCCACATTGCCCTGTTGTAGGAAACACACATAACGGCCAAAGAGGGGGCTGCACTACAGCGAAGACCGAGGGGTCAGGCCTTCTATACAGACTATTCGGTCTTTGCCAGAGGAGTGTTGGTGTGGATTAAAATCAAGGGTTCCCTTTCAGTGTACCGGCCACCTCGTGGAACCTGAGGGACGTGACATAATGGTAACTGGTAAACTAGATGGCCAAGATGTGACAATTGGGAGTGTCTATGGCCCGAATGTAGACCAAATCTCATTCATAGCAACTTTTTCCAGAGCATTAACACCATACCTAGTGGGATCAGTGATCCTGGGAGAAGATTCAAATTGTGTGGCAGACATTGTCTTAGATCACTCTCAACCCCCTTTGAGAGAGTCCCCCATTGTCAGAATTGCTGAGGCACTGAGAGACTGGCAGCTCCAATGGGGTCTTATTAACTTTTGGAGAACACTACAACCAGAAGACAGAGACTATTCATTTTTTTCACACTTACATGATTTACATGCCCGGTTAGATGCTATTCTTTGTACGCCTGTTGTCCAGGACCACATCATAACTAGTGAGTACTTAGCTAGAGCAATCTTGGACCATATCCCCCTCCTGATGGATTCTGTTGGACACAAGCTAGGCAGTGTATCCCCACCTGGCTGCTTAAGCCGTAATCCTTGGAAGACCCAGTTATTTCAGTCAGCAATACGAACGGCCATGGAGCAATAATTTGCAGATCACGAAGGTACAGCATCAAGCCCACTTGTGGTATTGGATGCCTTCAACGTATTGATTAGGGGTAGATGTTTCTCCAAGGCAGTGGGAATTCGAGGGACCCTCTACGGGAGACATTGGCCGCAGAACAAAAGCTAAGCGAGATCGAGAATAATAGACCCGAACGTCAAGAACTGCAGTAGACATTGCTGGAAGCTAAAGAAAAGGTGGCAGAGCAAGTTGATAGATTGCGCTGCTTCGACTACAGGAATGACATGATCCGAGCGCATGCAGGGAGAGACTGTTCCGAGGTGCTCCTAGCGTGGTTAGCCAATTCCGTCAAGAGGGGATCGGTCATCCTGGAACTTAGGGATGAACACACTCCAATGCTCTTCCAGCAGCAGGATATTAATAAAGCATTCCACCATTATTATACCAATCTATCAGGCACGGATGCAGACAAAGATTCATTTTTCGGGCCCACGAGGCTACCGACGATAGCCAAGGAGGAGCAGAATCACTGGGAAGAGATATAGAAATACAGGAAGTCAGGGCTGCCATTAAATCAATGGCCGGAACCGATGGCTTACAAGTCTAATTTTTCTCTATGTATGTCGAGGTGCTTGGGCCCCGGCTGGTAGAACTCTAAAATCTAGCAAACCAAAGAGGGAGGCTATCTGAGACCACGAGGGAAGCCCTGGTTGTGCCGTTGTTAAAGCCTTGAAAGCCGGCTTTCAATAAAACAGCCTACAGACCGCTATCAATGCTCAATCTGGATTATAAGATTCTAAGCAAACTTCTAGCCAAACAACTTCTCTCATACATGATGACCCTCATTCATCAGGATCATGTAGGATTTATACCAGGTTGTAACATGGCCCTCAATGTTCAGAGACTTCTGCGAGTGTTGGAAGTGGATTCCTACTGTAAGGAAGAGGCCACCATCTTTGCAGTAAATATAGAAAAGCCTTCGACAGTCTGGAATGGCCGTATCTCTTTAGAGTGATGCGGTGGTTCGGACTGGGCTCGGGCTTCTTGCAATGGATGGCTTTACTATACGCAGAGTCTAGGGCTGGAGTACAGACTGGGGGAATGATATCAGACAGCTACCAGGCGGGCAGTGGAACTAAGCAGGGTTATCCCTTATCTCCCCTACTATTTGCCCTAGCTATGGAGCCTCTGGCCTGGAGGTAACGGGTAGACATCACCATATCGCGCTATATGCTGACGACCTCTCACTTTTTCTCCAGACTGTGAGGGAGGATTTTGGAGGGGCAAAAGAGCTCCTTGCACATCTTGAACAGGTATCAGGACTATTAGCTAACTGGATAAACTCTTGCCTGTTCCCTACTGCAGCCGGTAGAGATACACCGGCAGTAGTGGACAAAGTGATATGGGACCCTAGCTGCCTCCCATACTTAGGGGTCAAAATCTACCACGAACCGGAGGACCTTTTGGAGGGTAATATCGGGAAAGCTATCTGGGGTGTGAAGACAAATATGGAGTTCTGGGTGGCCCTCCCCTTCTCAGTGATGGGCAGAGTCGTTCTATTGAAAATGGTGCTTTCCACGGTTGCTATACTACTTTGTAGTACTTACACTGTGGATCCTGGTGGGAATATTCAACAACTTACAATTATTGATAACAACCTTTATTTAGGGAGCTGGCAGGTGTAGAGTGGCACTGACCACCATTCAGAGATCTAAAGTGGTGGGTGACCTGGCACTCCCGGACTTTGAGAGTTACTCTTTAGCCGCTCAGCTACAGTGGCTCACACAGTGGGTGGCTGGAAAGGTCCGCAGGAGAGAACACTTGGACCCGTCTGTGCCGAGCCTGCATCTGTTACACCGCATCATGTTGCAATTGCCCGCCCGGGGGTGGAGGACAGCTCTGAATTTAGAGTACTTCACAAGTGTTGGGTTAGGAGTCTACAAAAACCGAAAATTATGCGTCCATACGCCCCAGACATTCAGTTGGAACTTCTTCTGGAGCTGCCCAGAGTTGGGAAGCTTCTGGGGGGCAGTGACAGATACCGTAGCCGAGGTGACTGAGAGAGAGGTTCACTGTACATCGGGGCATTGTTTGCTACATTGGTTCCCACACACCTCCAAGACTAAAGTGACCAGCAAATTCCAAGACTTGGCACTCCTATTGGCCAAGAGAGAGATTGCCAGACATTGGAAATTCCAGAGGGAGCCCTCTGTAGCGGGGTGGAAAAGGGAGGTCATACGTTGGGCAGATTATGAAGGGGCTATACGACTGAGAGAGTCCAGAAGGGGCCTGGGTTCCTTGGAGGCAGTGTTGGGTTAGGAGTCTACAAAAACCGAAAATTATGCATCCATACGCCCCAGACATTCAGTTGGAACTTCTTCTGGAACTTCCCTATGGGGGGACTGGAGCAATTTTGGGAATGGACGGTGGCCGGACCAACAACTCTCGGAGCGCCTTATGAGGATGCTCTCTATTACCATTAGAAAACTTCCAAGAACATTATGATTTGCCGCAGGGTCACTTCTTGTTACACAGAGCCCTTGCTGCAGCGATACACAAACACTGGAGGGCACGGCTTTCTGAACCTTCACTCGGGTGGGTGTCAACATGTAATAGCCTCCTCTGGGACGTACAAGGCAGTCACTTGTTTATGCCACCGGCTTAGAAGCAAAGCATTACCCACACTCAATAATTTACGATTACGCTGGGAGGGAGATCTGGGGGTTCCTATCGAAGAGAAAGTCTGGGATGAATTAGTGGAGCGCTTCCCTAGAGTGTCTAGGAATGCCCGGTTTCAATTGATAAACTTTTATGTACTCCACAGGGCACATCTCACACCTGCACGGATAAAAAGATACTTACTGACAGAAACTGCTAAATGCCCCAGTTGCGAGGAGGTAGGGGCTGAATTCCTGCATATACTTTGGAGCTGCCCAGAGTTGGGAAGCTTCTGGGGGGCAGTGACAGATACCGTAGCCGAGGTGACTGAGAGAGAGGTTCACTGTACATCGGGGCATTGTTTGCTACATTGGTTCCCACACACCTCCAAGACTAAAGTGACCAGCAAATTCCAAGACTTGGCACTCCTATTGGCCAAGAGAGAGATTGCCAGACATTGGAAATTCCAGAGGGAGCCCTCTGTAGCGGGGTGGAAAAGGGAGGTCATACGTTGGGCAGATTATGAAGGGGCTATACGACTGAGAGAGTCCAGAAGGGGCCTGGGTTCCTTGGAATCAATATACTAACTAATATACACTGAATGAATGCAAAAGCAAAGCAATATTTGTTAACACTATATTTAAGTAAAACTACATTAAATGCAACAAAAATATCTACCAAAAAACAATGGGGCTGATTACTACTTCAGCGGTTTTGGGGCCGCCGTACCGTCTTTAGAGGTACAACCGCTGCCTCCTCGGTGGTCCGACCACACAATTAAGATCTGTGCGGTCGGACCACTACAAAACCACTGCCGACATTTGAGCTACCGCAGCAGTAGGGTCAGCGGCAGTCAATAGTGGCGGTGCGGGCATGGGCACTGCCATGTGTTTTATGACTTACCTTTCCACAGACTTTTCAATGGCGAGGACACTGCCATGAAATGGTCGGCAGAAAGGCAGGTAAAGGGACACAAAAAAGGGCCCCAGGGCGATTTAGCCCATGTGCATTGAGACCTGTGCCCATGTTGCGCCCCCCTATTCCAGCAATGTTGATGCACGCACTCTTTGCCATGCATGACATGGTGCATGGAAACAGTGCACCTGACTTGCTGGAGGCGCAGCAGTTCGGCCAGCTTTGGCTTCTTGCTCTCTCCTAGAGTCGAAGCATGCTGCCGCCTTGAATGCACTGCAGACACACCTCCGGCCCTGTGGTATTGTTGTAATGTGGTGGTCGGAATGCCATCGGCTTGGCAGCGTTCTCTCGACCACAGTGGACTGGCGGTGTGCCCGTCAAAGTTGTAATCAGCCCCAATATTTTTACCTTAGATATTCTGTTCCGCAATATTTTGGTATTCATACGATATGAAAAACCAAACAAAGTCCAACCTTTAGCTACAAAAATGTTACTATCCTTCTTTCTTTAGTATTAGAGAAAGCTGGGCAGTTTTCCTAAGTTTGTATAGGAAAACAAACTGTTTTGTTAAAATAACCCTCACCCACCAAAAGGTCCCTTGGTGGCATGCTTAATCATCAGGTTCTTCCCGCCCGCTGCGGGACGGGGCGTGCTACAACCGACAACGACGAGGGAGCACTTATTAGTGAAGTGATGCTATGTGTGATGTGAGAGTGGAAGGGTCTAAGTGGATATAGTGGGATTAAAAAATACCTGGCTGTGTGGAAACTAAACTTTAATACTCCAAGTAGCTGGTATTATTAAAAGCGGGGAGTAGAGGTTTGTGTGCTATGATGGGCTACTACCTCCCTAGTCTACATGTTTCGAAGCCATCCCCATTACTTCTTTTCAGGACCAAAAAATTATCCCTGTACCACTCTATGTTAGAAAACAACCTAGTGGTTTTGCCTGCTCAATTTTGCAGATTTTAGTGCCTATAAATAAACATGCACTGATACAATACCTAATTGGTATGATCATACGAGTTTTAGTTCTGTAAGGATAGAAAAACATGATTAATTACAGTCATATTGCAATTATTGGACCACATCACCAAACTCGTGGGAGGTCTATTTTGTGATATATTTTCCTCATGTGCACAACAACTTTTGATTCAAGTGGGTGCCATGCTGCCCCTGATTGTCACATACAATACATTACAAGACATACCACATAAAAAATATAAAACACACACTGTAAATGGTTGGTTTCCATAGCATTTGGAAACTATGTCTATAGATCCTTTTGCCTCTTTTTTGTCACTGTAACCAGAACTGGGGAAAGCTCTATAGAATCAAATACAGAAAAACGTGTCATACAGAAAAAGCATGTGGCAGAATTTACATACACTAATGTTACCAAACTATAGCCCCATGAGCTTTTTCACGGGAGGGGAGGAGCGCTTGTAGTCACACACTGTAGGAGACAAAATGTAAAGGAGATGGACAATAAAGTTTAGTTGAAAAGCAATACCCTCGTTATTTCTAGTTGCTCGTTGTCTTAGGGGGTCGGCTGTGCCGTACTCACGTTATCAAAGCTGCTCTCTCACCCTAGCAATGCCTCCCCGTGGCTCCGATGAACACTGAATGACTGCCCCGGGCCAGTTTAAGTACCTGCATTCTTCAGCGTTTTGCACACGTATGTGAAAAGGCTGCAATGTAAACCCTCTCAAAATTGCCGCCCAATAATGGAACGTTGACTCGGCTCTGCACGGTTACTTCCGCATTTCAGTATTAGCAGTAGTAGATCCTGCCATTCTCAGAAAACTGCGGAAAAAGAATATTATTTTCACCGGTTACCGCTAACAGTGGAAAATTGTGATAAACTTTAAAGGTAAATAAAGCACGCTTTTGGCAGATATTCTATGGGATGCCCCTTCTAGTCCCCATAGTAACTTGTATAGTACGTGGCTGTGTTCTTTCCTCTCTGGTTCACTGTAGGCACATGCTACAGATTCGTCCCGCATGCGCGCTCTCTTGTTGTCTGAGGTCTTATTATTCCGACCACCACATTACGACAATACCACAGGGCTGGAGGTGTGTCTGCAGTGCATTCAAGGCGGCAGCATTCTTCGACTCTAGGAGAGAGCAAGAAGCCAAAGCTGGCCGAACTGCTGCGCCTCCAGCAAGTCAGGCGCACTGTTTCAGTGTGTTTTTCCTGTACAAACTTAGGAAAACTGACAAACTATCTCTAAAACTAAAGAAAGAAGGATTGTAACATTTGTGTAGCTAAAGGTTGGACTGTTTTGGCTTTTCATAGTTTGCAGAGGAGGGGAAGCCCACTACCTATTGAACCTCTTCACTCCTTTCCTTGTTTATATTTAGTATTCATATGATAGTCATGTCACATGATATTTTTTGTCAAATAATGTGGTCATCCACGACATTTGCAACATGTATCCATAAATTGGTCAATGATGCAAGCAGATGTACTGTTATATTTTTTTCTGTGCTGCATGACCATTCAACTTGCAAAGTCAGAATATACTCAGGTTGTTGCTAACATGTTGTCAAGCACATGGCGGAACACATCACACTTCCAAAGGCGTTTATAGCATAAGGATGCCATTCAACAACATATGATACACGAAAACATGTCAATTTTGAGTTCTCAGTTCTTGACAAAAAGTATTGTAAATAGCATGATCCTGCAGCTCAGGGTGTATGCCCATTCAGATCAACACCAAGATTCTCCCATGCAGTGGGTTGGGCTGGGATAGGGTGTTCTTCTTGACTCTGGGCTTCTCACAATTATATGGAGGCTCTCAATCCTGTACCAGCACTGATTCCCTCATAGCACGTTCCTACTTACCAAACCTTTCTGGTGGCTATTCGCCACAACAGTGCAATTCCTGGTTATTTCATGACAGATGACCAGTCTAGCTTTGAGGTTCATAATTGAATTAAGGCCCAACAGAGCCAAGGAAGACTTCAGCAGACTACCTTTAACACAAATTCAACTTCTTTAAGAAGGATTTGGGGGCCCTCTCAATCCTCTCCTCAGTCATTTTGGGAACCATATAGTGTCACATAGAAGCAAGATGGTGGTGCATGTCTCTTCTCAAGGCTGAATAGCTGAAGAATGGCAAATGTTGTACTTCTATATAGTTCACTTGTTGGGATGCACTGTCACGTGGCCGATGGGTACATTGTCAACATTACTAAGTTAGCATGAGCCCTGCAGCCATGATGCAGCTTTTGATCTCATTACTACAAAGCTTTATTTTTGCAAGACTCTGTTTATGCCTTCCACATGAGAACTGTTTGCTGTGTTCATTCTCTGCCTGTTCCTGGAGTTTAGTCTGAAATTGTGAGCAAGGTCGATAAACAATGCCCCTTGTTATTCTGTTCTGGTCAGGCCCTAGCACCTAGACAAAAGCACTAACGCAGCTGCTGCTGGAAGCTCGTACTTTGATATTATGGGGATACATGTTTAGGTGACACACACTAGGAGAGGGACTTTTCCAGGGAGAAGAGCAACACGCACCTCTACAATACATCATGCGCTGACCATGATTATGATCTGTTGGTGGGTCCATTGCTGGCCCGTGACCAGGCCTGTTCTGGGGACGGCCGTTTGATGCGTGCGGCTGCACTTGGAGTGTTGGCAGGCTGGAATACCTGTGAGACTGCACAGGGCCTCTCGCAGGGGAGTTTCATCGAATATCACGCAAGTTGCCCGGATATACTCCTGGAGGCACTGGATTATGAGGAGCACATGTGTTCACTCGAACTGCTCTACTGGATGGTGTCCCTCTTTACTACAAACGACAGGGATGACCTTTTGGAACTGCTTGGTGCATATAATCTGGTGAACATTCCGGGCTCGCCTTACATTTTTTTTTTATTAATAAACATTTTGAACAAAAACCAAAAACAAAATCACGGAGTCAACCGTGTCCCTTTCGGATTATTAGAAATTCGGCTTTATACAGCTGTTTTTTTTGGCTCTGCTTTCCATTGCACCTCTGTTTTCTCTATATGCTACAACCTGGCCAAGGGGAGGGTGTCACATGGCCGATGGGTACATTGTCGACATTACTAAGTTAGCATGAGCCCTGCAGCCATGATGCAGCTTTTGCGCTCGTTACTACAAACCTTTATTTTTGCAAGACTCTGTTTATGCCTTTCACATGAGAACTGTTTGCTGTGTTCATTCTCTGCCTGTGTTTGGAGTTTAGTCTGAACATTGTGAGCAAGGTCGATAAACAATGCCCCTTGTTATTCTGTTCTGGTCAGGCTGAAACATTTACTGCCTAGTTTCTGGCTCCTGGATTCCGGTTCCAGTTTGAGGTTTGCTGTACGTTCGTGGCGATCATACTGAGCCTGGCCGTGGAAGTCTACTGCCATCAGCCTTCTGCCTCCGCGACCCTGACTGCAATCGTAACGAGAAAGGCAAGGGAGGCGGCTGCGGCGTATGGCTGAGGCTGACAGCTGACAGCGAGCGGTGGAACAACGGCGGTGGAATAAGCGGCCGCGGCTGTGTGTTTATGACCGCGGGAGCCGCGGTGCTGATCAGCGGACGAAGTGTGGAGTGCGGGGAACAACAGTAGCGGTCGCGGTTGCTCTGGGACCGTGACCGCGTGGCTGAGCAGGGAAGAGAGGTGAGAGGAGGTTGGAAGGATTGAGCCCCTGCAAAACGCTCTGTTTGTTTCAGCCATTGTTTCACCCGCCGCACCTGCGTGCTCCCGCAGCTGACGCTCCTCCTCTTCTAGCTTCTTTGCCATGAGCTGGGGACCGGTAGCAAAGGGAAAAACTGAGAAATAAAAAGAGTAGAAACAAAGCATAAAAGCATAACACAAAGTGGTTGACTCTGGAAAGAGATAGGCATAGGGGCACGGGTGGCCATCTGGCTACTGTGGCATCTGGCTTCTGGTGATAGCAGGAACTTTTGTTAACTCGGTTGCTGCTAACCCGGTTGCTGGTGAGTCTGCTGGTACGTGGCAGTCTGGCTGGGTGGCAGGTTGGCTGGCTGGCTGACTGAATTGGAGACGCTTGGCCTGCACAGTGCTGCCCCTATCCCTTGCCATTAGCTCCCGTATTGTTGTTCTGGGAGAAGGCCGGGAGGAGGCTCATGTCAACTACACCCTTGTTGATCCTACTGACCTTAATTGACCCCTACTGAGCCCCCCAGTGGAAGTTTTTGAAAAGGCTTAAAGGCAGCCTGGCGAGAGAACCACAGGAGAGATTACACAGGAGAGATTACATTGCCCTTTACCAGTATCTGGACTTGAAACTAAGTTTGGCTTATTTCTATTGTTGCTATCGCTTTACCGTCCCAATAGAGAACAGATTCTATAAGGTCAAAACTCGTATATCAGGATAGACTCCGGGGAATAAGAGATTTTAAGTAACTAACCGGAAGGCAATTAAAAGGCAACTGTGACGGTAACTGCCAACTGGTGCTACTCCTAAAAAGTGGAAAAGGCGAAATGAGATCAGGACGGGTCAGGCAAGTACCCCATCTTCAAAAATCACGCCAACAAAAAAAGTTGCAAAAGAAATTAACTACAACAGGGGGGGGGCACTATTAACAGGATCACAAGGAATAGTAAGTCACTCCAGCCCAATAATTTCACCACTGGAAACCTATTTCGGAAAAGCGGTAAGATCGGAACAAAAAAACAAATTTTTCTACCTGAAGGACCCGGCGGCAGCAATTTTTTCTGAAACAGGAAATATAAAGGGTCTGCTCACTCCTCTAGCACCACAAAAAACAATGTCTTCAAAAACGCAAGAGGTGCAACAATTAACACCTTGCGCAACCGAACCCATTACAGAGTCTAAAGACAGAGAAACCCAGTAAAAACAGATCACATAACAATAGACCCAATAGATAGGGAAAATCAAGCGAAAATCCATCTGCCAAAAAACAATAAAAAAATTACTGTTCAGGCAATAATACATTCCACGAACAATCACATAAACGATTCGGAATTCACCATGCAAATAGTTACAGATCTGACTACGGAATTTAAGGAAAAAAAACAACAACATGGTGCGTTAGAGATGGCACCAAAGACCAAAACATTGGATCACCTCCACTCAACTCCTAACAGAGATAAACTTGCTGAGCAGAATCAATGCCATGATTTCCCCTTAACTCCCTATGTTACTAAGAGTCTGGAGGAAGTTGATTTGCAAGCTTCATGGTTGCATTCTACATTAATAATGGATAACGCAGAACTCGTAAAAGCTTTGGAGACAAAAACAATAAATCAGACAAACTTGTCAATCATTCCTGCAACATCACAAGTAGAAATTATAAATCAATCATGCAAATCAAATCAAGTTTTTGCAACAAAATCAATTGACACAGCAAAAAATCAGGACATGTTCTCAATTATAGAAATACTAAGCCACTCCTCATCCCAAATTCAAATGGATTCAAAGTATAACTCAATATATGGTCCAGTACCTAGCCCAAGGCAGGATCAATTTGATATGCAATTAGGAAAAAGTCCAAGTATATCACCGTTACAGCTGGATAATTCCAAAATAGGAGCATATGAAACCTATAAATCTAAAAAGTACATCAATCAAATTGATACAGACAACCTATCCTCCCTACATTAGTCATTACTAAGCATCCTACAAACGTCTATTTCAGTATTAAACATGCAATCGGATAAATTAGATCTTCAGATCGATCTCATGAATATTATGGCAACACACGTTTCCAGCATTAACACCAAAATAGATATGCTTATTAAACAGCTGGTGAAAGCCCAAACACCTAAGAGTACGGATCTACAAGGCAATTGCAAATGCGACCAAATAATAGATAAATTAAGTACTTTGCCGTCCATATTATCAGACATATTGAAAGAAATAAGGCATAAGGAAGATCATAACATTTCTCCTACGCAAATCCGAGAAGAACAGATAAAACAGCAGGCGCATTTAATAGATAACACAATGGAAAAGGAAACACAGAAAAAACTGGGAGGACAACAAAATGTGTCTGATTGTGCCAGAGCAAATGGAATTCAAAACGCAAATGGAATTCAAAACAAGCCATCAACGATACATTTAACATCTAATGGCCCACAACCTTTGCCTACAGATACAGGCACTTTATTTACCCAAGTATTAACAAAAAACAAAAAAGTGCTAGAAAAGGAAGAACGAACACAAATGGTTCCATGCAAAAAGATGTAGATGGCAAGGAATTCTATTCAGTGTTCAATGCCACACAAAAAAAGAAACTTCTTCCAGAAATAAAGTTCACAGAAGAAAAACTCTCACTACTGGACAGATCATCAGACAGAACACTGTGGCCTCGATCAACAAGGTAGAAAACAAAGTTAGTGATAACAGCGAAAAAAAGTAGAAGACAAGTCAGAAAGATACAAAAAAACAAACCCTACCCAAACAAGTTCTATCTCCAAAGAAAACAGACGCAAATAAAAAAATTAAAAAAAGGCTGATCTGCCAGACACCTTGCAAATGGAGACATCAACTTCGGACGAACATGACGTTCAACACGATACATCATCAAAGAATATAAAAGGCCAAGACCGATTTACACAACTCGAAAATATAAAGGTACCATCTGGCAATTTTCTTGAGGGGAACGCTTTGGAAAGGACCATACCTATCAATAGTAGTCCAGTAGAGGCTTCTGCAATTACAATGATTTCCACTCACCATAACAAAAGTAATAAACATGGATGGACAAAACAATTGTGATCACATGCCCCCTATTAGAAAGTAATACAGAGAATGAGCTTCACTGTGCAAGAAACATCGCTCTGCCCCCCCTCTTACAAAAATATAGGAAATAATCACGCCCATTGTGCAGGCCAAACAAAACATAAAAGGCCAATGCAGGACTGTTCAAATGAAACACTGTCTGAACACATTTTACCATCAGGAGCAAAGGATACCAGTGACCGGTGGCAAATCACATTAATTCCTCTATATAGTTCAAGAGGCAACCAAGATATTTTAAATAGTGGAAATATTTTGAGACTGCTAGCTGAGGTACGATCATTACGTTTTATCAAAACAACAGATTTATTATCGGTGAAGTTTTTGCCAAACACACATAACGATCAGTCTGAGATAACTCTAACATCATGGAAGTCAGAAAAAATAGCGAATCAAATTCTCAGTGCCAAAGAGCAATTCGAATCATGGGGCTTATCAATAATAAAACCTACTCCGCAGCGCTACCCAGCTCCATTGGCACATTGGGATAACAAGTATAGCGCTCATACTCCTGTATACTCGATTCTGCAGAACGCCCGAGGATCAACGGGCACAGAAATAGTAACACCAACAGAAAGAAGACAGAATCACAGGCACTGGTCACCGCTAGCACCTAAAAATTCAAATATGCAATGACCAATCATTGAACCAACACGTGCCCTGCAAGCTGCTAAACTAAATATATATTCCTGGAATATTGCAGGTGCAACAACTAAACTCACTGATAGTACCCTAACAGAAACTTGGGCTGCATATGATATCACAGCGCTGCAAGAAACCTGGCTGACAGGTCCATTTCAACTGCCGGGTTTTACATTACATCAGGTGGCTGCTGTAAAAACGAGACGTTTTGGAAGACCGAAAGGCGGATTATCGGTCTATATATCAAACAACCTTAACGTAGAATCAGAACAGATGTCGGTGACTTCTACAAATATTCAAATAATATATTCAATTAATCAAACTTAATTTTGGCACTGATCATTGTATAACTTCAATAATCTTTTTTAATATCTACGCTCATCCAAACGCCCAAGATAAATCGGCAACATTCAAAAAGTTAATACACGAAATAGCCGAAATAAGATATAATACCCCGAATTGGGAAATAGTGATTACAGGTGATTTTAATACCCATCTTATTCACACACCAGATGATGATGACCAGTTAGCAGCAGAAAATGAAATCTGGTCGGTAAATCATCAATCGACACATCCTTGGAGGAAAGCCAATAAAGTAGGCAAAGAACTAGGCACCACCCTAGAATATTTTGGTTTGAGAGTAATCAATGGGAGAACACAGGACGATAATCCTCCAAATTTAACATATTATGGACCGAAGTCTGGGTCCATAATTGATTATGCTATTCTTTCCTTACCACTAATACAGCAACTAAGCATGTTTAAAATTAAGTGCACTACATACAGCGATCATTCAATCCAGCAAATAGCTATAAATATAAATCCAGACAGATATCAGCTTGCTCCAACAATCGATGAGGGAAGTGTAGTAACTACCTACAAACGACTGAATTGGTCATCTCATCGACTTCCAAAACTTGCAGACAAAGCTAAAATGATTTTGGAGGATAGTATAGCGTTATCTTCAACGCCACTAAACGTCTGGATCAAATTTGTGACAGAATTGACGAACCAAAAATCAAATTTAATATTGAGACGGACCAAAAGTTACATCCACCCATCATCACAGAAAGTTAAAGAGTTAAAAAAAGAATTGAGAAGAGAACTGAGAAAGGTAAAAAAACTAGGTACTCAAGCAAACGTATGGGATAAATTAAGACAATTGAAGAAGGAATTTAAGAAACATGTCTGGCAAGAAAGAAGAAAAATGGCAGAAGAGTTCTGGGCAAAGCTGCTCTATAATTGCAAACAATCAAATACCAAAGCTTTTTGGAAAACAATAAATGGCTTAAACAAGGTAAACAACGTAACAGTATCATTAAATGTTATGGAACAATATTGGATAGTTTATCTTACAAAAATCTTCATTGACGAAGACCAGCTACAATTAAATAAAACCAATTATGCCATTGAGACTCAGCTAACAACCAGGATCAAAACATTGCCGTGTCATGAGTATGTCACCGCTTCAGATAATACATCTTGTACGCTCTCAAGAGTTGAAAACGTGATCAAAGCAGGAAGAAGTGACAGTGCCCCAGGTCCAAACGGCATTCCACAGGCAATATTTAAACTGGACCCAAACTATTGGGCTAATCCGATAATGTTATTGTTTAAAGAGGTGGAAAACACAGGTATGATTCCAGATAGCTGGAGGGGATCAATAATAAACCCTATCTTTAAGGGAGGTGACAAAACAAAGTCATCGAATTACAGATTAATAGCCCTTATTGACTCAGAAGCAAAATATTATGCATCACTAATATTGGAAGATTTAATAGAGTAGTCAAATACCAAGAATTTGATTCTAACCCAACAAACAGGATTTCGGAAAGGGTATGGTACCTCAATTAACATGACAACAGTTGCACTAATTGCGGAAAAAAGTAAACGCCTAAAGAAAAAACTGCAACTCTGCTTTATCGATCTGAAAGCAGCTTTTGATCGGGTGGATCGACCACTTCTATGGGCTAAACTAAGACGGTGGGGTATTCAAGAAAAAATCTTAAGAGCAATTGAATCACTATATACAGAAACATGGATTCAAATTAAGGTGGGGGATGGGACGAGAATATCAAGAAAAGTACCAACCGCAAGGGGCCTTAAGCAAGGGTGTGTGCTAGCTCCACACTTGTTTAACCTCTTTACGGCTGATTTATCCACCCACCTGGACCAAGTTAACTCACACGCTCCAAGGTTAGGCCCATTAATCCTATCCCATTTATCATATGCCGATGATATTGTGCTGCTGAGTCACACAGAAGTTGGACTTCAACGATTGATTAAAGAAACTGCGGCATACACAAAACTCAATAAATTGGAAATTAATATTGCTATGACAAAACCATGCTTATTGGGAATAATCCCCATGCCTCACTAAAGATTAAGCTAGGTAATGCAATCATAGAAGAAGTCAGCACGTACAAATACTTGGGCTTCAATTTTGATAAAAACTGTAACTTTCATGCACACCAACAGTATATGGTTAGAAAAAACAATACTCTAATACATTCTTTCTGTTCACTTGCAAAAAAACTAGACGGCCCCTCCTATCAACCATTGCTCTCTGTCATCAAAGCAAAATTGCTTCCATCGCGAATTTATGCAAGTACGGTGATGCATGGTAAGGATTCCAAAATGTTGGATAGACTACAAATTAAAACATACAAACGGGTCTTTGGTCTTCCCTGAAATGCTTCCCCTGCTCAAATCCGTTTGGAATTTGGACTTACTCAGCAAAACATAGCAAGAAGATATCACTTTATTAAATCCATGCACAAAATACGAAACAATCAATCCAGCCCTTTAATCAGCGCTTTATGGGAATCTCTGAATAACGATGTGAATTCAAGTTACAATAAGTATTTGTTATCATCATTACAAATATCTAATACCGGTGACTTATGGGACTTGAATCCGATGCATTCTACTTTTTGCCAAGCTATGAATAAAGCAGTAAAAATTAATTTGCTAGTTTGTGGTACTGAAAATTCTGGACCTGTGTCATTAACATCATTGTAACATGACGATTTTGGTATCAGCAGACCGGTAATGACAGGTATGCTATATCTGAGTATTTGCGTCATATTCGAGTGACGGGATCACTCTAATATTAACGATTCCCTTGTGAACCCTCGGGTTCCATTTTGTGTACGGCAGCCATTTTGTGGTTGCCCTCACATAAGGCAATGACTAAAGCCAAAACGCGCCTTAGGGGACACGTACACTTTCAGTGACCTGGGCAAGCTGACTCCACTGTCCAGAGCCAGAACCTGTTCGGCCAGTTTTAGTTCCCAGTGGCCGATCGAGATTAGGGGCCCAGGTGCAGCATGCCATAAACCCTTCATTGCACACATCTATATCTAAATCTTATTCACACCTGTCACTGCTCTTTCTTTATGACCTGCTTTACGAGGAGGAGGTGCCTGGTTTTATTAGGGGTCCAGATTATATCTGTTGCAGGTGTTGGGCCTCACTGGGTATTTGGTTGTGGGCTGGACAAACTGAAAATGGGCTTGTCATCATGAATCTGTCTTTTTTTTTGTTGTAAGAAATATGTGAATGACCCACTGTAAAAATAAGGAATGTTTGCCTAAAGCATAATATTCTGTATAAAAGAGATAGCTGGTTTCCATGAGAAGGCAGTCTCCTGAGAACATACACATTGTTGTACTTCTAGGATACCTGTTGCTGGCTGCAGCCAATAAATTGATCTTTGAAGCCACCAAGAAGACTCTGTGTTTCTGTAGTCTGAGACAGGAAGAACTCGAGGTCATTGGGTGTGTTCCCTGGCACCGCTGGGTCCAATAAAACCCAGTACTTCAATTGGCGCCCAACGTGGGGCGATTTCAGCGGTACCGTTCCAAGCCAGAGGTCGTGAGGAGCTTCGTGTAAAATTCTGGAGGAAGGCCAACCACTTCATCGACCCCTGTATGTCGTTCGTGGTCCGAAAGTCTTTGCTGCGAGGTTTCCCGCGTCCCGACGGCTACGAAGGACTGCTGCCCTGACTATCGCCCTGTCTTGGACCCTTTTATGATTTGTAGAGCGAGACAATAGACGAGTCTTCTGGTGACGTCATCGATACCTCAGTTAAGTATAAGTGGAGCGTCTCCCAGTCCTTAGTCTTGGTTCTTAGTTTTGGGTATCCCATGGGATCTTTGATTTGTTAGGATCTTTTGATTTGGAACTTGCAAGTACCAAAGCCGAAGGACTCGTGTATTCACGAGACTGTCGTATTCGATAATCCTTTGAAGTTTGAAGCTAGACTAGTGAGCGAAGATGCCTGGTCTTAGCAGACTTGGAAATTTGTTTTGTCTTGGTTGTAATAGGGATTCCCGATTGGAGGACTCGTGTCCGGTTCCTCCAATTGGAACTCCAACCTATGAGCTCTACGTGAAGCATGGAGTGGGCCCTATCACGTATAATAACGTATGGGTTAGGTACACAAGGAAAGATGGTGTCCTAAAGTGGCCCCAATATGGTAGTTTTGACACCGAAATTCTGGATAATTTAGAGGTTAGACTTTTTAAGAAGAAAGCTCCGGCCGGCGATGTTTGACTCTTTCCGCCTATGGCGAAAAGAAGCCAAACAGAAAGAAATTAAATTAGTAAAGAAGAATAAAAGAGAAAAGGGTATTTCAATAATGCAAGCTGCTATGCAGTATAAGGATGATGAAGAGGAACAAGCGAGTGAACAGCTGCACAGGCAACGTAAATTGGCAATTGATAAATGTTATCCAGTTTTGCCACCTCTTCAGCAAGATACAGTGAAGGAACTTGAGAAGGATCCTTTAATGTCTCATTTGTTGAATTCACCACCTCCTTATGCGCAGAGTGCTACAGCACCTCCGCAACCTTTAGTTGTACAACCCCCAGTTGTTGTACCTCCGGTTCTTCCACAACCACCAGCTGTTTTTCAGTTGGCACCTACTACTATGGCGCAGCCCCCTCAAGGGCTGCCACCTTTACTACCTGTTCCATCTTTACTTCCTATGACTTTGCCCCCTGCATCTATTTCCCTCCACACTATCCCTTCTGACACTGCCTCTGCATTTGCTTTGTCTCCTCCTGTTTTTCCTCCTGTTCATTTGTCAACTTCTCCTTCTGTCCGACAGAGAATGACAAACACTGTTACTAGTATTTTGTCTCCTTTCTTTGGGTCACCGACTACGACCCCCGTTTTAGAGCGTAAACAATTGCGTAGCCAATTGCCCGATTCTAGAGAGAAGGGAGTATTGGATCATTTGGCGCATAAATGGGTCACTGACCCTACAAGATATGAGTTAGAGTCTGTTATGGATGTCTTCCACCAATGGCAAGCACCGAAACAGAGATATGTTTTTGACAAAATGTGCGAAGTTCTTCTTGAAAGATTAAAAGATTGTGATATGGAGGCCAATCCGCCTGAGTTGTGTCGTGTACGGTTTGAGTTTTCCAAAGGCACGATTGTGGGTTCCGATATTGAGAAAGCAGTTGCGACATTATTATCATTTAGGAGTGAGGGTATTTCTCGACTGTTGTTTGAGCCAGAACCCTCTGTTAAAAGGAAGGTCAGACAGTATCCCATGAGAGAAGTTCCCCCAGTTTGGAAAGAAGGAGACCTAAATGCTGTTCCACCTATTCAGCCTCATTTTCAACGTGTGTGGGTACATGTTCCATGGAAGCGAACTGAAGTCCTGGCTCTTAAGCAGACTCTACCCGACCCCCGTAAAAACCCTGCAGGTTATTATAAGGAATTATCACAGACTGCAGACTCCTGTGTTATGAATTTAGCTGATATAGACATGTTGTTTGGAAATGTGGTCCCACAGCCTTTATGGAGAGTGATCCGTCACACGGATCATGCGCCGGAGTTAGGGGACACATGGATTAATATCAATGCGGCAAATGACAGACAAGTAGGCGGTGCTAAACCAGAGCCTTTAGTAGCAGACCTCCCTGGTAGGATCGTTACTTACATGAAGACTTTGATGCCTGCAATGCGTGTAAATTGGGATAAATTGTCTGCATGCAAGCAGAAGAAGGAGGAAAGTGTATCTGACTTCTTCACTAGGTTTGAAGAGACATTTATCGACCACAGTGGTCAGGATATGAGTACAGAAGGTGGTCAAAGGTTGTTTGTTGACAAGTTTGTGCATAATTTGCTTCCCGAATTGTGTAAAAAATTGAAAGATTCAGAGAGTTCTTGGGCCGTTTCCTCTTCAGCACAGATATTGGCTACTGCACAATACTACGAAAATAGAGATAAAGATGAGAAAGATAGAGCAGACAAGAAAACTAAAGAGTTAAAAACAAAGGTTCTTTTACAACAAGCGTATCCGCCTCGTAGTAATCAGCGTGACTATCAGCAACCTCAACAGTATCAGAGGAATTCGCAAAGGTTTGAGTATCCTCAACAACGTGCTCTGATAGGCCCTAACCAATGTTCATATTGTAAGGAAGAAGGTCATTTTAAATATAATTGCCCTATTTTGTTGCAGCGTATGAATGGTATTTCTGGCGCAAGAGGTCGAGGTGTTCCACAAGCACCTAGAGCTAGAGGACGCGGAAATTTCACCCAGAACGCGCGCCCATTTCCTCCTCAAAATTCAATGAATAGTTTTGATCAGCAGAATAACGCGTCTGGTAGGACGACTCAGTACTATGCTGATGACTACTATGCAGAAGGTGAGAGTATGGAAGGTGATGATTGCTAGGACAGCCATAGACAAAGAGAGGGAGTTGTTTCAGTTCCAGTAGATCAGAGTGGACCTTATATTGAGGTGATTACATCAGGTGTGTCAGAGCCTTTTCTGTTGGATACTGGTGCTACAAAGAGTTCTATTATGCACTCTAAATTCCCTGGCGCACCTTTGTCTGGCGAAACTAATGTTTCAGTAGGTTTTTCTGGCGCCCCGGTTAGGAACCCGATTTCTAGCCCTATGTCTCTTTCTGTTGGACCTTGTGAAATCGAAGCACCACTTATTCTAACGACAGGTTGTGGTGAGAACTTGTTAGGATTGGATCTGCTGAAAAGATTGTATGCGACATTGTATTGTTCTCCTTCGGGAGTACAACTCACATTGGGTAAGACAGTGGTTTCACCAATATATTTGTCAAAGGACAAACTTCCAACAGAATTGTCGTTTCTCCCTGATATTCTTTGGGCTACTGGTCCCAATGATGTAGGTCTTTTGGAAATACCGCCATATGTTGTAACGTTGAAAGCCAATGTTAAAATGCCGCGCATTCCCCAATACAAGATCTCTAATGAAGGTGAAAAAGCGTTGCTAGCGATCATTTATGATTTGATTGAGAAAAATGTAATTGAAGAGACAAGAGGTAATGTTTGCAATAGTCCTGTTTTACCTGTCTTGAAGCGTACTGACTCTTCTCAGCCACCTGTTTACAGGTTTGTGATTGATCTTAGAGAGGTAAACAAGATAGTTGTGCCACAGTTTCCAGTCGTTCCCGATATCACTGCTTTACTGACAATGATTCCAGCCTCAGCCACTTGGTTCTCGGTGATTGACTTGAAGAATGCTTTCTTCAGCATCCCTATTGCCGTAGAGAGCAGGGATATTTTTGGATTCTGTTTAGGAGGCCGAAGCTTCCGATTTCAGAGAGCTCCTCAAGGTTTTTGTGAAAGTCCTTCTATCTATAGTCAGGCTCTGAAGTCTCAGCTTGACACTCTTGTGTTACCTGATGGCGCTACCCTTCTACAGTACGTCGATGATTTGTTAGTTGCTGCAGATACTAAGGAGATTTGTAAAGAAGCCACTTTGTCATTGTTGCGTCATTTGTCTGATTTACACCACAAAGTGTCTCTTTCCAAGTTACAGTATTGTCGACAAGAAGTGACCTATTTAGGTCACCTCTTATCGAAAGAGGGAAGAAGATTGACCCCAGAAAGAATTCAGGCAATTGCAAAATTAAGTGTGCCAATGACACAGAGAGAAGTGCGTGCTTTCTTAGGTATTACATCCTATTGCAGACAATGGATACCGAATTTTTCATTGATGGCTAAACCTTTGGTAGCATTGACCTATAAAGACACGCCGAATCCCCTTCCTTGGTCCGAAGATTGTCAGAAAAGTTTTTCCGAATTGCGTGATGCATTGTGTTCGGCTCCTGTGTTGGGTACCCCCGACTACAGCAAGCCCTTTACGCTGTATGTCCATGAGAGAGAAGGATGTGCATTATCAGTGTTAACACAGTCTTTTGGGGACAAGCAACGTCCATGTGCATATTTCTCGTCGATTTTGGACCCGGTAGCTAGAGCGTTGCCGAGTTGTTTGAGAGCCACAGCGGCAGCAGCTGTTTCTATTCGACAGTCTGCTGGTTTGGTGATGAATAATACGCTGGTCGTGATGGTCCCACATGCAGTGGATATTTTGTTAAACAGGACCAAGACACAGCACTTAACTAGTGCTCGATTGTCAGGTTACGAGTTGACACTTTTAGCGAGCCATGTGCACATAAGAAAATGCAACACGCTGAACCCAGCTACATTGTTGCCAATTATAACAAAGACAGATGTTCCGGAACAGCATGATTGCTTTCTTAGGACAGAAGAAGAAACGAAAGGGAGAGTAGATCTTAGGGACACTCCTCTTGTAAAGTGTGATGGTACCTTATGGGTGGATGGGTCATGCTTCAAGCTTCCGAATGGTGATACGACTGCGGCATATGCTGTCACGACTTTACATACGATTGTTGAAACTGCACGTATCCCACATAATTCAGCTCAAGCAGCAGAGTTGACTGCACTTATGAGAGCGTGTGTATTATCAAAAGGAATGAAAGTGACCATATATACCGATAGCCAGTATGCGTTTGGTGTGGCCCATAGTTTTGGACGCTTGTGGAAGGAACGTGGGTTCCTCACGTCTCACGGTACGAAAATACAGCATGGTCAATTGGTGAATGAGCTCCTGGAGTCACTTACTTTGCCATTGCAAGTCGCGATTGTGAAATGCAGTGCACATAAGAAGATCACTGACGACGTTGGTCGCGGTAATATGTTTGCTGATGAAGTTGCGAAAGAAACAGCAAGAGATGTGATGAGTCGAATGTATGTTGCGGGCCCTGCAAGATGGATTGGTGACGTTGGAATGTGTGAAGATACGATAGAGAGTGTGAAGTCCATCCAAGCTGAAGCTACGGAGAAGGAATTAAGTACGTGGAGAGAGAGTACGGGTAAATTGGATGCAAATGGTTGTTGGGTTGAATTGTCGGAGCATCAGCGATGGTTGTTACCCGATACATATGTGCTTGCAGTGGTTACAATGGCACATGGGATGGCCCACATCAGTGTGAAAGGAATCTGTAAGTTATTGGCTCCAGTGTGGCAAAATGCTGGAATTCCCAAATGTGCAGAGAATGTGGTCAAAAATTGTATGGTTTGTTTGAAATACAATCCTGGTAAGGGAACCCCAACTCCAGCTGGTCATTTTGCGCCTCCAACGTATCCGTTCGAGGTTTTGCAGCTAGATTTCATCCACATGGAGAGGTGCAACAATTTGAAATACGTACTCATTGTTGTTTGTGCCTTTTCAAGATGGGTAGAGGCATATCCTCTGAAAGATAATACTGCCTTGTCCACAGCGAAAGCCCTTCTCAAAGAGTTCTTCCCTAGGTTTGGTTTGCCGAGAATGGTGTGGAGTGATAATGGGGGTGAATTTGTGGGTCAAGTGATGAAACGAGTGTGTGAAGGTTTAGGAATCCGGCAGAAATTTCACGCTGCAAATCATCCCCAATCAGCTGGATTAGTTGAGTGCTATAATGGCACTCTTAAACTAAAACTGGCCAAGATACAAGCAAGCTCTGGCCTTAAATGGCCTGATGCGTTGCCATTAGCACTGTTGTCAACTAGGATGACCGTACATTCCCGAGTAGGACTTAGTCCTCATGAGATAGTGTTTGGTCGCCCGGCTAACATATGGGGAGTGCCGAGGCCAACGAAATTCAGCGAGATTGAACACCCTGTACTGCTTGATTACTTGCATGATTTGACGGCTAAATTGCGTGTTTTACACCAACAGGTTCATAATACACTGCCTCAGGCTTCTAAAGATCCAGGGCATGCAATCAATCCCGGATCGTGGGTGTTAATCAAGAACTTTCAGCAGACAAAGAACGATCAGCCCCGCTGGATTGGCCCCTATTTAGTGATTTTGTCCACAAGATCTGCAGTGCGAGTACAAGGGAAGAAAAACTGGATCCACGGCGTACACTGTAAGAGGGTCCCTTTGCCTCTACCATATGACCGGTGGGTCCAGGAGGGAATTGCTGACTCGGAAACTGAAACAGTGCCTCGTTTTCTGCCTTTTAGTGACGCACGCGACACAGGGACAAATTCTGAGCGAGAAAGTGACGATCTTCTCCAAAGAGCAATACCATCACCACTTCGATTGGACACTACTGAGCCTGAACTTTTGTTTTGCGACCAGACATTGCCTGGAAAAAGCCGTTATAACTTGCGACCGAGAGTCATGGACAAATAAAATGAAATTTTGGTCCTCCCATCCGAAAACCTGTTTTTGAACCACCATCCGGGTTCAGCTGTAGGGTCGTGGTGAAAAGACTTGAGTGTGTAGCCTGCGGACACAAGGTCTACGGGTCTGGTTTGTTCTAGGGCGTTCCCTGGGACATTCAGAAACACTCTCAAGTGAAGAAAACCAACCGCCGCGAACAGCACGTTAGAGGATGGAGCCTTTTCAGATGGAGAGACCTGTTGAAAGAATAAGTTTCAAGAGGAAAATATGTGCAACCATGAGCAGAAAATGTTTTCTAATTATGTGTCTTTGTATTTTACTTAGTCTAATGATGTCTTTAGTGGGGTATATCATATTCTCTTTTCAAGTGACATCTGCACCCACTGTACAGCCCATGCCTTCCTCTACTATCTCCTCACATTCTTTTCACCCTCTACCTGAACACGAGTCCATTAGAAGATTAGAGTTTATGAACAACTCCTTTGTTCAGCTCTTACACCAACACCAGCTAGTAGTGAACAGAACCAACTGTTGGGTGTGTGGCCTTATGCCTCATACTACTGAGAAAGGTATTCCCTACCTAGTGCTGCCATTCAGCTACAATGGTTCTGTGTGGGCATACCGAACGATGTTCATCTATGCTCGCGAAATCCACCCCCTACGTTCCGTCAAAGACAACCCAAAGAATAGTGCTCTAGTTAAGGGGATAGTCGACATGATAAGGGGAACTAGTTCCTACGAAACTATCCCGGAAGATGAGACACTAGCGTATATTGGATGGAACGTGACTGGATATGGAGCGAGTCTGAGCGAGAACCAGCAAGCAAAAAGATCCGCTCCAATTTGGATTGTACCCCATCAGGGTCATCTATGTCTGCAAGGTAATGGCAAGAATCCAAGAGCTCAGTTAGGGAAGAGTATCTGCACTGAAACGTATATTTTTGCGTCTCAGACTTCCCCTTTGTTCTTAGCAGCTAGGGGTACCTACTTTATCTGCCATGATAGGGCCTACACGTGGTTGCCCCCTGACTTCTCGGGCACATGCTTCGTTTCATTCCTGTTGCCTCCCACCTACACAGCTGCGGCAGATTACCATAAGATAAGAAGAATTAGGGGTGTCTTCAGCAAGGAAGACACTGCAGGACAAGAAGCGGGAGACTTCTTTAGGGGTTTTCTGCCGTTCTGGGGACCTATGGCTAACAACAGGAATGTGAGGCAATTGACGCGAGTGGTTGAATCCACCATAGTCGAAACTGTCGGTGCCCTTAATAATTTGACTGCTGAGCTCCAGTCGGACCGCCTTATGACCCTGCAGAACAGGGTCGCGTTAGACATCATACTTGCAGACCGTGGTGGGGTATGTAGAGTGATCCAATCCAGTTGTTGCATTTTCATTCCAGATAACGCTCCAACAGTGTACCAGGCCATCTCCAAACTACATAGGATCTCTGAATCCATCCATATAGATGAAGGAGACTGGTCGTTGATGGGATGGTTCTGGGAACTGTTATCCACCTGGGGATGGAAAGTTCTGATGGTCATTGGGATACTTCTAGCCATCCTTTTCCTGTTTTGTCTGTGCATACAGTGTGTTCCTGCCATATGCGGCCTATGTGTTACATCATGTGTAAGGAAACCTGTATCAAGGGACGAGCTAAGTAATAGGATGATGCTACAGCAACATCTCAATGAATTCATGAACATAGACCTAGACTCAGATTAGCATGAGTGTAAGTAAATTGCCTATGTAAGGGCAAAAGGAGGGTCTGTGGTACTGAAAATTCTGGACCTGTGTCATTAACATCATTGTAACATGACGATTTTGGTATAAGCAGACCGGTAATGACAGGTATGCTATATCTGAGTATTTGCGTCATATTCGAGTGACGGGATCACTCTAATATTAACGATTCCCTTGTGAACCCTCGGGTTCCATTTTGTGTACGGCAGCCATTTTGTGGTTGCCCTCACATAAGGCAATGACTAAAGCCAAAACGCGCCTTAGGGGACACGTACACTTTCAGTGACCTGGGCAAGCTGACTCCACTGTCCAGAGCCAGAACCTGTTCGGCCAGTTTTAGTTCCCAGTGGCCGATCGAGATTAGGGGCCCAGGTGCAGCATGCCATAAACCCTTCATTGCACACATCTATATCTAAATCTTATTCACACCTGTCACTGCTCTTTCTTTATGACCTGCTTTACGAGGAGGAGGTGCCCGGTTTTATTAGGGGTCCAGATTATATCTGTTGCAGGTGTTGGGCCTCACTGGGTATTTGGTTGTGGGCTGGACAAACTGAAAATGGGCTTGTCATCATGAATCTGTCTTTTTTTTGTTGTAAGAAATATGTGAATGACCCACTGTAAAAATAAGGAATGTTTGCCTAAAGCATAATATTCTGTATAAAAGAGATAGCTGGTTTCCATGAGAAGGCAGTCTCCTGAGAACATACACATTGTTGTACTTCTAGGATACCTGTTGCTGGCTGCAGCCAATAAATTGATCTTTGAAGCCACCAAGAAGACTCTGTGTTTCTGTAGTCTGAGACAGGAAGAACTCGAGGTCATTGGGTGTGTTCCCTGGCACCGCTGGGTCCAATAAAACCCAGTACTTCAAGTTGACGATAAAAGCATATTCTCGCAGTGATCCCATGCCTGGATGACAATTCAAACGTATGTCACATTGCAACCAGCAACATATCTACATCTAACCTATCCGGCTTATCTCAAGAAAAAACTATTGGCCATTCGCTTAGGTGAACTGCCATCTTTGGCAGATAAACCACTATGGCGATATAAAGGACCAAAAATGTGCAGATTATGTGATGCCACAAAAAAAGGACTTCGTGCATTTGGTCTGCATATGTCCCTTACTAAATAATGTACGTCGTACACTTTTAAAGTGCCTATTAAATGAGATAGGGATTCGCACATGTAGAACAGCTATCATGAGAAGCCTGGATCCCACAGACCCTCAGTTAAACTGCAAACTCTTGAAGTTTTTACAATTTCACGATAAAGCAGTTAAACAGAATTGCAAGCTGCTTACAACAGCATAAGGAATTGCGACACATTGTGAGCATAAGACATTGATATGATATTGACACAATTGTGGGATGTTGACACTTGAGGCTGCGGATACTTTTATAAACAAAACTAGTAGTGAATTTTACACTGATGCACATGCCACTTTATAATAACGGAGAAGAGTGTCAGTGATTGAATTGTAGAAATGTTATATTGATATGCTTCAAAGAAGACCAATATATATATATATATATATATATATTTTTTCTGTATTGTGGTAACATTAATCTATGCTTTTAAGAAAACTGATTATTTAAAAAAAAAGGATTTCTTTTACATGCACATCTTTGTATTGTGACGGTTTTTATTAACTAATAACAATAAACGTATTCTTCTACTGTTGTTCTGGTCAGGCCCTAGCACCTAGACACAACACACTAATGCAGCTGCTGCTGAAAGCTCGTACTTTGATATTACGGGGATACATGTTTAGGTGACACACACTTGGAGAGGGACTTTTCCAGGGAGAAGAGCAACACCCACCTACGATGTAGAAATACCATCTATGGTCTAAAGTATGGGGTCTGCTGACAAAGCCCAGAGATCTTCTATTATATAATAATACTGCTTCTAACCAAGGGGAGGGAGGTTAGGCACTATAGTCCTCTCTCTATTGTCCTTATATGATGACATCTCCCTTTATGATGTATGGCCTAGCTGCAATGCTAACCATATTCGTGTTATGTATTTTTCTGCTTGTTGTGGCACGTATACTGCATGCTAGAGCACGATAGTTAAAATAAACATTTTAAACTATATTCGTGTCTCAGTCAGATCTTATTGTGGACAGGTACGAGAGTGTGAGCGAAAAGGTGTGTCTTGTTACCACGATTCCTGAGAGATCCGGGCGTGTTGTGTTCTGGGGTGTCTAATCATTTGCTTCTCCGTGAGTGTGTAGGAGAGTGAGTGAGACATTATATCTATTCTGTCCTGGGCTTGTGGGTACTAAGGTGGTAGGAAGGCACAGTCCCTATACACCGAGGTCCCATACTCCTGCACGTAGTTCTGTGTATGTGTAGAATCCCTGCAACATGGCGCCACCAATGTTTGGTCTGGTCATTATTTGCAAGACCCCTGAGTAGTGCTTGTGCTTGTCCATAATACCCTCTCACCAGTATCGGAGACATCTGTGGTGGGGGGAGTGTACCTCCTATATTTGAGATTTTATAGGTTTTTCAAGCTTGAATTCTAAAAGGTTTAGTTTTGTTTGTTCTTGACTCGACATTGCACTACCATTTTCCTTATGGTGTCTATAATGGTAATTAACATTGCTGTGCCTAACCGAGCCACGGTTACTGCGCATTTGACCCAGCATGGAGTCACGGTTGCGGGAGCGGATTTTATATTTGTCATAGAGGAGGATGCTGCTTTCCTCTTCGAGGTTTTTTACTCCTGGGTTAAGTTTCCAGCTGTTGATGGAAACGATAATTTCTTTCATGAATATGAACGTGGTGCCGTTCCACAGGTTTTCCATCCATATCATTTACTTGAAGTTCCGTTGTCAGCTTGGGAGCATACCATATGGTTTAATGGCGTCCTTCCTCACCCTGTTTCAGTGGTCCGTCTCGGCCCCTTATCGGTCGACGGGGCCACATGGCCCGTTTTGGCAGGATTTACACCACATCCAAATAATCTTGGTGTTTCACACGCAGAGCTGTGCATATTACACACGTCTTTGATTCATATACACAGAAGTGTCATTCAGTATCTGTCTTGTAATGTACTGGCGGCTCCGGCTGGTGCCGCTCAGCCACCAGGGCATGGTGGCGTGGTTATTAGTCCTATCACAATGAGTTTACCAAAAGGCCTTATTCCCAATCTGGCAGATTGCATCACTTGGGGGAAGGTATTTGCGGCGGTTTATTCGCTGTGTTTTGGCACCACCTCCATGACCGTGCTTCCGACGGTTCTTAAGAAGGTTCAAGATGAACATGGGATGGAGGCTGCCCTGGAGTTGGGGATGAGATTAGTAGGCGTGTTCCCTATTGTCTCCGACATGATTCTTGCTAACGTCAAGGGAGAAGCAGTTAGCTTGCAGGTGAGTCAGCGCCTAGAGGCAGTATCTGACATGGATAACAACGTGAATTGCCAAAGATTATTGCGAACGTATATAAATCCTTGGGGCACAATATTCTGGGAATTACACCTATTACTCAAATGCAGAATAAACCCCCGCCTGAAAAGGATGGGCATCCAGTCTTTCCTAAAAAGGCTTGGAATTGAAATCAGCGGCAGAAACAACAGAAGCAAGGTTTGCGTGCAGGTTCACTGATGCCTGATACTTCTGAGCGTAGATATGATTTGCGTGACCGCTCTAAAATTAAGACACTTGAGAGGTTTCAGGTTCCTGATCCTCGCTCTCCTCGTTCCTTTCAGGAATCATCAGAACTTCAATTCGGTGGAGGGGAGTGACAGGATCGCAGACAAGGCGAGGCCACTCAACAACGACGTGGTCCGGCATGCCAGTTTGACGTAAAAGCCAAACCAGAGGGACTACCTCCTTATCCTGCCCAGTTTCAGAAGAAGAAAGTTGCCACTTCAACAGCAAAGTATGCCTCAGATGGTGAAAACCCTGCTCCTCGATTGGAGATGGGCGGTGACACTCCATGACAGTGCGGTGGAAGTTACCATAGTGCGGGAGGCACTCCATCCTTGTCTGGAGGTGAGAGCAACTGATACTATCATTACAGTGGAAACAGCAGATACACGAGTTGCACCCCCTGATAGGCTTTATGAGATAGTACTCCAAATTGAAGGTGATATTAAACGAACAAGTAAGGCAGTCTTTTGGGACAACCTTACCTCCTCTTATGACATTTTGTTGGCGGAGGCGGATTGGTCTCCTCCATTCGTTTTGGCTTCTTCCCGGGGAGAGGACGTAATACTCCTTAGTTTTTCCCGTTGCGTCTCTGAGGAGGCCAAACAAGCTTACGCGTTGGAATGGGAGTTAGCCCTTGCGCCAGCTGTGTAACGTAACCAGGTGGGCTGGGATAGAGATTCACCGGCACATGAAATTCCTTTACGATCTATGCCACAGCCACAAGCACAATATCCGATCAAGCTTGATGCAAAAGCATCCGTAAGTGACATTTTGACCCAACTGGAATATAAGGGTGTGATTGAAACCTGTGTTTCATCAATGAATAATCCCCTTTTTCCAATATTAAAACCGGACGGTTCATATCGCATAGTTTTGGATTACCGAGATTTAAACAGTCATGTTTGTATGTTTGCAGTACAGAACAACCACAGCTCTGCGTTGATAAATAACATTGTTCGTAAGAAGTATAAAACCACTCAGGATATATCCAATGAATTTTATAGTCACAATTTGGCTCCTGATAGCCGTGACTTGACCGCATTCACCGCGGTCGGCAATCAGATACGGTTTATGCACTTGCCTATGGGCTATAAGAATAGGCCTGGGGCTTTTGCAGCGCGTATTGTGTCCTTTTGCATGACATAGACCCTGATGCTTTCCCATACGTCCATGACATTTACTTAACAGATGACAAATTAATACTGCATCTTGTGCGTGTGGATCGCATCATTCTGTCTTTTGCTGACTTGGGTTACAAATTTAGGGGCAGATTTACAAGCCCCTTGCGACACATTTGCGCCGCCGTTGCGTCACTTCTGTGACGCAGCGGCGGCGGAAATTATGCGCCACGTTGCGACTTATTTACAATGTGATGCATCTAGGCAGATGCGTCACGTTGTAAAGCACTGCGCCACATGAAACCTGCATCAGGTTTCATGTGGGCGTTCTGTCGCACCGTGGGCGTTCCGTCGCAGGAAAGCCTCGTAAAACTGACTCAGTGAAATCTACAAGATTTCACTGAGTCAGTTTTACGACGTTGCTGCGTCAAACCCTTACGCCTGCTTGAAGCAGGCGTAAGGAGTGACGCACCACGTTAAGTATGGGCAGCCCCTGTGCAGTGCTGGAGCTGCGTCGCGCTTGCGACACGACTCCAGCAATGCGCCGCCCTTACGTCACAAGATGTGACACGCATCTGCCTATCCTTGCGCCACGGTGCGCCGCATTGTAAATGCAACGCATCTGTGGTGGCACAAGGAGAGAATTGCGTGTTGCATCTCTTCTGGCGCATCCCTGCTGATTTGCAGAGATGCGCCAGACCTTGTAAATATGCCCCTTAATTTTGCAAAGTCATACATCGCCTATTTGGCAGTACTCTTTTTGGGTTATGAACTCAACAATGAAAGTAGGGAGTTGGCCCCGCACTTTTTGGAGAAATGTGCTCAATAACAACCTCCTTCTACTCTAAAGAAGTTACAATCTTTACTGGGCTTTTTGAATTTCGGGAGGACATATATTCCTGATTATGCCCAGCATATCAAACCACTTTACGCGTTGATACAACCCTCTTTTTCGTCTTCCAGCTGGCTTCCGGAACATACCACGATTCTTCGGTCTTTGCAGTCTGATCTGCATGCAACCAACTTCTTGTTAACTCGTGACAATTCTATAAATTTGGTCATAAGTATTGTGCCAGGTACAGTAGGTTTCGCTTACTTGACGTTCAATGAGGGAGACACGGTCCCCATTGCTTACAAATCGCACTTGTACACATCGGCAGAGATGCGTTTTTCCACCATTGAAAAAATTCTTACGGCAGTACAGATGGGTATTCTTAAAGAACGCTCTCTTGCTCAAGGTAAACGCATACTTATGATCTCGCCAGTGCCCATTCTAGAAGCGGTCACGAAGGCAAGTGTTCCGAATTCTAAAGCTTTACATCCTCGTTGGATTCAGTGGGCCAGTTCATTGACATCGGCTGATTTGACTTTTATCTTCGACCCATCGTTACAGACACAGGAGTTTTTACAACATGAACAAGTTCACCCTCCTCCGTCGTCTTTAGTTTCTCTTGATCTGTACAAATGTATCATTTGTACCGATGGTTCTGCTCAACCGGTTGTTGGATCTAAACATGCTTATTCGGCGGCCTGCGCTATTGTAGCAGGTGCTATGCTTGACGGTGATTTTAAGTCTTCCTTGGTGCACACACAGGCTCTTGGGGACTGTACTGCTCAATTAGCTGAGCTACGTGCTTTAGTGTTGGCTCTAGAATTCGCTGATCCTGGGGTTCCCACTCTTGTTTTGTGCGATTCCTTTTACTGTGTACAATCCTTTAATGGCAATTGGTTCTTTTGGTCTCAAAATGATTAGCGAGATTCTGAAGGTAGCGCAATAAAGCATAAAATGCTTTGGGTTTGGGTTGCCGCTCTTAAGGAACGTTTGCCACTCACACATGTTATCCATACTCTTGGCAGACAGCGTGTGGGAGCACATGCTGTTGGTAATTCTTTGGCTGTTGAGGCAGCCAAATCTGCAGTAGCCACATGTTCAGTAGCAGCAGTAACTAGGTCCATGACTAAAATTGATAATGATTTTCTTGCGGCTATAGCTGCGACGAAGGATGGGACGAAGTTCCCACAAGGTTTCCCTTCAAACTATTCTTATAATTTACCACCTGAGCAAGTGCCATTTGCTACGATACAGTCAGTGGGGGATCGGCTGATTCCCAACGAAGACCACAGACTTCCTTTGATCATTGCCGCCCATGAAGGCATGGCTTCTGCTCATGCAGGTTTTCGGCAACAGTGTCTCTCTTGCAGCAGCGTTATTGGTGGTGTGGCTTGTATAGACAGACTCGTAATTATGTCCTTTCTTGTGACATTTGTCAACAGATAAACCGTCCACAGTTGCACGTCCGCCACATACGCAACTTTACATTTCAAATTATCCGTTAGGTTGTATTTACCTTGATCACTATGGTCCTTTGTTGTCAGACACTGCATATAAACATATTTTAGTTGCAGTGGATTTGTGCACTAGATTCCTTTGAAGTTGGCCGCAACGTAGTGCTGACGCTTGAAATGTGATTAGAGATTTGTGTGTCCTTGTCGGGACATTTGCCTGCGGCACCTTCCACTCTGACCAATGTCCAGCGTTTGCCTCTAAGGCTTACAAGGACGCGATGATGTCACGGGGGTGCTTTTGCAATTTTCGTCTCCCTACTGACCTGAGGGCAATTCCATAATGCAGCGAATGAACCGCGACTTAAAGCAATCTTTGACAGCTAGAGTTTTAGGTACTGGCAGGAGTTGGCTGACTCATTTGTATGGAGTCCAACGTGCACTAAATAATCTCCCTAGAAGATCTCTGGGTGGGCGGACACCATACAAAATGCTCTTTGGCATCAAAATGTTTGTGCCAGACCTTGATGGTCAAGATGTTGCGGTGGCTGCCGCAACTTTGACGCAGCTGACCATTGTGCTATGTTACAGGATCTACAAAAGAATCAAGATGCTCTTGCAAAGGATCACTTGTCCTTGTCCACGGATGCAGTATTGCTGATTCCGGTAACTGGCTGGCTTCCTAAAGTTGGTGATCTGGTCCGAGAGAATATGGAGAACAAAAAAGAATTTGGTCCATCCTATCGTGCACCGGTCCCAGTTCCTGGATTGAATGGTACTCGTACCATGATTTTACCTCCACTGCTTGGTCGGAAGGAGAATCGGTTCATTTCCATTAAACATGTCAAGTTACACCATTTGGCCAATACTGAATGATATGCCTAGGAGCGTTCCTCGACAGGATGTTTCTTTGCACCCGATGTCTTCCACAACGAGTCCTTTGCAAATGGAATGCGAAGTGGAGACCTCCATTGATTTGTTGCCTGTTTTATCATCAACTTCAAATGCTATGCACCATGACTATGCTTCTCCGCGGTTGGAGCCTACCGTTTCCGTTCCCGATACTACACTCCATTCAACATTTAATGCTGATCAGCCCCCATTGTTTCGTCTGGGTGCTAGAGGTTATTATTTGGACAGAGATAACTTTTCTTCAAATTCTTCATCATCTTCATCGACTATCACTGAGGCGGAGCCCCCAAGTAAATTTTCCATTTTCTTTTCATGGTTTCGAAAAACTTATTTGATTCCCCCATGGACATACATATGGATGGTGCTTACGATGGTGTTCCTCATTATGTGGATTGGGTTTGTGACAGTTTTTTTCCTTTTAATTAATGGCCATTATTTACCTGAATGCTCTGCTGTCCATTCAGTGATGGAATTTTGGCCCCACATACTTTGTCTCACAAAATGAAAAGGGGTCAACCCAACGTTAAAATCTCAGCGTTTCCAGTCAGCAATGGCATAGTTTGGGATAAGGTTCCATATGAAATTTACGGCCCGACTGAGATCATTTGAATGCCGTACGTCTTTCGTGTTTCCTTAGGTGATGTCATTATCCCAGGAATTAATTCTGATGACTGGGATATTATGCCGTGGATGCACTGTTTTCAGATTTACGATATTACACTGCTTTTGAAACTGAGGATTTACACTTTCAATTCTGCTAATTATGCTGGTTTATTCTGTTTTCAACATTACGGTCATCATTTTTTACATAAATCTAATACAGTCAGAACTCAGGTAAATTACACACAATGGGAACATTGTCATACACCATTTCAGGGTAGTTCACAAACACAGATGAAAACGTTTGTCTATTTTTCTGGATTTAATCTCTCAGACCCAAAATCTTATTATTTTCGGTTGAATGCATCAACACACACAAAATTCATGCTGACCCATACTAAATTGGTATATTCTTCAACTTTCATAACCGATTTATCCTTAAAAGGTTATGATTATTGGAAGGACATGATAGATTTGAAATCAATATGGGGTACCAAAGATTGACAGGTGCAGGGATCTGAATCATTGCATTGTGCGTGTTTGATACCATCACAGCTGATATTCCTGAATCAGACTGTACAACAGACTACTTGTTTTGGTTTAGCTACTGCTAAAAAAGTAAACTTTCCTTCCTTTCCATCGTTGGCAGCCTATGATACCTGGCAGCAATATACGAATCATACTCTGGATGATTTGACTACTATGGTCCAGAGCTGCACCCTTAACTCGTCCACTATTAATCCCTTGGGTTGGTTAATATGGCCTCTCGATACTAATGCTTGCCAATTGTGCTTTTCAGGTGCATCCAGTGGATTTACGCTCAGTAGAGTAGACCCTCGTTTCACACAATCACATTCGGTGACTACATATTCTGTGGGTAAATTGTGTCAGCAATGGTTGCAAAATTCTACTTTGTTGTTTGTTAAACAACATCTCACGCTTTTATCTAGTGACATCGATTTGGCTGACTTCCTTTTAGGTCCAAAATCACCTTGGCCTAAACGGTTTGCGTATGCAGCATATAATGAATTTTGGAAACTGTCACAGATGGAAGCCGCGTTCCGCTTGAGACAAATTGATCAAGACAATTTGAGAAAAGTTTTAGATGTGGTCGATAACAGTATTAATACTTTGTCTTCGCGTATTTACACATTAGATAATATTGTTTAATCTGTTATTGACATTGTACAGAGTGATGTATCTATGTTGTATCATGGTCAAAATCAATTGCGCTATGTAATGCAATTTGAGTGGACTTTACAAAAGTTAAAAAATGGAAAAGTCCCATGGGATTATTTGAATGCTACTGCTCTGTTTTTGCCTTTCATTCTGACAGTAAGCAAAAGCTTATGTCCATGAAGGATTCCACATACATATTGAGAAACTAGACCAGTTGCCCTTCTCAATAGCGGAGACTGATTCTTCAGTGTGGTTAATACACGGGGTTATATCCTTGCCCATTTCCCTCTTTCAGTTCACTGCATGCATGAAACATTATCCAATAGGTAGATTTGAGCCCCTTGGTAGTACTTTCCTGCACGAATTGTGGTCCTTACCATTCACATTTCAATGTCAACGTGATAAAAAGGAAGTTTTCCTAATAGGGGAGGACTGTGATTCTACAGTGGGACATGCTTTAGTATGCACACAAGTTAAGCTTCCAACGTCACAGCCCCTAATTTGGCTTGTTTTCTAAAAGGAACACGATCCCTTCCATTATTTCCATGCTAACTTTGTATTCGAACGGAAGTTATCTTATCCTGAATAACCACAACTGCTGCGGCTTGCGGGCCGGCATTCCGTATATAGTAACTGTTTCCCAATGAGTTACTTGTAGTAGCAATGTTCTTTCTGCTCCCCCACACGGGAGTGTTGATAATTCTCTGTGGCCTTCCATTCCCACTTTGGAAACAGATTTCAATAAACTAAGCAGACTCAAAGCGCTATTGTTTCAACAAGAAGCCTCTCTCACTTCGGCTCGAGAGACCTTCGAATTGCAGGTGGCTAGAACATCTAGTGAGATTCAGTCACTGCTAAATACGAATCTCCCACTACATTTTGGGGAACTGATTCATCAAATATTTAATGCGTCTGATACTAAAGGCCTTGCACATTTTTTTAAACTTGTGGGATCCGGCTTTGTGTCCTCCTTTCAGACGATTTTTGGAGTAATACCGGCTTTTATTCATTCTGTTTTTTCGAGCGCCTTCGGAGGGTACCCACTGATCCTCTTGCTGGTGTGCGGCGTGCTGGTACTCCTGCTCCTGTTACGCAATGGCTGCCCTTCATGTGGTACTGCACAGACCCGGTCAATTGCGACTGTACCGTGAACGAATGCAACAACTTTGTGGATGTTTGCCATTGGCGACGCTTGGTGTGAGTTATGGACTTACCTTTTGCTTCACCTATTTCACTTGCGTGCAACCTGTGTTCTATTGCCGACTATGCCCTTTCTGTTGGGCCTTGGATGTCTGCCTCTCCAATACATCATGCACTGACCATGATTATGATCTGTTGGTGGGTCCATTGCTGGCCCATGACCAGGCCTGTTCTGGGGATGGCCGTTTGATGCGTGCGGCTGCACTTGGAGTGTTTGCAGGCTGGAATACCTGTGAGGCTGCACAGGGCCTCTTGCAGTGGAGTTTCATCGAATATCACGCAAGTTGCCCGGATATACTCCTGGAGGCACTGGATGATGAGGAGCACGTGTGTTTACTCGAACTACTCTACTGGATGGCATCCCTCTTTGCTACAAATGACAGGGATGACCTTTTGGAACAGCTTGGTGCATATAATCTGGTGAACTTTCCGGTCTCGCCTTAAAATGTTTTTTTTATTAATAAACATTTTGAACAAAAACCAAAAACAAAATCATGGAGTCAACCGTGTCCCTTTCGGATTATTATAAATTTGGCTATTTACAGGCGTTTTTGGCTCTGCTTACCATTGCACTTCTGTTTTCTCTTTATGCTACAACCTGGCCAAGGGGAGGGTGTCACATGGCCGATGGGTACATTGTCGACATTACTAAGTTAGCATGAGCCCTGCAGCCATGATGCAGCTTTTGCACTCGTTACTACAAAGCTTTATTTTTGCAAGACTCTGTTTATGCCTTTCACATGAGAACTGCTTGCTGTGTTCATTCTCTGCCTGTTCCTGGAGTTTAGTCTGAACATTGTGAACAAGGTCAATAAGCAATGCCCCTTGTTATTCTGTTCTGGTCAGGCCCTAGCACCTAGACAAAACACACTAATGCAGCTGCTGCTGAAAGCTCATACTTTGATATTACTGGGATACATGTTTAGGTGAGACACACTTGGAGAGGGACTTTTCCAGGGAGAAGAGCAACACCCACCTACGATCTAGAAATACCATCTATGGTCTAAGGTATGGGGTCTGCTGACAAAACCCAGAGATCTTCTATTATATAATAATACTGCTTCTAACAAAGGGGAGGGAGGTTAGGCACTATAGTCCTTTCTCAATTGTCTTTATATGATGACATCTCCATTTATGAAGTATGGCCTAGCTTCAATGCTACCCATATTCATGTTATGCATTATTCTGCTTGTTGTGGCACGTATACTGCATGTTAGAGCACAATAGTTAAAATAAACATTTTAAACTATATTCGTGTCTCAGTCAGATCTTATTGTGGACAGGTATGAGAGTGTGAGCGAAAAGGTGTGTTTTGTTACCGCGATTCCTGAAAAAACCGGGAGTGTTGTGTTCTGGGGTTTCTAATCATTTACTTCTCTGTGAGTGTGTAGGAGAGCGAGTGAGACACTCTAGCTAGTTGGTCCTGGGTTCGTGGGTACTAAGGGGGTAGGAAGGCACAGTCCCTATACACCGAGGTCCCATACTCTTGCGCATAGTTCTGTGTATGTGCAGAATCCCTCCAACAGTACATTTGGTGTAAGACTTTGTTGTACACTGTGGCTAGTACCTCCCCCTCTACATTCCCCCCTACACTTAATTTTTTTGGGGGGTAGGTATTTAACATTTTTGCATCTTACCTCTATGAAATGCCCACATTAACTCCCTCATATTAAGCTTTCTACTTCACAATATTCCACTTACGTGGAGAACATTTCCCCTGGAGGACAGATGGCTACTACAACATGAACTGTTCAGAATAAGGTTTTGTGAGTTGCAAATATTCACTATTCACATGTGATCCACATATACGTTTAGCATAGTATTCTGCTTTCTTGCAATTGGCTTTATAAATCAGGTCCGTGTGCCCATTTTCATGAGAATATATAGTTTGAGTAAATTCTGTGCAAGAAATTGTTTTCGATTGTATAATTGCCAGATCTTTCACAATTATAGCACTAACCTACTTCAACCTACATCATAAAAAACATGACAGTGCTTAATATTTATGATCTGCAAGAAGGGTGAAATGCATATGTGAATGTTGTACATAATTAGGAGTTGGGTAATTTCGGATCACCCTAGACATTCTGTAAAGAGATTAAGGGTCTGATTTAGATCTTGGCGGAGAGGGAATTCTGTTACAATAGCGACAGAGTTCCCTCACTGCCAAGACAATGGTTCACCAATCTGATTTAAATGCAGGCGGACCATAGTTTGATGACGGCAGAAACGAACCCATCGCTATGTGGTCAAACTTCTCCGACAGAGTAAGGGCTGTCAGGGAATTGGCTATATGTCCTCCTACCTTTTTTATATGGATATATAGTCATTTTTCAATGCCCTTCACTGCCAGGAAAAACTTGGTGGTAAGAGGGACTGAAAAGTACTCAATGCCCCCTCACCATGGGAATTTCCTGCCATGGTGAGGGGGGGCATGGTTTTTTTAATTTTCAAATTGAAAATGCTGGTTTGGGTTTTTCTGTTTGAAAATAAATAAAGATTGTAACTTTGCTGTATGGCTCCATCCCTGATGGTGGTTCCTGTCAATGCTTGAAATGTCCAACGGACCGATGGACATTTCAAAATTTACTGGGCGCCAGTGTAATTTACTGCACCACCCTCGCAGAGGATGGGCCGACTGTCCAAATTTAAATCGGCCCCTAAGCCTTTCGATTATGACATTATTGAAACCTTACAGATGGTGCTGTGAAGCTGAAATATGCATGTTACCTGTTGAACATTTATTTAAGGCCAGTGGTGTAACAAAACTTAAGAGCCCCCCCCTGCAAAGTACATGGAGGCCCCCCATGCTCCAAACCCAGTCAAGAGCTCTCAGTGCTGCCCGAACACAGTGCCAGAGGGACCCCCTGGAGCTCATGCCACCTCGCACCACAGGAGTGCAGGGGTGGCTTGTTGCACCACTGTTTAAGGCACACCAAAACAGTTATGTGTATTCATTGATGGGCAAAACAACTCAAAAAGGAAATGTTATTGAACAGTACGTTTTGCCATTTTTCCCAAAGTAGTTAGGGCCAGATTAACTTTTTTTCACCCAAACAATTCAGCAATGCAACTTGTATTGCTGCTCTGCGTGAAAAGGAGACGGCAGGAATGTGCCATATTTAACATTGTATGACGCAGTCCTGCTTTCTGCCTGTACTGGCGCACAATGTGTTGACTTGTGCCAATGTAGGCACCCTTGTGCCGTGGAGAAAGGGTGCCTGCATTTCAGGCAGCATTGTTTTTTTGCAGGAAAAAAGGAATACCTTCCTGCACAAAAACAATCCTTACAGGCATTTTTTTCTTTCTAAGTGAGCTGCAAAATGCAACACACTCAGAAAGCGGAAAGAACCAGGAGAAATAAAGTTATTTTTCCTCACTGGTCTGACGGCATACAGTTCTGATGTATTCCCAGGTCTACCAGTGTTGGCAAATCTAGGAATGATTCAAAATACATTGGTGTGGATGTGTGGGAACACCCACGCTCCACCCATGTAACGCCCCCACCACAAAGAGTAGCCCAAGGCAGTGATTGGCACTGACTTGCATTGCTTCAGATTTACCAAGTCATGCAGGGCCACGCAAGATGGCCTTGCATGTGTAGGTAAATCTAATCCTAGGTTTTGCGTCACCCGGCATCCCCTTGCCTAGCATAATGGTGACATAAAACCTTACTGAATCTGGGCCTTATTGTATTGCTGAACCTTGATTAGGACATTTCCCAATGTTATGCTACTCATAGCATTACTTGTTGTATCGTATCAGATTCACTGCAGCCTACTTACCCTGCAAACATAGGGCCTGATTCACAAAGATAAACAAATACTTTTGTATTTACGATTGCTTCCTATTCACAAAGGGATATACGAGTAGTATCTTTACGAGTGCGGAGGACAATCCTATCTTTTTATGTGTAGAGGCTCCGCACTCGTAAAGACACTTACTCATAAATCACTGTGTACATTGCAAAAATCATAAACATACACAAAAGCAAATGAATAGGTGCACCATCCAAAAATCGAAGTCCAATGAATTTCCAATATGTGTATTCCAAATATGCTGTTTATTGTGAATCTGCTGTAATCAAATTAGATAAAATCAAACCAACCCGTTTCATTTCATCTACTTCTGGAACTCCGTCAGGGCTTGAGGTAATAACACAATAAGGCATTCCTAGGGTGTGTATCAAGATAGTAATAATCCATCCAGAATATGATCAATCATGGTTCAATGTAGATAAATTTGATGTAGCACAGCCTACATCAATAAGATTTTTTTAAATCGCTGTTCAATACCTTGATAAGTATCCCTTCCTCTCAAGCAATGTAAAGGAGCAAAGAAGAAGAACTTTGTTAATCACGTCCATGATGTCTACATAAAATAGGTATTACAATAAGAGGACAAAATATGTCTGTTATTGTTTAACAGTAATGAAAAATAATTGTTGTAGGCTTTCAAAGTACATTTTAAAGTGAAAATGCCTTCAGCTTAATATTTCTTAGAATTTGTTTCGAATTCCTGAGAATAAAATTAATTTATTAGTATGGGCCTGATTAGGATGTCAGTCGGAGTTGCCTCCGACTGATATCCCTGCGGTTTCGGAACCGACCGACCTCGAGTCGGCGATCTGAAAACGCAATTACGTTGAGACTGCACATGGTGCGGTCGCAAACTCCTATTTCCCTATGGAAGCTTGTGGTGCGGGCGGAAACCGCCCGCAGCACAAGCTCCCATAAAAAATGGGAGTTTGTGTAAATCCCTGCACCGAATGGCAGGCACCTCATGGTGCCTGCCAAACGGTGCAAGGATTTACATGGGGGCACATGCCCCCTCGACCCCGAATCGGAGGCTTAGGAAGAGGGGGGGCCTGCTAGGGGCCCCCAAAGTTGCTTTACGATAGGCTTTATATGTCGGAAAGCCCGACATGGAGAGCCTGTTGGAAACTGACATCATAATCCTGACGGTTTGACCGGCCCGTTTCAAATCCGAATGCCGTCATTGTAATATGGCGATTGGATTTGTAACCTTGGATGACAGTCGGAAAGCCTCCGACCTGTGGTCGAGGGCTTTCTGACCGACATCCAAATTAGACCCTAAGTTGCATAACTATGCCTATATTGCTCGGTGAAATTCTTACAGTAAATGTGTGTCTGGGGGTCTTTTTTATTCTTAAGCTGGTTGCAATATAACGGTTCCACTGCACTTTACAGTCTTTTTTGCACTTTCCTTATCATTTAGGATTATGGTATGGTGAGTGCAAATGCTAACTATTTGCAGATGCGGCCATGTATTACTTTGTACTTTAAAACAATATTGCATGTAAGATAGTCACACAGAGATTGCCTAGGTCTATTTTTGGGGGTAATGGCTTCACACATGTTGGAGCGTTCTGATCTTAGAATTATTGTGCAATGACCAATGTGTATGTTTTTTTTCTGCTCAGAAAGAGATAAGTAAAAGAGTATCGTTTCTAGGGCTTCGAAATTGCAAAAATTTGAGAAGTCGCTCCACCTAAAATATGTATATTTGTTTAATTGATATTATTGGCGTCCATTGCTAAAACAGTGATTACCTTCTAATATATCAGCATTACCTTATTTGCTGAGTACAAACTACAACAGCTACCCTCTTGTAAATAATCGCAAAGAAATCGATATGGTCGATTGTGCTATATACATTGTTATATACCATAAATCCCAGAGCATTAACAGAAGGGCATTATATTTGTGAAAAATAGGAAATCCGCAGTAAATTTAACAGTACGTCTGAAAACTTGAAATTACTACTTTGACTCTCTGAAATCTTAGATTAGTCGGTTTCTCATGATTTTTTTGTATATTTCGCAAAGGGGAAAGGCTGCCTGCTTTCCTTCTCAGGGATATTGTACTGTGGCTAATTCTAAGCACGGGTCATCTGGGCAATTTGTTTGAGTTGGCTATGTGCTGTCTGGAGTGGATGAATCATATTACGGCTCTGTCTTTTCATTCTTCTACATCTTTGCACTCAAGAAACGCACACGTGCCATTTTGAGAATTATTTAGAAAACTTGGCTGCTTTTTGAAATGTCAAGTGTGTGTTCTGAGCAAAGAAAAATGCGATGAGTCACCGCATGTACATACTATTTTGCAAGAATTCTGAACAAAGCATGATTGTAGCAAATATATGGGCCCGATTGAATAAGGCAGTTCAGCAGTTAAAAGTACATTGAAATAAACAACATATATTTCGATATATGTGTACTAGGTATTCACAAGAGGATACCTAGCAGGTTTAAATTCCATGCAAGGGCTGGCCACTGGGAAGTGAGCAGAGCAAGGCTGCTTGCCTCGTGAGTTTGTGAACACCCACAAAGACATCATCACTTTGTGACCATAGACAAATTCCTCTCCGACCCACTCCAATGTTGAAAATTGTTTGAGGTCTTTTGCTGCAAACCGCTGCAACAGATACATTCCCCGGGTGGGAAAGAAAATTGAACACCCCAAACCTGGTGGCGGTCTAGGAGAAGGGGTTTCCCATGTGGAAAAATGTTTTCTTTCTCCTGTGGAGAAAACAAATGAAAAAAGTGACATTTCCCATAGGCGATGGCTTCCCCAAACATGGGGTTGCACTCTGCAGCCGTGGCCTGCCATATGGGCCCATGCCCCCTCACCTTTTCCCAGAGAGGAAGAGTGTCTGTCAGGCTGAGGTATGGTCAGCCTGCCAGACACTGTTCTTTTTCAGATCAAGCAGCCAGGAGCTAGACATGTGCTAAATGCACAGGCTTCTGGCTGCCTAAGCTGAGCTTTGCCAGGCTTTTGGATTTCACAGCCCTTTGGGCGTGACCTCCTCAGCCTAGCAAAAGTGCCTCGAGGCCTTCCCCCTCATGATGAGGGGGAGATTCACAAATTGCCTCAGACCTGGGTGCTTCAGTTTTAAGCCCTGAAGTGCCCAGGGTGAAGTGTTAATCAGTGACACCTCGTCACAGAGTGGGGTGGGGTCAGCAACTCTCACTGAACCCATCCCACTCTGTCTAAGGTCAGCCAATGAGGGACGGCAGCAGTCTCAACCCTCTTGGGACCTCCAAGGTTTTCCTCTCCCGGAGCTGCAGGACAGGTACGTTTTCTGTTTTTGAGTGCTACATGGAGTGCGTGCGTGTATGTATAAATGTATGAATTTATTGTGAGTGAGTGTTGTGAATGGGTGTGTGTGCGAGTTGTGAATGCATGTGTGAGAGTTACTGTATATGTGTGGCTCGCCCCCTCCCTTTCAAAATTACTGGCTGCCAATGTTACTCTATGTAAAGTTCCACACTATTTCCTTACAACCTCTTGACAATGTTACATGACTGAATCAAAAAAGTGCAAATGTATGTTCCAGTGGGAGAGGACATCTCTGAATATAGTTATGCAATTGCTTTTATTGATTTGCGGACATTTCGACGATGGATTAATTCAACTGTGTTTATCCTGTGGTGATCCTCCGTCTCACTGAAGCTTCCATACCGATTGCCCTGCATACCTTTTTTACCCTTGTTGCCACTCTTCTGTGTTCTCTTCAGAAGAGTGGCTTCTTTTATATGTTTGAGGCGAACTCGCAACTCAAATGTTAAGATGGGCTCCTGTCTTCTGACTTTTTTTTGTTGGGGGGGTGGCCAGCTGCAGGGCTGACGCTGAAAGGGGGGTACAAACAGTTTTTATTGAATTACGTACTGAAATACTGAGGGTCTGATTAAAAAAATGTAATGACTATACTCGCACTAGTTCTCCTGTGAAAGGGGGTAGACTTGATTCTTTTTGCACTTCATAAATACTTTGAGTAACACATCTGAAAATTTGAACCAGTCACTCCTTTACAGGCGATCTACTGGGAAAGTTAAATGCCACTTTTGGATATTGGTGCTCCCCCAATACTAAAATAAAAGTACTATAGAAGAGCACTGTTCTGATTTACTGATGGTGTTTATTGATTCAAATCTGTATGTAAATTATTTCTGTATTGGATTATCCATTTCTGTGTTACACTCACCCTCCTCGTCATGGAACATTGCACGGTGCATGGCAGTTTAGAATGTTCTTTGCCTTAACTCAGAACTGGCTGAGAAGACCTTGAAGATAGATGTAATAAAGATTATTCACTCATCATCAGTTTCATCTCATTTTGTCATGCTCATTATCAGAAAACAGTGTTCACATACAATTATGCATTTGTTTTCTCCACAAACGCAATATTCCCCAGGAGAGAAACCTCTACCCTAAATTCAAGCCTCTCTCTCAAAACTTTAGAGTGTTCTATAGAGTGAGTGAGAGCGAGCGAGAATAATGAGTGAGAATGAGTAATAGTATGAGTGAGTGAGAGTGAGTGAGAATGAATGAGTGAGAATGAGAAAGAGTGAGTGGATGTGAGTATATGTGACTAAGTGTGTGTTTGTGTGTGTGCGTGCGTGTGTGTGAGTGTGAATGTGTGTGCGTGATTAAGTTATGTGAATCCGTCCTTGTCCAATGAAACTAAAGGTACTTTTTGGGTTAAAGAGAAACCCATTGGAAAATGCTGGTAGTGGCACACTGGAGATAATTCATTGCATATGGAGCACTTGTGACCAAATGCATGCCTCGTTACAGTATAATTGGTGGCTGACATGCTCAAGGCAATTCTTGACCTAAAAGGAACCTATCACAACATTTGGGCACTGACATGTTATCATTGATTTTTGACATGTGGTCCGCTAGTTGCAAACATGTTGGTGCTGGCATATTGAAGGTAATTTTGGCATGCAAGAGAAAGAACATGGCATATGGGGGAGCTGACATGCTCAAATCAATTCTTGGCATAAAAGGCAACTTTGACAAACTACTAGTAATGACATACTAGAGGGAATTTTTGACATAACAGGTACATACCATAGCACATTTTCAAGAGATGTATTGAACTCACAGGAAGCATCATGCTTCATTTGCTTGCCACACCATAAAAATATTTGAATTTGAAAATGTAATAAGTGCCTTTTATTAGCCTATGGCTTTTTAATAAAATTATGTGAAAATTGTAGGTTGAAAATGCACTTGCTCACTTCATTTCCTCACTGAATTTCAAATTCTCTTGGTATCGTTTAGCGGTAATTTGCTTGTATTGCTTGCGCAGAAGAGCCACTAGATAGCATACCTGGGATTGGAAACCAAAGTTATTCGAAGTGCCCTGTTTGCTGCAGAGCATTGAGCATGGGCTTGAACGGTTTCAAATGGGGGGCTTGGGGGTGGCATTCGAAGAATGTCCACCCCCGGGCTTCTTCGGGCAGTGGAATCGCCCGTAGGGAGCTCGCGCTGTTGAGGCACTTGGTTTAGAACGCGGCGACTTCAAACGCCGCGTTCTGAATCTAGTGGCAGTTGGGGGTCCAGGCTCAGGTAGGCAGCAGCGCGGCAATTTTCGTGCCATCTTTTCTGCCTCAGGGCTATTTTTGGCTTGTTTTCTGGGGTTTTTCATGGCGGACTCTTCTGCTGCCGTGAGGGAGGCCCTCAGGGTTTTGTGCCAGGCGGAGAGGGAGGATTTAGTGGCCCCTGGGGTTCTTGGTCAAGCGTGGACCGGCTTGTCACAGAAGAGGAGAGCTTCTGCTAATGGTGTGTCTGCAACTGTGCTTGCTTGTACTTTGTTGGAGAGTTCCCCTGAGACTGTCCCCTCCGCATTTACCAGTGATTTAAATAAGGTTATGAAGGGAGACTCTACTCTCACCTCTAGTCATCAGTCTGCTTCTTCTGGTGTGGGAAAGGGGAGGGGCAGAGCTCGCACATGCTCAGTGAGGGGAAAATGTGTCAAAAAAACACCCTCTCTTAAAGGCATAGCTGATTTTCCTGAAGAAGTGGTTTTAGCTGATAATGTGGTGTTGTCGCCACCTAGTGGTGATTTACAGAAAGCTAATTTAGAAGTTATTCAGGACACTGTTTCATTGAATTCAGTCACGAAACGTGAAATCCCTATATTTGGGAAAAAGTTTCACTCTGTTGGAGCTATGGTTTCTGGTTCTGGCGAGAGGCCTCTTTCACCTGTTATTTCGCATTTGAGTAGTGAATCTTCATTATGTGGTATTTCCTTATCCACAGAAGGTGCTTCTGGGGTCAGTTTTAAAGGTCAGTCTGAGTCTGTGTCGAATTTGGACAGTCAGGTTTTGCCTGTTACGCGGATGTCTAACCCGTCCTTGCCTGCCCCTGAGGCTGGCGTTGTTGATAAGTTTGCTTCACGGTCTAGTATGGAGCCTTATGTACAGGATAAGTGGGTTTGGGTTAGTGATGGGGTTAAGAATACCACTGAGTCCTCAAGCCACACTCTGGAACCCCCTATGCCGGCAAGCATTGGCGGCTTGCAGGCCAACGGCCATTCAATGCTGCAAAATGGCATCAGGTGCAGCGGTTCATCATTGAACAGGTTCCAAGCGTCCTGTTCACTCCTTCACAACAAGACGGAAGATCCTGGAGTGATTTTCCCAACGCGTTTGTCCGACCACAAAGCTTCTCATTTTAAAGAAGCAGTAAACTGGAGAACATTTGATGGTGGTGTGGGTGATGGGGCGCAACCATCTTCCAGTGGGGCTCGCCAGGGGGTTCATGCTACCGGGGACGATGATTTTTCCGAATTAGAGTAGGGCGTACTGGTTGGAGATGAGGTTTTACCTAATAACTTGTTTCTTTCTAAACAGGGGGAATTGCTAACAAGATTTCTCGAGTTCATTTATTACAGATGAAAGAATCTGAAAGAAATTGGAAGGACCTTGAGCGCTTCCCGAAAAGCACCCACAACGCCTTCAAGAAGAAGCCTTCTACGCTGGATAAGCCTTCTCAAACAGGTGATTTACAGTTTAACCTTCCTGTTACTTCAGTTAATGTCAAAAAACGTAGGGCAGAAGAAGATTCATCACGAGATAAGGCTCCAGAAGCCAAGATTTGTTGTCATTGTGAGTCACCTTCGAAATCTCAGTTAGTAACGTCTCCTCGTGTTGTTAAAGAAAAAGAAAACGTATCTGAACCTATCATAGTTTCTCAAGGGGAGAAGGATGTTAAGGATAAGTTAGAAGGCGTAAAAAGGCTTCCATATATGGGTTTATCAATGCCTTTAGGTTCTCATCTCAGCAAAAACACCAAAGAGAAAAATTGGAAGGGTGAGTTTGTGGATGTTTTTAAATTACTTCACAGGGAGATTCAGTCTAAAGAAGGTTCCAGGGAAGAAGCTTGGGAATTAGCAAAAAGACCCAGGGTTCCTACAAACATTGACTCTTGGACCTCTGCTTTTCTAATTTTTGCAAGTGTTTACTGCGGAAAAATTCCCGCTCGTTCTGTTTCGATTTTTAAATATTTGTATACAATTAGAAAGGCTCAGTCAGAATTTGGTGGCTTTGCCTGGTTCACTATGATGAGGAGTTCAGAGCTCACCTAGTCCTTGTTCCAGAAAAACCTTGGGGTGAGGTTGATAACGAATTATGGGTGCAGTGGATGTATCCACAGAGGCCTCCTCCTACTATGCATACTGCTAGTGGTCTTGCGGTTGCTCCACTGCCTTTTCTTAACAGACCCACCTCGGGAGGGGTGGGAAATTGGTCAAGAACTCAAACCTTTATTCCTGGGGCATGCTGGAATTTTAACAGAGGCTTCTGCCAGAAAAATCCATGCAAGTATAGACATGAATGCTCAAAATGTGGAGGTAAGCATGCCATTTTACAATGTTTTGGCGAACAAACATCAGGTTTTCCTATCAGTCAAGGCAGAGGGAGAGGCGCCCCATTTCAGTCTTACTTCAAGGGCAGTTACCCCAATTAATATTCCTAAGCTATGTCATTGGCTTCGGTTTTATCCTAAGCGGGATAAAGCTCTGAAGTTAGAGTGGGGATTTAAAGTAGGTTTTCTACTTGGTTACCAAGGTCCCAGATATCGCAGGTTTGCCAAAAACTTGAAGTCTGCTACTCAATTTCCACAGGTCATTGCTAGTAAACTGCACTCTGAAATTGCTGGCCCTTTCCTTTCTTGGCCTCTTTCCAATCTTATCATCTCTCCATTAGGAGTAGTTCCTAAAAAGACTCAGGGAGAATTTCGCATGATTCAGCACTTATCTTGGCCACAAGGTTTGTCAGTGAATGATTTTCTTGCCAAGGAGGATACTGTGGTACAGTTTGAGTCTGTGGACGTAGCCCTTGATCAAGTAAGAAAGGCCGGCTCAGGTGCGGAGTTGGCAAAATGTGACATCAAATCCGCCTTTAGATTACTCCCAGTTCACCCTCAAGACTTTGAATTGTTAGGCATTCACTTTCAGGGACAATTTTTTGTTGATAAAGCTCTGCCTATGGGTTGTGCAGTTTCTTGCCAGCTTTTTGAAGACTTTAGCTCATTTCTGCAATGGATTTTTTCCTTCAGGTCAGGTCATACTCAAGTGTCCCATTATCTGGACGATTTCCTTTTTGTTGGAGTACAATGTCATGCAGCTCTCCTTTTCTTCCAGTCTTTAGCTCAAGAGTTAGGTGTGCCCCTGGCTGAAGAAAAGACAGAAGGGCCTGCAACATGTCTCACCTTTCTAGGTATTAAGATTGACTCAGTGAAAATGGAGGCTAGATTACCATTGGAGAAAGTGAAGGAGATTTTGGTCTTTTTGAAACATGCTCGGGTATCAAGGAAACTCACGCTTTTTGACGTACAGAGATTACTAGGGCATCTGAACTTTGCTTGCAAGGTAGTAAAAGCTGGTAGATCCTTTTTGTAGGCGCCTAGGTTTTGCTATGTCCGGTGTATCTTTACCTCATCACAGAATCAGGGTTTCTTTGTATATGAGATCAGACTTAGAGGGTTGGATTATGTTCCTCAAAGCTTTCAATGGTGTTCCTATTAGGTCTTGTGATGACGACTTTGTATGGTCAGTGCAAATATTTTGCGATGCATCAGGAGCTAATGGCTTTGGTATCTTTTGGGACGGAAAATGGTGTGCTGAATCTTGGCCAAAGGAAGGGGTTACTGTAACTCGGAGTATAGCATTTCTTGAATTCTTCCCCCTGATTGTAGCATTGGCAGTTTGGGGCAAGTTTCTACAGAACAAAACAGTGCTTTTTCATGTAGACAACAAGACTGTGGTTGACCTAGTGAACGGTCAGAAAGCAAAAGATAAACGCTTACTTAAATTGTTACAGAGATTTATGCTTGGTTCATTGATGCTTAATATAACGTTTAGAGTTAAGCATATACCTGGTTTGGACAATAACATAGCAGATGCGTTATCTCGTTCTCAGTGGCAGAGATTCCGTGGTTTGGCACCCAGAGCAGATCCAGAAAAAAATCAGATTCCACAAGAGGTATGGGATCTAGCGAGCTGAAGATAAGGCTTTTAGTGGAACACTCTCTGGCTCTCAGCACACGCACAGCTTATAAAAGGGCCTGGGCCGAATTTGTACAGTCCGGTGCGGCTTGTCGCACCAATGATCCAATAGGCTATTCACTCCGTAACGATGATATGCTTTGCTTTCTTATGAGTAACATTGAGAAGAATGTATCATCCACTACGATTGCTGGTAAGCTGTCAGGCATTTCTTTCTATGGTAAGTGCCTTTGGGGTTACGACCCTGCTTTAGGTGAGTTGGGGAGGAGAATTTTGCTGGGGTGGTCCAAAATAAAGAAACGTGGCAGTTTTTTGCGACAACCCATTTCTTTCAACCTATTAGGCGACATTGTCTCCACATTACCTGCTCTTTGTTTTTCACAGTTTGAAGCTTCTTTGTTTAAACTTTGCATGATATGGTTATTTTTGGAGCCTTTAGGGTCTCTGAGTTATTAGGTAGGTCAATTTTTCAGGGCCTCAAGTTCTCCAATGTTTCAATCACACCATCTTCGGTACTGATCCTAATGGAATCATCTAAAACCGATCAAAAAGGTAAAGGGGCTACTGTGGTATTGCGGAAGCTTAGCGACCCGCTCTGCCCTTGGTCAGCTTGGTTTCAGTTCAAAGAGTGCAAAACTGCTTCCACTGTTTTTATTTTTCAGCATCAAGATGGATCTGCCCTAACCGCTTCTCAACTTCTGTTGGTTTTGAGAAAATCTTTGCATGTTCTAGGCCTTAACCCCTTAGAATTTGGTACCCATTCATTCAGAATAGGTGCAGCTTCAGAAGCAGTTAGAATGGGTTTTTCTTTACGGCAGCTAAGAAACTTGGGACGTTGGACATCTAATTGCTGTTTGAAATATGTTCGGGATTTGAATGTTGTTTAGATTTCCTTTTTGGTCTTTCTAACGTATGTTTCTTTTTAGGTCAGCAAAATTCCTTCCCGGCATCCATGGCGAACGTCTGGATCGTCGGACATTCTTTTGTGAGATGGGCGGCTCAACAGGCTGACAGGAACCATTATGGACCCAATTTAGGTTTTAGTTTTGAGGACACTAAAATTACCTGGTGTGGTAAGAGCGGCATGCGTTGGGGTCAACTATTGCCTTTATTACAAGACTTACTTGCTTCCAAGCCATGCCCTGAGGTATTGCTGATTCACCTGGGAGAGAATGATTTAGTTCAGCTATCAGGCTTAGGCCTCCTTCTTGAAATCAAAGCTGACCTAGCGAAAATTGTTACATCTTGGCCTATTTCTAAAATCATTTTCACTGCTCTTGTACCAAGGTGGATTTGGAGGGGGGCCGATAGTTTTACAGCCGTTGACAGAGCCTTAATAGAGAGCTGCATCGTTTTTGCATTATTAACGGGATCAGTTGGCTCTCACATGATGACATTGGTAAGGATGACTTTCAATTTTTCAGGCCGGATGGGGTACATTTGTCTTTTATGGCCAACGAACTGTATCTTTTGAATATCAAAGACAAGTTATCTTACATTTTGGGGTTAAAGCCATGGGGTTAAAGGGATGTATTAGCGACATCCCTCCTTTTTGTATTACATTTGAGCTTACTGTTGGTATTTAGTTTTTTCATTCAAAAATTCTTTCTTATTCACCAATGGGGTTTTTTAATCATATCTTTACAAACATTATGAATTCATTAGGGGGGACATGAAAAACGCCATTACAGGGATTTTTCCTGGTGGCAGATTTGGACGGGATTGAGGCAGGCAGGAAGGGTTGGGGCAGGCAGAATAGCTTAGGACAGAGGGAAAAACAGAGGGCAGACTTATGAGGCAGGAGGTAGGAAGGGGGACAAACTAAGGGGTTGGGGTCGACGTTCAAGGTGGGGAAATATTCATGGGGGATCAATTTGGGGAGAAATTCATGGGGGATCAATTTGGGGGGAAAAGTCATGGGGGATCGATATGGGGGAAAATTCATGGGGGATCGATATGGGGATATTTCATGGGGATCCATTAGGGGTGGCGGGGTGGGGTTACATTGGTTGTTTTACCATTTGATTGCATTATTGTAATGTTTTATTCGTTGCTGAAATTAAAGTGACCTTTTACCCCCCATCGGCGTGTGATGTAATCTTTTGCCCGAAGAGCTATTCTGATCACCGAACAGAGGTTAGTAAAAGCTTCCACCACCCCTGGACTAGATACATCCCCTGTCAAACACAGATTAAATGAATTCAGATTAGCTGTAATTATTTCCTTTAAAAATTGAAAGGGGTTGTGCAATCTTCAGGCCATTCTCAAATTAGGGCACAATATGAAAATGGCCATGATTTGGTTGTGGTTGCTATAACAGGATGGAGTAACCTTGCCAAGTAGAAACAGATCTTCTAGATTGCGGGTGACAAATATGTAATCTGTTGTAGATGAGCTGCTGTGACCCTTAAAATTAGGAACCTTACAACTAGGCAAACCAGAAATATCCATTATGTTTATCAAATCTAATGGGGCAAGAAAAGAAACTAATTATTTGCTCCGAGGGTCGATACTGCCAATGGGGGGAGGTTTGGAATAAATGTCCACATAGGAAAGAGACAATCACACATTAAAATCACCAACCAAGCACAGATGCAATGTTTGCCCTGCACAAATCAAATCATCAGCTATTTCAGAAATACATTTGAAGCGAGGAAGGAATTTAGTATTGGGGATTCCTCTGAAATCATTATTATAAAAATTCACAATGTGCAAAGTCAGAGGTAATTTAATTACTATAATTTGGAAGCTGCTATTGTTGTGCTCTAGGGTTTTAGCGTGCCCGCCTAATGCAATGCTCACTAAAATCGCAAGCCCCCCTGATGTGCGACCACTACATGAAGGGATAGTAGTGGTAATAAAACAGTGGAAGCCATCCACAGATGTAGGTATTGTGTCCCATGTTTCTTTGAATAAGGCAATATCATATCCCCTGATGAAATGGAGCCAGTACGGGAGTGATTAATATTTTAAGAGTCAAAGTACCCCTATCCGTGAGATTTATGCAACTGACCTTGTCAGAGACCCCTAACTTTATCTTGGGTAAAGAGCTTGCATCATTCACAATACAAGCATCTAGTATGAGATGTTTCAGAGCCCTATTATCGGCCACTGAAGCTGCTGGGGGCATATTGGTGTTATAAGGACACTCTCTAGATCCAGCTGTCTTATCTGGTGCCTGTTCAGTTAATGAGTCACTCTTATTGAGTCAATCTACTTTCTACAGACCACTAAGGGCAGAAAACATATTGGTACATGGGATGTTGCAAAAGGTGTCACAAGTGGTCGGCAGCTTCTGGGAGTGGGGGTGCAAAAAAGCTGGTGGTGGTCTGTAAATGAAGCCCAAGGGGAGAGTAATAACCTCTGTATCTTTTGGGCTAAACAATTCCTATGTGCCTACATTTTCTTGAACACAAGCAGGCCTATGACAATTTTGAAAAATACAGTCCCCCATAATGCTTTTGACTGAATGTTCGAGCCAGCCAACCCACCTCACCATGATTATCTCATTTAGACCCCAGGCATTAAAGCGCTTGTATACAAATAACCAATGCAACACCTTGTTCCTAAGTTGTGCCCAAGATTCCGGTTGGCCTTTCTTTATTTAAAGATGGAACCCCTGCCAAGATAAACACATAAGGACATGACAATAGGGGGAGGCTCAAAGTCACTTGGATGGGGGCAACAGGGAATCTTCGGCGGGAACCGGAGATGGATCAGAGGGTGGGCAGATATTGCAATCCAAGAGCCATGGGTGATATGTGGAAGGCTTGTTCCCAGTTTGCTTCCCATCTGGGAGGTTCAAGAGAGGCCCATAGGCACCCACAATAGGCACAACAGAAATCTCTGTATCACTCTGGAAAGAGGAAGTAGAGGAATCACTCACATAATGTAAGACCACACCTAATGGATAATGGGCACTGTCACTGGTAGCTTTATAAGAAACATGATTAGGGATTTATCCAAAGGCACCCTCTAGCCGGACCAAAAGCTCAGACAAAGGCTTGAGTTTCTCATCAAGAACAGTACTGAGAATGTTTTTGAGTTTAGCACCTAAAATCTCAGATAAAGAAAAATCGAAAGGATATTCAGTCTGTGTAGCACTAGATTGTTTGGGCAATGCCATGTGGTATTCCAATTGAGATTGCAATGCTGCCATGGGGTGGATCCAGGAGAATAACTTTTTATTATTAGAAGGAGTACGTGGAGGGGGTTTACGATTTGTGGCCGCAGAGCGACCCAAGTCTCTTTTGCGCTTTTCAGCTATGGGGTGGAAGGTTGCGCTTCAGCAGGGCTGCCCTACTCATACACCGGCTCATTTTTGGAGCCCAGGGTGGCTCGATTGTCCAGGTTGGTAGATGCATGTCTAGAATCAGCTCTATTCAGAGGCGCGAGGTTGCTAAGTGCAGTACTGTTATCTGAGCTGGTGCAGTTTACAGACGGGGCATTTACTGCCCCAAGCTCTAGCGACAGTCTTCGCTCTGTTAATTCAATCGCTTCGTAACAATACCAACCAGCCTTTCTAACATACTATTAAATAGACACAGATGTACGAGCAGCAACAGTTCCCCCATCAGCCTTGCGCTTCCCCATTATTGCCTCAAGGAGCTTTGATAGAGCTTCTCACCTTCCTGCAAAGAGAGTCTCCAACTGCCAAAAATACAGAGAACTTCGTAGCAGAGGACCAAGAGAGGAGGCCCGGCCTCTTCTGGCTGCAGACATGCCTGCTCTTGAGGCCAAGTTGTAGCCACCTGAGCCCCCTCCCGGTCACACAGCACACTGGGGGACGAAGGCCCCCCCAGCATATAGATGAAGCACCAAGTGTGGCGGTAACCACCGCTGAAAGCTAATAAACTTATTGAACCAAGGGCCACACCACAGCCCTCGCCTATGGCAGCAGTCAACTGCAGCAGTCTCTTACTGTCACTCTAAATGGCTGCAGTCCCCACCTCTCAGACCTCAAGGCCCACCTAAATGCCTCCATGTGCCCCCTGTCTGTCTCCATTCACTGCTCACGGCAGTCCCTGGTGTAAATCCGTTCAATAGTTGGTAAGTAATTAAAGGAAATCCTAATTTGGATACCTGTTGCTGTGATGATTCGGGAATAAAAACAAGCTCATGCAGAGATCTGCACAGCTCTGATTGAGCGCTAGCACTTCAACCAGGATGCTTTTGCACCCATCTAGGGACTCGGCTTCAGAAAGTCCCCAAAACAATGTGAGAAAAATGTGAGAAACTGGAAAAGGGATGCCTTGACCCCTAAGCCTTGATTTTGGGGTCCCAGTTTGGAAATGTGTAAATCACTTGGAAGCTTCACCCGTTTGGCTTGTCCACCCAAGTAGTACGCAAAGGTCGTCCTACCTTTGGCCAGGATGAAGAACAACTTCACAAGCGCCCCCCCCCAGCGCATGTCTTGCTGATTTTGGTAAGGAGTTCTGGAGGCCGAGGAATATGAGGACATATCCACCAAACAAAGAAGCACTTGCTTCATACAGTAAAGAGGAAGAACCCTTCCTTGGTGGAGATTTACCTATTTATACTCTTGTCGTCTTCTCTATAGAATTCATGCTATCACAAATTTCCGGATAATGACGCACAAGGAACAATCATATTGCCAAAATGCACACAAGGTCACTGGTGGCATTTCCTCTTGTTCAATTACACAGCTATATTGCAGATTATGAACTGGACATTTACCAAAGAAAGTAGTACTTAGTAATTAATCAGTAAAAAATACTCCACTTGGGTAGATATTTTGTGCAAAACTGTGGTCTCTTTTTGGATAAAAGGGCAGGTGTGGTTCCTTTGTGGCTGAGTCACTCACACAACTACTGACACACCCACTGACAGACCCACTCAGACACTGACACACCCACTCACAGGGCCACTAAGACCCTCAATCACCCACTCACAGATGCACTCAGACACTCACGCACCCACTCACAGACCCATACAACCACTCACACAGCCACTGACAGACCCATTCAGACCCACTCACACACCCAATCAAAGACCCACTCAGACATGCACACCCCCTTGCAGACCCACTCAGACACTCATGCACTCACTAACAGACCCATAGAGCCACTCACACAGCCACTCACAGACCCACTCAGAGACCCACATACCAACTCACAGACCCACTCAGACACCAACACACCCACACACAGACCCACTCAGGCACTCAAGTTCTCACTCACAGAATGACACACACTCATGTAGGCACTCACAAATCCACTCAGACATTCCCACACCCACTCACAGACCCACTGAGACACTCACTCAGACACTCATGCTCCCACCCACATACCCACTCAGACACTCATGCACCCACTCACAGACCCACTTAGACACTCACACACCCACTCACACACCCAGTAAAACACCTACACAGCCACTCTAAGACTTACACAGACACTTCATCCCCCAACAAGTAGTGTGCAAGGAGGCTCGTTTGCAGAGTGGTAGAGAAAGGGGGTGGGGACTCCGGTGATCTCTCAGCAATCCCACTGTGTGGGACTTCCTGGAGGTCACAGGAGGAGTTCTTGGCCCCCCAAGGAACTTCAGCATCCAAGGGAATTTCATCCCCCAATCAGTACTGCACCAGGAGGTGCGTGTGCAGAGTGGTGGAGAAAGGGGGCTCTCAGCAATCCTATTGTGTAGTACTTACTGGAGGTGACAGGAGGGGTTGTTGGCCCCCAAAGACCCTCAGCAGCCAAGGGGATTTCATCCCCAAATCAGTAGCCAGGAGGCGTGTTTGCAGAGTGGTGGGGAAAGGGACTGGGCCTCCCATGAGCTCTCAGCAATCCCGCTGTGTGGGACTTACTGGAGGTAACAGGAGGGGTTGTTGGTCCCCAAGGACCCTCTGCATCCAAGGGGACTTCCTGACCTAACCGTATTGCACCAGTAGGCACGTTTGCAGAGTGGTGGAGAAAGGAGGCTGGCCTCTGATGACCTCTCAAAAATCCCGCTATGTGGGACTTACTGGAGGTAACTGTAGGGGCTCTTGGTCCCCGAAGACCCTCAGCATACAAGGGGACTTCTTCCCCCAACCAGTAGTGCACCAGGAAGTGAGTTTGCAGAGTCGTGGAGAAAGGGGGAAGGGCCTCGGATGACCTCTCAGTAATCCCGCTGTGTGGGACATGAGGAGTTGTAGGACCCTCAACAGCTAAGGGGACTTTATTCACCAACAAGATGTAGCCCCTTTGTAGAGTGGTTGAGAAAGGGGGCAGGGCCCCTTTGTAGAGTGGTTGAGAAAGGGGGCAGGGCCTCTGGCGACTTCCCCCGGGAAGGCTTTTTTTTTAATTTAAAAAATAATTTCTATTACGGGAGGGGGGCTGTGTGGTCCCCCTCCCCAGGCTGATTTTGTCCCCTGTGACCCCATCCCCCAGGGCCTGGCCATTTAGAAATGGAGGAGGGGGGGCTGCGCATCTCCCATCTCTGGATTAATTTCGGACTCCACCCCTCGGGCCTGGCCATGTTTCTCTGGATGCCCCCAGGGCACCCAGTCTGTATTTGGACCGCCAGGGGAGCCAGAAGGTCCCCGCAGTTCTTGCCAGCTCCCCACCTCCTGTTTACTTGACCGCAGGCAGGGAAACAGACAAATGCTCCGCTTCCAGCAAGTGAGAGTGTTTGCTGTGGCTTTGCAGGAGCGGTTACAGCGTACTGGAGGTACCTGGTGGGCTAGTTGGACCCCAGGGACCCTCAGGATTCAAGGGGACTTAATCCCCCAACTTAAAACACGCCACAGGGCGTGTTTGCACACATGTGACCTCAGGCCCCGCCCCCTCCCTTCACCACTGTGCAAACGCGCCCCGTGGCATGTTTTAAGTTGGGGGATTAACTCCGCCTGAGTCCTGAGGTCCCTGGGTGCAACTAGCCCACCAGCTACCTCCATTAAGCGCCACAGAGCTGCGTTGCAGAGAGGTGTAAAGGGGGCGTGGCCTCAGAACACCTCTCTGCAACGCAGCCCCTGGCGCATACTGGAGGTTCCTGGTGGGCTAGTTGGCCCCCAGGGACCCCCAGTATTCAAGGGGAGTCGTTCCCCCTCTGCAAACGCGCCAGGGCGCATTTGCAGAGTGCTGCCAAGGAGGGCGTGGCCTCCGGCGCGATGCCGGTCTTTTTTCTTTCTTTCTTTTGTAAGAAGGGGGGCTGTGTGGCCCCCCTTCTTTTTCTAATTTATTGGCCCTGGGGACCCCATCCCCCAGGGCCTGCCCCCTAATATAAATATTTTTTTTTAAAGAATTTGGAAGGGGGCCGCGTGGCCCCCCTCCCGAGGCCTTAATCGGCCCCGGGGACCCCATCCTCCGGGGCATGGCCTTTTTTTGTAAAAAAAATGTTTTGGAGGGGGCTGCGTTGCCCCCCTCCTCAGGCCACTTATGGCCCCGGGGACCCCATCCCCCGGGGCCGGCCTTTGTTTTTAATTTTTTTTTTTTTTATTATTATAAATTTTGGGAAGGGTGCTGCGTGGCCCCCCTCCCGGGCCACTTGTAGCCCCAGGGACCCCATCCCCCGGGGCTGGTCCTACTCCATTGGGGACCGTGGGGGGGTCCCCAATCCCCCCACGGTCCCGCCGGCTCCCCGCGTCCTCGGGAGCTGGCATTAGCATTTCACACAGGGAACTGCTTAGATGCAGCTCCCCGTGTGGAAAAGCAATTGCTTTGAATTTTGGAAGAGAGAGCAGGTTTCCTGCTCTCTCTTCCAAAATTCAAAGCAAGATTGCTATGACAGGACGGGAGCCGCGAGGCTCCACGCCCTGCCATAGCAAACTACAGTGTCCCGGGGGTGAGCACCGGGACACTGCAGGAGCCGGCCCTGGGGGTGGTGGTCCCCAGGGCCATCACAGGCTCCAGGAGGGGGCCGCGGCGCCCCCTCCCAACATCTTCAAAGCCCCGGGGACCACCTTTAAATATTTAGTGCCCCGGGGAGGTGGCGGTCCCTGGGGCATGTGGGGGGCTCCGAGCCCCCACAGTAGTTGTAAAAAAAAAAAGAAGCCCCGGGGTTGGCAGTCCCGGGGCTGCGGGAGGGCAGTGCCCTCCCGCACCATTTTCAATTGAAAGCCCGGGGGTGGCGGTCCCCGGGGCTTGGGGCGGCCTTAGAAGCCCCCCCACTAATTTTTTTTATAAACCCCCGCATGCCCCTGGGACTTGGCCCACCCGGGGGGCCAAATCACAAAGAAGCACGGGAGCCCGTGCTTCGTTTTTTTTTTTTCACGGCGGGATCCGCGCACCCTGCACGCATCCCGCCGATTTAAAAAAAAATGCTTTTGGGCCCTGGGGGTCCTTGTGGGACCCGCTAAGCAGGCCTAGGGGTCAGGGTGTGTCTACCCTGCCCCTTTTTGCATTTTAGCACTTGTTTCTGTGCCTCGGTTCTACCGAGGAACAAGATGGCTGCCAACACTTCCTGGTTTGGAGTGTTGACAGCCAATTAGCATACAGCTCGTGATCGGAGGGTGCGCTCAGGGTGCGCGGACCCTCCGCGGCCATAGATATATATGTGATTTTACTTTTGATTTTCTCAGGAACTACTGAACGGATTTACACCATTTAACCAAAGGCACGACACTGAACCAAGGGCTACTTTTTGCCAAATTTGGTGTAATTCCGTTCAGTAGGTCAGGCTGTAGCTGCGACTAAAGGTTCCTACGGAAAATTGCATGGGAAAACACGTTTTGGGACCCCCTTTTCTCTGCTCACTTGACGAATCACCCCAAAACATTCAAGATAGGAGCGGACCGGAGCGGGCCATAAGTTTTGAAAATTTTGCGAAGATTCGTCAACCGGCGCCAAAGTTATTGGGAATAGAATGATGCGGATTTCCTATGGAAAATAGGTCCTAACTATAACTATCTACTGGCGACCGCCAGTAGATAATATATACACACACACATATATATACACACACACATATATATACACACACACATATATATATATATATATATACATGTTATATATATATATATATATATATATTATCTACTGGCGGTCGCCAGTAGATAGTTATAGTTACAACCTATTATCCATAGGAAATCCACGACATTCTATTTGAAATAACTCTCTTGCCGGTTGACGTATCTTCGCAAAATTTTCAAACTTTGTGGGGCGCTCCGGTCCGCTCCTACCCTGAAAATCTCGGGGGATTCGTCAAGCGGGGGCCGAGAAAAAGGGGATCCCAAAACGTGTTTTCCCATGCAATTTTCCATAGGAAACTTTAGACACGGCTACAGCCCGAACTGCTGAACGGAATTACACCAAATTTGGCAAAGAGGTAGTTCTTGGTTCAGAAAGAACCCTTTTTGTTAAATGGTGTAAATCCGTTCAGTAGTTGCTGAGAAAATCAAAAGTAAAAGTACATATATATCTATGGGCACGGAGGATTCGCGCACCCTGAGCGCACCCTGCGCGCACCGTCCCGATCACGAGCTGCATGTTAATTGGCTGTCAGCTGGCTGTCAACATTCCGATTCAGGAAATGTTGGCAGCCATTTTATCCCTTGGTAGAACCGAGTGACAGAAACAAGTGCGCAAAGCGCACAAAGGGAGCAGGGTAGAAACACCCTGACCCCTAGGCTTGCTCAGGGGGTCCCACAAGGACCCCCTGGGCACAAAAAATAAAAATAATTTTTTAAAAATTGGCAGGATGCGCTCAGGGAGCGCGAATCCTGCCGAAAAAAAATCGAGCGCGGTCTCCCGCGCTTCGATTGTATTTGCCCCCGGGTGGCCCAAGTCCCGGGGGCATGGTGGGGGTTTAATTTTATGTGTGGGGGCCTCAAAGGGCCCCCAAGCCCCGAGGACCGCCACCCCCGGGGCTTTCTTTTAAAAATGGTGCGGGAGGGCTCTGAGCCCTCCCACAGCCCGAGGACCACCACCTCCCAAGGGCTTTTTAAAAAAAATTAAACAACCTGTGTGGGGGCTCCAGCCCCCACACGCCCGAGGACCGCCACCTCCCGGGGCACTAAACAAATTAAAATGGGGGTCCGTTTTGGACCCCGAAGCCCGGGGACCACCACCTCCCGGGGCTGTGCTGATGTAGGGAGGGGGCCGCGCGGCCCCCTCCTGGAGCCCTTGATGGCCCTGGGGACCACCACCCCCCAGGGCCGGCTCCTACAGTGTCCCGGGGTGCCTACCCCGGGACACTGTAGTTGCTATGGCAGGACGGGAGCCTCGCGGCTCCCGTCCTGCCATAGCAAACTGCTTTGGATATTGGAAGAGAGAGCAGGAAACCTGCTCTCTCTTCCAATATCCAAAGCACATTGCTTTCCACATGGGGAGCAGCATGTCAGCTGCTCCCCATGTGGGACAGCAATGCCGGCTCCCAAGGGACGTGGGGAGCCGGCGGGACTGTGGGGGATTGGGGACCCCCACAGTCCCCAACGGAGAAGGGCCAGCCCCGGGGGATGGGGTCCCCGGGGCAAGTAGTGGCCCAGGAGGGGGCCACGCGGCCCCCTCCCCAAAAAAGAAAAAAAAAAAAATGGAAAGGCCGGCCCCGGGGATGGGGTCCCCGGGGCCTTAAGTGGCCTGAGGAGGGGGCCACGCAGCCCCCTCCCAAGAAAAATAAAAAAGGCCATGCCCCGGGGATGGGGTCCCCGGGGCCAATACAGGCCCAGGGAAGGGGGCCACGCGGCCCCCTTCCGTTTTTTAATAAAATTAAATTTAAAAAAAAGGGGTAAGGCCCTGGGGGATGGGGTCCCCAGGGCCCAAAAACAGTAAAAAGGAAGGGGGCCACACAGCCCCCTTCAGAGGACAAAAATTTTTTTAAAGAAAACGATCGGGCCCGCAGGCCCGCCCCTTCCTTCACCACTCTGCAAACGCGCCCCTGGCGCGTTTGCAGAGAGAACAATTCCCCTTGAATACTGGGGGTCCCTGGGGGCCAACTAGCCCACCAGGAACCTCCAATATGCGCCAGGGGCTGCGTTGCAGAGACGTGTAGAGAGGCCACACCCTTTTACACCTCTCTGCAACGCAGCTCTGTGGCGCTTTTGGAAGGTATATGGTGGGCTAGTTGGACTCGGGGACCCTCAGGATTCAAGGGACTTAATCCCCCAACTTAAAACGCGCCACGGGGCGCGTTTGCACAGTGGTGAAGGGAGGGCGGGGCTTCAGGTGACATGTGTGCAAACAGGCCCCGTGGCGCGTTTTAAGATGGGGAATTAAATCCCCTTCAATCCTGAGGGTCCCTGAGGGCCAACTAGCCCAACAGGTACATCCAGAAGCGCCACAGAGCTGCGTTGCAGAGAGGTGTAAAGGGGTGTGGCCTCTCTACACGTCTCTGCAACGCAGCCCCCTGGCGCATATTGGAGGTTCCTGGTGGGCTAGTTGGCCCCTAGGGACCCTCAGGATTCAAGGGGACTTAATCCCCCAACTTAAAACGCGCCACGGGGCGCGTTTGCACAGATGTCACCTCAGGCCCCGCCCCTCCCTTCACCATTGTGCAAATATTCTTCTAAAATCATCCGAAATACGAATTCCGATTTACTCACCTGTTATCAGGAGAGACCTCAGTGCTGTATCTTTCAGCCCAGTACTGGTCCTGAAAAGTAATTTTAACCGTACTTACCAGTAACTTGAATTTCCTTCCATAGGCTAACATTGACTGGTTTCACTTGGAAATTCTTTTAAGTGTGGAGTTTTGGAACTTTAAAATATTCCTCTAAAATCAGCCGAAATACGAATTCCGATTTACTCACCTGTTATCAGGAGAGACCTCAGTGCTGCATCTTTCAGCCCAGTACTGGTACTGAAAAGTAATTTTAACCGTACTTACCGGTAACTTGAATTTCCTTCATAGGCTAACATTGACTGGTTTCACTTGGAAATTCTTCTAAGTGTGGAGTTTTGGAACTTTAAAATATTCCTCTAAAATCAGCCGAAATACGAATTCCGATTTACTCACCTGTTATCAGGAGAGACCTCAGTGCTGCATCTTTCAGCCCAGTACTGATCCTCAAAAGTAATTTTAACCGTACTTACCAGTAACTTGAATTTCCTTCCATAGGATATCATTGCCTGCTTTTTGCTGAAAAAGTTTCTAAGTGTTGATTTTTGAAACATACAAATATTCCTCTAAAATCAGCCGAAATACGAATTCCGATTTACTCACCTGTTATAAGGAGAGACCTCAGTGCTGTATCTTTCAGCCCAGTACTGGTCCTGAAAAGTTATTTTAACCGTACTTACCAGTAACTTGAATTTCCTTCCATAGGCTAACATTGACTGGTTTCACTTGGAAATTCTTCTAAGTGTGGAGTTTTTGAACTTTAAAATATTCCTCTAAAATCAGCCGAAATACGAATTCCGATTTACTCACCTGTTATCAGGAGAGACCTCAGTGCTGCATCTTTCAGCCCAGTACTAATCCTGAAAAGTAATTTTAACCGTACTTACCAGTAACTTGAATTTCCTTCATAGGCTAACATTGACTGGTTTCACTTGGAAATTCTTCTAAGTGTTGATTTTTGAAACATACAAATATTCCTCTAAAATCAGCCGAAATACGAATTCCGATTTACTCACCTGTTATAAGGAGAGACCTCAGTGCTGTATCTTTCAGCCCAGTACTGGTCCTGAAAAGTAATTTTAACCGTACTTACCAGTAACTTGAATTTCCTTCCATAGGCTAACATTGACTGGTTTCACTTGGAAATTCTTCTAAGTGTGGAGTTTTGGAACTTTAAAATATTCCTCTAAAATCAGCCGAAATACGAATTCCGATTTACTCACCTGTTATCAGGAGAGACCTCAGTGCTGCATCTTTCAGCCCAGTACTGATCCTCAAAAGTAATTTTAACCGTACTTACCAGTAACTTGAATTTCCTTCCATAGGATATCATTGCCTGCTTTTTGCTGAAAAAGTTTCTAAGTGTTGATTTTTGAAACATACAAATATTCCTCTAAAATCAGCCGAAATACGAATTCTGATTTACTCACCTGTTATCAGGAGAGACCTCAGTGCTGCATCTTTCAGCCCAGTACTGGTCCTGAAAAGTAATTTTAACCGTACTTACCGGTAACTTGAATTACCTTCATAGGCTAACATTGACTGGTTTCACTTGGAAATTCTTCTAAGTGTGGAGTTTTTGAACTTTATAATATTCCTCTAAAATCAACCAAAGTACGAATACCAATTTACTCACCTGTTATCAGGAGAGAACCCAGTGCTGCATCTTTTAGCCCAGCACTGACCCTGAAAAGTAATTTTAACCGTACTTACCAGTAACTTATATTTTCTTCCATAGGAATCCATTGTCTGGTTTTCAGCAAAAAGTTTCAAAGTGTTGATTTTTACAAACTACAAATATTCCTTAAAAATCACCTGTATGACTTAAACGCATTCTTTCAACTGTTTACAGGAGATGCACCAGTGCTGGATCCAGGATCCAACACTGAGTAAGAAAAAGTAACGATAACAGTTTTTACCTGCTAAGTGAATTTCCTTCCATAGGATAACATTGGTGATTCTATGAGAAAAAGTTTCTAAGTGTCAACTTTTAAAATCCAATAATATTCCTTAAAAATCACGACTGTAACCAAAACGCTTTTACTCAACTGTTTACAGGAGATGTACCAGGACTGAATCTAGGATCCAGTCCTGTGGTTAGAAAAAGTAATCCATAAAGTAACTAATTGCATTTAACTAGAAATTCACATTGAGCTGAATGTTGCATTGTGTTTGAAAATGTGTTGCCCATTGCAACAACTGTAACTACTGTACTTAAAAGTCTATTGCCTATGTGCAAAGTATTTAAACTAAAGTAATTCATTCTGAGAAAGTATTTTTGTAATGTAATGTATAATGTAATTACAATGTAATTTAAAAAATAAAATATGTAAAAAAAAATTGTTTCTAAAAATGTAGTAAATCAGTATGAAAAAAATTAATATAACAATTAATACATTTAAAAATTGTCATTTACAAAACCTTTGAAATTCACTGAAAAACCGTAGGTATCAGGCACGTTATAGTTAGAAATTAGCATTTAAAAAACCTTTGAAATTCACTGAAAAAACCATAGGTTTCAGACACGTTATAGTTACAAATTAGCATTTAAAAAACCTTTGAAATTCACTGAAAAAACCATAGGTTTTAGGGACAGTTATAGTTACTTGGACATTGCACTCGTACAAAACCCGTGAAATTCCCCGTTATAGTTAGTTCAGCTAACTATAACTCGCGCCCGCAATGCACTGCTGATGACGTCACATATTACATCACTCATGACATGGTCAGTGACATCACTGATGACATCGCTGATGACATCTCAAATGACATCACTGATTACATCATCCACGTGATAATCTGATGCACCTCCTCACACCCTAATATAATCTTTGATACACCCACTCTAAATTACAGACTGCCATTCGCAAAACCATAGACACACCAACACCAATAACTACATACCCACTCACTGATTCTTAGGTCTACACACACACATCCACTCACTCACCCGTACAGTCACTCATACTTACGGTCACTCAGTACAGGACTATCATATGCACTCTTACTCCTATATAGACACTCAAACAACGCCACTCATCCATAGAGATACTCAGACACCTAGTCAGTCATGCAAATAATTAAACACACTGCCATTTACTCACCTATACAGTTATACACACACCAGCTCACTTACTCATACAAATAGTAGCACATTGTTACGCTCTTATACAATCACTGATACAAGCACACACTCATCCATACAGCCACTATCACAATCACTCACTCTTGCTTATAGCTATTTATATACTCCAACACACATATATACTGCCTTTCACATATGTAGTTACTCACACATGTACCACTGGGACATACATTCACTCACTAACACACTCTTACACACACTTACCCACCCATACAGTCTATCACAGATGCACTCTTGAAACCATCCACCCAGTGAATCACCCACTCACACATCTATGCACAGAGTTGCACACACCCCTCCCACACAAACACTCAGGCACCCATACAGATACTCAGACAAGCATTCAATAACTCATATAGACACTCATTTAGCTATTCACAAACACATGCAGCCACTTACACAGCAACAGACAGACGGATACAGACATTCACCCAGATTAGTCACTAACCCATGCATTCAGTAAGATACGTTAAATCACTCACTTATAGAGTCAGTCACGCACCTACTAAATCATCCATACAGACACTTACACACCCACTCATTCTTCAATACGTCTTTTCCTATATATATTAAATATATTTAAACTTTACAGAAACACACAGTCACTGGATGATGTCATCAGTGATGTCATTTGAGATGTCATCAGTGATGTCATCAGTGATGTCATTGACCATGTCATGAGTGATGTAATATGTGACGTCATCAGCAGTGCATTGCGAGGCGCGAGTTATAGTTAGCTGAACTAACTATAACGGGGAATTTCACGGGTTTTGTACGAGTGCAATGTCCAAGTAACTATAACTGTCCCTAAAACCTATGGTTTTTTCAGTGAATATATATATATATATATATATATATATATATATATATATATATATATCCAGCTCAAACCCTACTCGCGAACCAAGTGAAGAGACCGCACTCCATTGAGGGTGAAAAACTCAGTACTTTATTTACCGGGTTAAGTGAACAGGATGCGTTTCGGTTTCGCACCTTTTTCTAACTATAACTAATATAACTATAACTAATATATATATATCAAATACAATCCCGAAATTGTCGATGCACAAATAGCCGGGCACAGACTTCACATTGATACATGCTTTATTGTGCTATTACATTTCCATGATGCGTTTCGCCCGCCATCCGCGGCCATGATCACATGTGCGCTACGTCATCACTCTACTATTTTATAAGTGCTTTCCAAGCTAACCACATGATTATTGTTAATTTGCACATGGCTATGGACATAGTGAACAGACTGCCCGACCTTCGGGGCTTACATCATAATCATGGAATTTTCGAAATAAATATTCTACAATTCCTGTTTTAAATACATCTTGCTGCTTAGTGCACATTTAAAAAACAGTATTTGATCAATTATAATCAAATGTAAAATCCTATTCGCGATTTGCTGATATACATTGTCAAGTTTTTAAAACATTCTCATTCATTAATTCTACATTGCTAAAGGATTGCTTACTCAAACTAGTGTACATATGTTTGTATTTAATCCCAAGGCTCGAAGTTAAAATCATTCAGCGTAAAACTAGTTCACTAGTGAAAACATATTCTTGGCTAAATCTCCCATATTAGAAAGCTTAATGCAATATATCAGTCCACGCCATAACTTACTTGATTAAAGTGCTCAATATATAAAGTGCTTCCTTCTAAAGTTCTAGTGCCAGCTGAAAAATGTGCAAATAATCACAAAGAAGATAATAACTATAAATAGCTCAGAGCATCTGCTGATGTATCTGTAGTATCAAATTGCACAATTACAAAGTTATCTGTAAGTTATCTATATTCCCTTTATATGGGATTCATACCCTTACTTGATTAATAGACTGTGACTCTCAATATATATACGACTGTAACATTACCAGTGAGGTCCAAATTAGGCACACCATTCCCTCATCCAGGATTGTTAAAACAATCTTAAAAAAATATAATTAGTTATTATTAATAGTTGTGCAAATCTTTGCTCATGTTAAGGTCATTGGGGGTTTTTGAGTCGAGTTCCAATATGTATCGGGTTTTTAACTGTTTTAGTAATTTCTCAGGATTGCCACCTCTTCTCAAAACTGGAACATCATCAATAACAAAATACTTTAGTTGACTTAAATTGCTATGTGAAATTATTTAAAATGACGGGCCACCGGGTATGTAGGATCAGAATTAAAAATGGCCCTCAGATGATGTATGATTCTCAGATGCACCTGAAGCTTGGTACTACCCACATACCTAAGCCCACAGGTGCATTCCAACACATACACAGCATATTCCGTTCTGCAAGTAAATAATCTTTCTATTTCTACAGGTTTAGAATGGAATGGTGTGACAAACTGGGTAGTGTTGGTTCCAAAATGACACACCCAACATGTGCTGCATTTATAAAAACCTTTCCTTGCTGACAGCCAATTAGTTTTGGTGATCACTTCAGGGCTGCTTCTAACAAGTGCATCGCTCATCGAATATGCTCGACAAAATGTGATGGTTGGTTGTTCTGATACTATGGGACCTAATGTAAAATCTGTTAATATAATAGGCCATTGTTTATTTAAAATAGATCTGATGGCTCTCTCCTGTTTGCTATAGGTGGTAATTAACCGCACATTTATCTTATCAGTCCCACTGTACTGAAAAACATGATCCTGTTGTGGCTCAACCGACTCCATCTCCCCAAATAAAACCGACTCTGTAGAGTCCTCATTGGCCTTGGGTATGGCACGATTGATTGTCTGTGCTTTGTATCCCCTTTTTATATATATATATATATATATTATCTACTGGCGGTCGCCAGTAGATAGTTATAGTTACAACCTATTATCCATAGGAAATCCGCGACATTCTATTTGCAATAACGTTGGCGCCGGTTGACGAATCTTCGCGAAAGCTTCCAACTTGTTGGGGCGCTCCGGTCCGCTCCTACCCTAAAAGTCTCGGGGTGATACGTCAAGCGGGGGCCGAGAAAAAAGGGGGGTCCCAAAACGCGTTTTCCCCATTCATTTTTCCATAGGAACCTTTAGTCGCAGCTACAGCCTGAACTGCTGAACGGAATTACCCCAAATTTGGCAAAGAGGTAGCCCTTGGTTCAGACTGGTGCCTTTTGCTAAAATGGTGTAAATCCGTTCAGTAGTTCCTGAGAAATTCACAATTAAAATCACATATATATCTATGGGCGCGTCGGATCCGCGTACCCTCCCGATCACGAGCTGCATGCTAATTGGCTGTCAACACTCCAAATCAAGAAGTGTTGGCAGTTATTTTGTCCCTCGGTAGAACCGAGGGACAGAAACAAATGCGCAAAGCGCAAAAGGGGGCAGGGTAGAAACACCCTAACCCCCTAGGCCTGCTCAGGGGTCCCACAAGGACCCCTGGGCAAAAAGCATTTTAAAAAAAAAAATCGGCAGGATGCGCACAGGGTGCGCGAATCCTGCCGAAAAAAAATTGGCCCCCGGGTGGCCCAAGTCCCGGGGGCATGGTGGGGGGATAATTTAATGTGTGGGGGGCCTCAAAGGGCCCCCCAAGCCCCGGGGACCGCCACCCCCCGGGGCTTTTTTAAAAAAATGGTGCGGGAGGGCTCTGAGCCCTCCCGCAGCCCCGGGGACCACCACCTCCCCGGGCTTTTTTAAATTAAAAATAAAACCAGTGTGGGGGGCTCCAGCCCCCCACATGCCCCGGGGACCGCCACCTCCCGGGGCACTAAACATTTTAATATGGGGGTCCGTTATGGACCCCAGAGCCCCGGGGACCACCACCTCCCGGGGCTGTGTACTGAATGGGAGGGGGCCGCGCGGCCCCCTCCTGGAGCACTTGATGGCCCTGGGGACCACCACCCCCAGGGCCGGCTCCTGCAGTGTCCCGGGGTGCCTACCCCGGGACACTGTAGTTTGCTATGGCAGGGACGGAGCCTCGCGGCTCCCGTCCTGCCATAGCAACTGCTTTGGATATTGGAAGAGAGAGCAGGAAACCTGCTCTCTCTTCCAATATCCAAAGCGATTGCTTTTCCACATGGAGAGCAGCATGTCAGCTGCTCCCCATGTGGAACAGCAATGCCGGCTCCCAAGGGACGTGGGGAGCCGGGCGGGACTGTGGGGGGATTGGGGACCCCCCACAGTACCCAACGGAGAGGGCCAGCCCCGGGGGATGGGGTCCCCGGGGCAAGTAGTGGCCCGGGAGGGGCCACGCGGCCCCCTCTCCAAAAAAGAGAAAAAAAAAGTTTTAAAAAAAATGGAAAGGCCGGCCCCGGGGATGGGGTCCCCGGGGCCTTAAAATGGCCAGAGGAGGGGGCCACGCTGCCCCCCTCAAAATAATAAATATAGAGGCCATGCCCCGGGGGATGGGGTCCCCGGGGCCAATACAGGCCCAGGGAAGGGGGCCACGCGGCCCCTTCCCGTTTTTTTTTTATTAAATATTAAAAAGGGGTAAGGCCCTGGGGGATGGGGTCCCCAGGGCATAAAAACAGGAAAAAGGAAGGGGGGGCCACACAGCCCCCCTTCAGGGGACAATTTTTTTTTTTTTTTTAAAAACGATCGGGCCCGCAGGCCCCGCCCCCTTCCTTCACCACTCTGCAAACGCGCCCCCTGGCGCGTTTGCAGAGGGGGAACGAATTCCCCTTGAATACTGGGGGTCCCTGGGGACCAACTAGCCCACCAGGAACCTCCAATATGCGCCAGGGGCTGCGTTGCAGAGACGTTTAGAGAGGCCACACCCCTTTTACACCTCTCTGCAACGCAGCTCTGTGGCGCTTTTTGGAGGTATATGGTGGGCTAGTTGGACTCCGGGACCCTCAGGATTCAAGGGACTTAATCCCCCAACTTAAAACGCGCCACGGGGCGCGTTTGCACAGTGGTGAAGGGAGGGGGCGGGGCTTCAGGTGACATGTGTGCAAACAGGCCCCGTGGCGCGTTTTAAGATGGGGAATTAAATCCCCTTCAATCCTGAGGGTCCCTGGGGCCAACTAGCCCAACAGGTACATCCAGAAAGCGCACAGAGCTGCGTTGCAGAGAGGTGTAAAAGGGGTGTGGCCTCTCTACACGTCTCTGCAACGCAGCCCCTGGCGCATATTGGAGGTTCCTGGTGGGCTAGTTGGCCCCTAGGGACCCTCAGGATTCAAGGGGACTTAATCCCCCAACTTAAAACGCGCCACGGGGCGCGTTTGCACAGATGTAACCTCAGGCCCCGCCCCTCCCTTCACCATTGTGCAAATATTCCTCTAAAATCAGCCGAAATACGAATTCCGATTTACTCACCTGTTATCAGGAGAGACCTCAGTGCTGTATCTTTCAGCCCAGTACTGGTCCTGAAAAGTAATTTTAACCATACTTACCAGTAACTTGAATTTCCTTCCATAGGCTAACATTGACTGGTTTCACTTGGAAATTCTTCTAAGTGTGGAGTTTTGGAACTTTAAAATATTCCTCTAAAATCAGCCGAAATACGAATTCCGATTTACTCACCTGTTATCAGGAGAGACCTCAGTGCTGCATCTTTCAGCCCAGTACTGATCCTCAAAAGTAATTTTAACCGTACTTACCAGTAACTTGAATTTCCTTCCATAGGATATCATTGCCTGCTTTTGCTGAAAAAGTTTCTAAGTGTTGATTTTTGAAACATACAAATATTCCTCTAAAATCAGCCGAAATCCGAATTCTGATTTACTCACCTGTTATCAGGAGAGACCTCAGTGCTGCATCTTTCAGCCCAGTACTGGTTCTGAAAAGTAATTTTAACCGTACTTACCAGTAACTTGAATTTCCTTCCATAGGCTAACATTGACTGGTTTCACTTGGAAATTCTTCTAAGTGTGGAGTTTTGGAACTTTAAAATATTCCTCTAAAATCAGCCGAAATACGAATTCCGATTTACTCACCTGTTATCAGGAGAGACCTCAGTGCTGCATCTTTCAGCCCAGTACTGATCCTCAAAAGTAATTTTAACCGTACTTACCGGTAACTTGAATTTCCTTCATAGGCTAAGATTGACTGGTTTTCAGCAAAAAGTTTCAAAGTGTTGATTTTCACAAACTACAAATATTCCTTAAAAATCGCCTGTATGACTTAAACTCATTTTTTCAACTGTTTACAGGAGATGCACCAGTGCTGGATCCAGGATCCAACACTGAGTAAGAAAAAGTAACGATAACAGTTTTTACCTGCTAAGTGAATTTCCTTCCATAGGATAACATTGGTGATTCTATGAGAAAAAGTTTCTAAGTGTCAACTTTTAAAATACAATAATATTCCTTAAAAATCACGACTGTAACCAAAACGCTTTTACTCAACTGTTTACAGGAGATGTACCAGGACTGAATCTAGGATCCAGTCCTGTGGTTACAAAAGTAATCCATAAAGTAACTAATTGCATTTAACTAGAAATTCACATTGAGCTGAATGTTGCATTGTGTTTGAAAATGTGTTGCCCATTGCAACAACTGTAACTACTGTACTTAAAAGTCTATTGCCTATCTGCAAAGTATTTAAACTAAAGTAATTCATTCTGAGAAAGTATTTTTGTAATGTAATGTATAATGTAATTACAATGTAATTTAAAAAATAAAATATGTAAAAAGAAAATTGTTTCTAAAAATGTAGTAAATCAGTATGAAAAAAATTTATATAACAATTAATACATTTAAAAATTGTCATTTACAAAACCTTTGAAATTCACTGAAAAAACGGTAGGTTTCAGGCACGTTATAGTTAGAAATTAGCATTTAAAAACCTTTGAAATTCACTGAAAAAACCATAGGTTTCAGACACGTTATAGTTACAAATTAGCATTTAAAAACCTTTGAAATTCACTGAAAAACCATAGGTTTCAGACACGTTATAGTTACAAATTAGCATTTAAAAAACCTTTGAAATTCACTGAAAAACCATAGGTTTTAGGGACAGTTTTAGTTACTTAGACATTGCACTCGTACAAAACCCGTGAAATTCCCCCGTTATAGTTAGTTCAGCTAACTATAACTCGCGCCCGCAATGCACTGCTGATGACGTCACATATTACATCACTCATGACATGGTCAGTGACATCACTGATGACATCACTGATGACATCATCCACGTGATAATCTGATGCACCTCCTCACACCCTAATATAACCTTTGATACACCCACTCTAAATTACAGACTGCCATTCGCAAAACCATAGACACTCCAACACCAATAACTACATACCCACTCACTGATTCTTAGGTCTACACACACACATCCACTCACTCACCCGTACAGTCACTCATACTTACGGTCACTCAGTACAGGACTATCATATGCACTCTTACTCCTATATAGACACTCAAACAACGCCACTCATCCATAGAGATACTCACACACCTAGTCAGTCATGCAAATAATTAAACACACTGCCATTTACTCACCTATACAGTTATACACACACCAGCTCACTTACTCATACAAATAGTAGCACATTGTTACGCTCTTATACAGTCACAGATACAAGCACACACTCATCCATACAGCCACTATCACAATCACTCACTCTTGCTTATAGCTATTTATATACTCCAACACACATATATACTGCCTTTCACATATGTAGTTACTCACACATGTACCACTGGGACATACATTCACTCACTAACACACTCTTACACACACTTACCCACCCATACAGTCTATCACAGATGCACTCTTGAAACCATCCACCCAGTGAATCACCCACTCACACATCTATGCACAGAGTTGCACACACCCCTCCCACACAAACACTCAGGCACCCATACAGATACTCAGACAAGCATTCAATAACTCATATAGACACTCATTTAGCTATTCACAAACACATGCAGCCACTTACACAGCAACAGACAGACGGATACAGACATTCACCCAGTTTAGTCACTAACCCATGCATTCAGTAAGATACGTTAAATCACTCACTTATAGAGTCAGTCACGCACCTACTAAATCATCCATACAGACACTTACACACCCACTCATTCTTCAATACGTCTTTTCCTATATATATTAAAAATATTTAAACTTTACAGAAACACACAGTCACTGGATGATGTCATCAGTGATGTCATTTGAGATGTCATCAGTGATGTCATCAGTGATGTCACTGACCATGTCATGAGTGATGTAATATGTGACGTCATCAGCAGTGCATTGCGGGCGCGAGTTATAGTTAGCTGAACTAACTATAACGGGGGAATTTCACGGGTTTTGTACGAGTGCAATGTCCAAGTAACTAAAACTGTCCCTAAAACCTATGGTTTTTTCAGTGAATATATATATATATATATATATATATATATATATATTTATATATATATATATATTTATATATATTATCTACTGGCGGTCGCCAGTAGATAGTTATAGTTAGGACCTATTATCCATAGGAAATCCACGACATTCTATTTGCAATAACGTTGGCGCCGGTTGACGAATCTTCGCGAAAGCTTCCAACTTGTTGGGGCGCTCCGGTCCGCTCCTACCCTGAAAGTCTCGGGGTGATACGTCAAGCGGGGGCCGAGAAAAAAGAGGGGGTCCCAAAACGCGTTTTCCCCATTCATTTTTCCATAGGAACCTTTAGTCGCAGCTACAGCCCGAACTGCTGAACGGAATTACCCCAAATTTGGCAAAGAGGTAGCCCTTGGTTCAGACTGGTGCCTTTTGCTAAAATGGTGTAAATCCGTTTAGTAGTTCCTGAGAAATTCACAATTAAAATCACATATATATATATGGGCGCGTCGGATCCGCGTACCCTCCCGATCACGAGCTGCATGCTAATTGGCTGTCAACACTCCAAATCAAGAAGTGTTGGCAGCCATTTTGTCCCTCGGTAGAACCGAGGTACAGAAACAAGTGCGCAAAGCGCAAAAGGGGGCAGGGTAGAAACACCCTGACCACCTAGGTCTGCTCAGGGGTCCCACAAGGACCCCCTGGGCAGAAAAGATTAATTTTTTTAAATCGGCGGGATGCGCTTAGGGTGCGCGGATCCCGCCGAGAAAAAAAAGAAACAAGTGCGCAAAACGCACAAAGGGGGCAGGGTAGAAACCCCCTAACCCCTAGGCCTGCTCAGGGGTCCCACAAGGACCCCCTGGGCAAAAAAAGCATTTTTAAAAAAAAAAAATCGGCAGGATGCGCTCAGGGTGCGCGAATCCTGCCGAGAAAAATCGAAGCGCGGTCTCCGCGCTTCGATGTCAATTGGCCCCCGGGTGGGCCAAGTCCCGGGGGCATGGTGGGGGGGATAATTTAATGTGTGGGGGCCTCAAAGGGCCCCCAAGCCCCGGGGACCGCCACCCCCGGGGCTTTTTATAAAATGGTGCGGGAGGGCTCTGAGCCCTCCCGCAGCCCCGGGGACCACCACCTCCCCGGGGCTTTTTTTAAATTAATTTAACAACCTGTGTGGGGGGGCTGTAGCCCCCCCACACGCCCCGGGGACCGCCACCTCCCCGGGGCACTAACAAATTAAAATGGGGGTCCGTTTTGGACCCCGAAGCCCGGGGACCACCACCTCCCCGGGGCTGTGCTGATGTAGGGAGGGGGCCGCGCGGCCCCCCTCCTGGAGCCCTTGATGGCCCTGGGGACCGCCACCCCCAGGGCCGGCTCCTGCAGTGTCCCGGGGTGCCTACCCCGGGACACTGTAGTTTGTTATGGCAGGACGGGAGCCTCGCGGCTCCCGTCCTGCCATAGCAAACTGCTTTGGATATTGGAAGAGAGAGCAGGAAACCTGCTCTCTCTTCCAATATCCAAAGCACATTGCTTTTCCACATGGGGAGCAGCATCTTAGCAGCTCCCCATGTGTACAGCAATGCCGGCTCCCAAGGGACGTGGGGAGCCGGCGGGACTGTGGGGGATTGGGGACCCCCCACAGTCCCCAACGGAGAGGGCCAGCCCCGGGGGATGGGGTCCCCGGGGCAAGTAGTGGCCCAGGAGGGGGGCCACGCGGCCCCCCTCCCCAAAAAATAAAAATAAAAAAAATGGAAAGGCCGGCCCCGGGGGATGGGGTCCCCGGGGCCTTAAATGGCCAGAGGAGGGGGGCCACGCAGCCCCCTCCAAAGAATAAAAATAAAGGCCATGCCCCGGGGGATGGGGTCCCCGGGGCCAATACAGGCCCAGGGAAGGGGGCCACGCGGCCCCCTTCCCGTTTTTTTAAATTAAAAATTAAAAAAAGGTGTAAGGCCCTGGGGGATGGGGTCCCCAGGGCATAAAAACAGGAAAAAGGAAGGGGGCCACACAGCTCCCCTTCAGGGGACAAAAAAAAACAAATTAAAAAAACGATTGGGCCCGCAGGCCCCGCCCCTTCCTTCACCACTCTGCAAACGCGCCCCTGGCGCGTTTGCAGAGGGGGAACGAATTCCCCTTGAATACTGGGGGTCCCTGGGGCCAACTAGCCCACCAGGAACCTCCAATATGCGCCAGGGGCTGCGTTGCAGAGACGTGTAGAGAGGCCACACCCCTTTGCACACCTCTCTGCAACACAGCTCTGTGGCGCTTTGGAGGTATATGGTGGGCTAGTTGGACTCCGGGGACCCTCAGGATTCAAGGGGACTTAATCCCCAACTTAAAACGCGCCACGGGGCGCGTTTGCACAGTGGTGAAGGGAGGGGGCGGGGCTTCAGGTGACATGTGTGCAAACAGGCCCCGTGGCGCGTTTTAAGATGGGGAATTAAATCCCCTTCAATCCTGAGGGTCCCTGGGGGCCAACTAGCCCAACAGGTACATCCAGAAAGCGCCACAGAGCTGCGTTGCAGAGAGGTGTAAAAAGGGGTGTGGCCTCTCTACACGTCTCTGCAACGCAGCCCCCTGGCGCATATTGGAGGTTCCTGGTGGGCTAGTGTTTCTACCCTGCCCCCTTTGTGCGCTTTGCGCACTTGTTTCTGTCCCTCGGTTCTACCGAGGGACAAAATGGCTGCCAACATTTCCTGAATCGGAATGTTGACAGCCAGCTGACAGCCAATTAGCATGCAGCTCATGATCGGGACGGTGCGCGCAGGGTGCGCTCAGGGTGCGCGAATCCTCCGTGCCCATAGATATATATGTACTTTTACTTTTGATTTTCTCAGCAACTACTGAACGGATTTACACCATTTAACAAAAGGGTTCTTTCTGAACCAAGAACTACCTCTTTGCCAAATTTGGTGTAATTCCGTTCAGCAGTTCGGGCTGTAGCCGTGTCTAAAGTTTCCTATGGGAAATTGATTTTTTTACTCTTATTTTTTAATTTCTCCGCAACTATTGAACGGATTTACACCATTTAACAAAAGGGTTCTTTCTGAACCAAGAACTACCTCTTTGCCAAATTTGGTGTAATTCCGTTCAGCAGTTCGGGCTGTAGCCGTGTCTAAAGTTTCCTATGGGAAAATGAATGGGGAAAACACGTTTTGGGACCCCCTTTTTCTCGGCCCCGCTTGACGAATCACCCTGAGACTTTCAGGGTAGGTGCGGACCGGAGCGGACCATAAAGTTTGAAACTTTCGCGAAGATTCGTCAACCGACGCAAGAGTTATTTCAAATAGAATGTCGCAGATTTCCTATGGAAAATAGGTCCTAACTATAATTATCTACTGGCGACCGCCAGTAGATAATATATATATATGTATATATATATATATGTTACTTACTGGCGGTATAATATATATATTATTTTTAAATCTATGATAAAAGCACATTTGTTTTAAAACATTTCAATGTAAAAGACTGTTGTAACAGCTTTTTCATTCTAAAGCATTCATTGTAAAGGCATCCTGTTGTTTATCCTACATTGTAAAGGCTGTTTGCCGTCATATATATAGGTACATAGATGTGGAGGGAAGAGTAGAAAATCTGCACCACCCACTGTGCAGTTACCTACTTGATATTTTGTTTTCTTACATTTCTGTCAAAATATTGTGACCATTCAATATTCCTTCCATGGTGTTCCAGACTACAACCCTTTTTATAGATGAAGAGATTGTGCCTCCTGCTCTGCTTTGAATCGCAGGGACTTGAACACCGCTCCTTGGGTTAGGGGATGTAGAAATTTGCTGATCCGGCATGATGGAAGGCTCCTGGTTCTGCAATTTGAGCCTGTTTTCCTTGTTAACCTTCTCTCCTGACACTGTTATGTTATGTTATCAATGATTTGTAGAGCGCTCGTACACCGGTTGGTTTCTTGGCGCTGAGAAACTAGGGGGTAGCCAGCCCGGAACAGATCAATCATAAGATAGTGTGAATAGCCAGGTTTTGAGAGACATTCTAAAGTTGAGTAGATTGGTGCTTAGTCTGATTTCCAGGGGGATGGAGTTCCACAAGCATGGGGCCAGGGTTGCAAACCTACATCCCCCTTGGCGCTTCAGCTTGAAGGTATGCACCGTCAGAAGGTGGAGATGGGCTGAGCGGAGGTTTCGTGGGGGAGTGTAACGAGAGATGAGATCATCTATGAATTTGGGGCTGTGGCAGTTTAGGGATTTGAACACCAGGCAGCCGACTTTAAAGGCACAGCGCTGGGGGACGGGGAGCCAGTGCAGCATCCTGAGGAGAGGGGAAGCGTGTTGCCATCTGGGCTGTTTGTATATTAGTCGGGCCGCTTGATTCTGTACCAACTGAAGTCGCCTAGTAAGGCCCAGTGGAAGTCCCAGGTATGTGGCGTTTGCGTAGTCTAGACGAGACAGGACCAGAGCTATCACCACCTGTACCAGTGCAGCATAGGACAGTAGCCTGCTTATCTTTCTGATTTTTCATAGCTGAAGGAAGCAGGCAGAGACCACCGTGCCTACATTCGTTTTTAGGGACAGGTCGTTACCTATGGTGACCCCTAGACTTTTTACTGAGGTGGAGGGGCGGGGGGGAGCCCAAATCGCTAGGTCAGTATTGTGGGCCCCACTGATTGAGGTCTCCGCCCGTCAGTATCAGTTCTGTTTTGCTAGGGTTAAGTTTTAAATGGTTGTGATCCATCCATTGCTGGATGAATGTCATGGTAGATTGTAGATCAAATATTGATTGGGGGGAGTTATCGATTGTGAACATAAGTTGGAGGTCGTCTGCATAGTTGAAGGTGGTCACTCTTCTTTCTTTCAGAGATCTTATCAATGGGAGAAGGTAGAGGTTGAAAAGGTGTGGGGAGAGCGAGGAGCCCTGTGGGACGCTGCAAGTTGTTTTTAGTTTGGGGGCAGTGAATTGGCCGATGCGGACTGCCTGAGTGAGGTTTTTTAGAAAGGAATTAATCCAGCTAAGGGCTGGACCCTGGAAGCCTGCCTCGCTGACACGGTCCACCAGTATGTTATGGTCGACCATGTCAAATGCGGCCGAGAGATCAAGCAGCACCAGGGCCTGGGGAATACCTCTGTCCGCATTTTCTCGCAAAGAGTCGACTATAGCCAGAATCACTGTTTCCGTAGAGTGAACTGGCCGAAAACTGGCTTGGCTAGGGTCGAGAAATCCTGTCTGTTCCAAGAAGTTGGACAGGCATTTTGCCACGTGAGCTTCTAATAGCTTGGCCAGGTAGGGGAGCAAAGAGATGGGGCGGTAATTTGCTAGCGTCTGAGGGTCTGCACTAGGTTTCTTTAGGAGGGGGACTACTATAGCCTCCTTGAAAGCATTGGGGACACAACCCTGTACAGTGTAAAATGAGCTGCAGATAGAAGAAGCTCTATTTGCCTGAAAGAGAAGTAGCAGACAAGTTTTATCTACACATTTATCTGCCAATGCTGGTGAAACATTTTCCTTGCATTTGAGGATGAAGAAGGTCCTGCGGACAAAGAGAGCTATTGCTGCTGCTACATAGGAATCCATTAACCCAGATGTAACAAGATATTTGTTGTTGGCCTTAAATGGAGCTGTTGGAAGATTTACTGAAGCTTAAACCCTATTTATTCAGGGCATTGTAATATTTCCTGAACATGTGAAGGCTTTTGTAGAACCAAATACACAGCTACAAAACTTTTTTCTGAAAATGATCTAGCCTTTTGGAGCCCTTCTTGACTACAGCTGCGAAATTTGACCCATTGTTAATTTTTGACCTCCATTAAATAAACTATTTAATCAGAATTACCTATTAACATTTGCACAAGCCCCATCACATTCAGTCACGAGCTGCCAACATTTCAAATTGCAACAACTTCCATAAAATGACATTGAATTTGAACTTCCCATTTTTTAGAGGGAACATTTTGCGTTTTTGTAATGACTCCTGATCTTTGCATGTAATTTTGTTCATTCTGAGTCATAAGTTTTCTTATATTTTCCTCTTTTTAACCAACATTGTTTCGAAATTGTATAAACCTTGTTTTTATCTCGATTTCTTTTTTTGTGTTGCCAATATATCATATACAATGCTTATGGGAAAGCCTTGCTGATTGATTGCTGCCACAGTTAATCCAGGATTTCCTCACATAAACCAGTTTAAGCATTAAAAGAGTTTTGACTCTGTGGCAGTGGCGTAACACAGGCCCCGCAGCCCCCGTGGTGCGGGGGACCCCAAGCTCCAGGGGTGCCCCCTCGGCACAATACTCTGGCTGGAGAGCTCCTAATTGAGTCCGGAGGGGGGGGCCTTCACGTACCTTGCAGGCGGGGCCCCCTCTGGTTTTGTTACGCCAGTGCTCTGTGGGAGCTCAATCACAGGTCACATCAAGATGGTGACGGATCTCTCCCTTAGCTTAACGATATGGTTTCTTATAATTATTATTTTTGTAATTTATCTTTGCCTCAGTATGTATGTCAGTGGCGGCTCCTCCACTAAGGCAGAAGAGCGTCGTCCCACTGTAAATAAAGGGGGAAAAAATGATAGTAACTCGATGGTATTATCATTTTATTTATTCCCGCTGCAGCAGCTTTGCGGGACGGTTGGGCTGCTCTGCTCACAGAGCAGGGGGAGGAGTGGTGGGCACTCTGCAAGTGCGCATGAATATTTGGCCGGCCATCTTGGGCTGGCCAAACAGTCATGGGCACTTTGCATTTTCTCCACCCAGGCTGCATTACAGCCTGGGTGGAGAGCAAGCCCAGGCTTCCAGTCCCCATCTCAGTGCCGAACCACGGTGCTCAGACCAATCACAACACTACATTGCAGTGTTGTGATTGGCTTAGGGGAGCCTGAGTGCTTCCTGTTCCGGTCTGACGTGGAGGACAGACGGAGGAGAAACGCTGTGATAAGGTACGTTTATTTTTCTTTTTTTACAGCCCCTTACTCCCCCCAACCCACCGTGCCACCCTCGATCAGTGCCGGCTGCCACTGATGTATGTCCTTAAAGAGTGCATTAGATTAGCACCTTCTGAAATTTTTTATAGAATGGCTCATCTAAAAAGGCAGAGATTTAGGGTCATATTTGGAATTTGGCGGATGCGATGCATTATCACAAACATGGAGGATACCTTGTTCGCTGTATTATAATCTGCATTATTGCTTATGGCAATTGTAATAGGGTGGACGGATATTCATTGCGTTTTGATGGAGTATTCTGTCCCCAAACTCTAAATAAGGCCGATGCTATAGGCTGCTAAGCATTATTACCAATTAAACATCACCCTTTCCTCACTGAGGTGATTGGTTACAGGTAGTAATGTGTTTCGAAAAAAGCATCAAAGCCAGCGTTTTTAATATGTTTGTTGCTCTTTTAAAAAAAAAAAAATCATATAACGAAAGTAGTTTATTTATCCCCAAAGCTCATCTTATTAAGATTAATAAGACACTCTTCTAAGTTCGGAATTATATTTTTGGGATCTTTGGAACCAAGGCAAGAGGTTATGCATTGCCATTGAAATCTCAGTTTATAATAAGACATCTTGAGGCAAACGGGATCGCCGGGTCCATCACACAAAGTGCATTATTTCTTTGGATGACGAGAGCGCAGCTGTAGTGTCAGGGGGACCTTGACACTTGTATCTACTATAATAAAAGACATCACTCTCTCGAGCGGCAGAAGGGCAGACAGGAATCTTTTTCATGACTTCCCTTCACTGTATGCCTGTGTCAAGCTTTATTTTGGGCAAGGACTGAAACCTATGACAATGAAAAAGATTATACAAAGGAACACACAAAGGAGGCTTTCAGCCAAACAGTTTACTGAATTGTCTGCACATTCGTTTTCCTATAAATTATTTTAGCAGCATGTACCCTTGGAGGACAATTGCTCGCTAACCTTTAAAAATGAACCGTATCCAGGAAAGGTTTGATTTTATACAAATCACAGTCATATTGTGTTCTATGTCAACAATTACGAGGAAGGACATATCAACTGACGTTATCAATTCGCATCAGCCCTACATTTTCCACAGATGTGGAGGATAAACAAAATAAACTAGCTTTTTAAAAACTGGATGAAACACAGGAGAATATATTGCAATGAACTACTTTATTCATAAATGGCATTTTGTCTCGTAAAATACTCTAATAAAAAGAGACTTCAACAACTAGTCTTTGTGCTGTGTAAAAAAAATGAGCTGAACAATGGGGGCCTATTCACAAAGATTTTCCCATGAGCAGTTGTGACTTGCTATGGTAGTTCTCATGGCTTACTCCTGCGTTCCGGGAGTAAAACATTCTTACTCCTGTTTTATTCCTTAAATTCAAGAATAAGAGAGGACTGATGCAACAGTAAGTCACCACAAAATCTTTAACAATCCTGCCTTAGTTGGAGTAGTTACAATTCTGTTGTAACTCCAGTACATTTTAAAACATTTTGGTTAACTACATTCTAAAATACTGATATGAATAGCTTCCTTCTGCCATCTTCACCATTGCTAAATTACTTGCTTCCAATGGGCATGATTTACAAAGAATTTGCTATAAATAGATGTGACTTACTCTTGTCGTACTTCTGGATTACTCACGCATTCCGTGAGGAAGCTAGAAGCACTAAAAGAGAAAATCAAAGTAAAACATTTGAGAATCTGACCCATAAAAGGTTTTAAATTATGGATTCTTAACCATAACACTGCCTCATGATTTCCAGTTTATTCTTTCCAAATGTTTGTAACCCCCCAAATGTACTCAAACACAACTGACATACTATTGTTGTACTTTTGGCTTCCTACTATATTCTGTGAGTAAGCTAGGAGTATGACAGACTTTTTTTATGACAGGTATTTTTTTTACAAAGTTTAAAAGTACGGCCTGGTTCACAAAGACTTCGAGATGAATAAGTCTGACTTATTCTTCCATCACTCCTGGCTACATCTTTAATTTGTGCTATTAGGAGTATTCCTGGCTTCCTCCTTAATTAGAGGATTATTTGCAAGCCCTGTGCGCCGCCGGAACACTACTTTTTGTGACGTTCCGGTAGTGCACAGGGCTTAGCCATAGCTACAAGGCTACGTAAAGTCACCCTGCGTGGCTTTTCATGGCCTTCTAGATATGGAGTGAGGCAACATAGCGCAAGTCGCTGCGTTTCCTCACACTGCGTTGGGGAGGCATGCCTTGCAGTGGGTGTTCGCTCGCAACGGCCATAGGTTTTCACACATTCCCAAATTTACAACATGCCGTAAATCTGGGAATGCGTTAAAACCAGGCGCCTCTCCAGTGGTGGCGTAACGAAGAGAAATAACATTATTTCTCCGTGTTTTTTCCTCTCTCCACATAAAAAGAGGAAAACACCTCAGATGATTGTTTTTGTGCAGGAAGGTGTCCCTTCCTGCACAAAAACAATCATGTCAACAACACAGACACCCTCGGACGATGGTGCAAGGGTGCCTGCGTTGGCGCACGGCTGCAAATTGTGTGCCGGCGCTGGCTGAAAGGACAGGAATGCACTGTATCTTGTAAATACGGTGCATTTCTCCCCTTTCAAATTGGTGTAGGGCAGCACAGCAAAATGACTTGTCGCGCTGCCCTATGCCAATTCTTTGCAAATATGCCTCTTAGTTCTAGGATTCGTGAGTAACCTATGAGTACTGCAAGTGTAACCCACAAAAAGTCATTGTGAATAAGGTCATATTTTTGGTTCAACTATTTGTCTGATTCCCATACACAGCTACACAAAGCCTATCTGCGTTAGGCCTGGCTCACAGTTATGGTGAACAATGCTCACAATTTGACTGCTTAGGTTTATAAGGAGCAATTCACAAAAGGCATTTAGAAGTACATGAATAAATATTCCAGAAGTACTACTTCATGTACACTTAAATGCAACTCATGTAGGTAAGTGCCTAGATCTACTCCTATGGAAGACCTATCTATTATGCGTGAAGTTCTTCACTGACAGTGCATAGAATTCAGAACTTATAGTTGTACATCTGGGAGTGGCAGGGGGACATATGCCCTTCTAGCTCAGAACCGTAAAACTCACACTGGACAATGGAAGCCTCACTACATGCTGCTCTGCGTCTGGCCACAGCGACTAACCGAGAATCACAACATGAAAGAAGCACTAACTCACTACTACTTAAAATCCCAACCTCAAAAAAAGAACTTTGAACTAGTCCTATTCTGTATGTGGTGGATCAGACCCTAAGTTTTAATCTCCCCTTCGCTTGTGAATATTTGATCTTTTAGTGTACCGCAGGGAAAAACTAAGGAGGGAAATGCAAAAACACACCTATAAATGGGTAAGTCAGTTTCAATTATCTAACATTACATGTAAATCTTTTCCAGTAGATCTACAGTCCACGTAGCCTTGGAGTAAGTCACATATCTCAAATGGCTACTAACAGACACTGCAGGTAAATCACATAGCGATCATTGGAGGCAGGAAGTTACACTACCATATAACTTTTTGCAATTAACGACGCCGATATACTTCCTATTGTACAAATTGTTAAAAACCGTGTTAAATTGGCAGTTAAATAAAACATGTAATAATAGTCAATTAACTGTAAACATTGTGGACACCTACACACATCATATTATTAAAATGTAACAGCACACACGTAGAAAAATTTAACTATGCAAATTTATCATGGTTTTTTAAAATCTCCAGACTGATCTCACATCTACAACTAATCTACATGCAAAGGCACACGGTAACACAGTGCATATCCCCAACAACCACACAGACACCCAACACACTTGTAACTGATGCCCAGCATCCACAACGTCTGGAAGCACAAGGTGAAGACGATGGAGCATAGGGAGTAAGCGCCTGGTAGTAATGTTTTTCAGCTGTGTATTATTTTCTCTAGTTGAAGCCTCTTTTGTTATTCTTTTTAATTAAAATAATTAATAGTTCTATGTGTTTTAGAATAGGTAGAGATCATCCCCTATGCTATATTGAAGCATATTTTAGCAAATTTACACAAAATATGCCTGTAAAGTAACTTTAGTGTCTTATTTTCAGATTTATGAGTCCTCAATCCCTCATGTGAGTGAGTGGAGACACATACTCATCTTACTAGGTGTAAACCTCCATCTCGAGTTGCTGAATTGCATTTAAGCTAAAATGTATTCCTCTGCATAGGTGTCAGATTACATGTGCCGAAATTGCTTCCTGTAGAGTTACTGTCTCTTCCACACTGCAGCACTGCATAAGCATCAAAGTAAGCATGTGGAATAATCCAGAGAGTCAAAACATAAAAATCAATCCTGGTAAAAATGAATAGGAACACATAGGACGTTATCCAAGTCAGTGTTCATCATTTTTGTACAGATAAGTCGTTTGACAGACAGAACAGAAAATTGTAAGGAGAGCCTTGACACACCTACTCAGGTGCCATGCTTCCTCCTCGTATCTTCTCATTGCCAAGAAATGTTATACTGGCAACTGGGCTTCCTAGGTTGGTGGGAAGCACTGAGGGCTTGATTAGGATGGCAGTCGGACTTACGTCCGACCACCATACCTCTGGAAATGGGACTGCCCGACTAGCTGTCGGAATCACAATGCGACTGCCTTCAAGGCAGTCACAATGTGTATACTTTCTATTGGAGCGCCAGCTGTGGCTTGAAGCACACACAGCAATACAAAAAATACACATCGGATGCGTGGCTGTCGGTCTCTCCGACCGCCAGCCATCCGCCCACCATATTGATGTGGCGGGCGGTAAACAGTATCACGATGGCGGTGGAACCGCCACCGACGGGCTGTCAGTGGCGGTCCCACCATCATCGTAATCAGGCCCTGAGTGTGGGAATCAGGGAGTAAAAGGAGGGATCCGGCGAAGGGAGATAAAAATCACCCAGGTGTCTCAAATACTCTTTACTCTGGTGAGCACCTAGAAGATTGTTAAAAAACTTATGGTAGATGTATAGGAGAACAATCACTTCTGGTCGACATGTTTTTGCCAGCAGGCCCAGATAGGTCCGTGGTATCTTCAGGACCAGGACCCCTTGTTTATATAGAATTTCACCAGCTCATTCATAACATACATGCAGCGTCATAAATTTGTGAAAATGCAAATGTTATCATATATACTCCTCACTGGTCATTTGGGAGCCCTACTGGCCAATGGTATCATGGCCCATGGATGAACATGTTTGGGGACCCCATGTAGTCACACCTTTGTCAAAGGGATGGGCCTATAATCACCTACTAGGGCCACATGTATCAACCTATTTTGCATTCACAAACTGCGAATATCTAAATATGACCGCTTGAGAATGCAAAATAGCCTTTCAAGATGTATGAAAGCCTTTGGCAGTGCATTTTAGGTAATCACATTTTTTTGCGATTACCTAAAATTGCGAGCACAAATAGGGAATCGCAATTTGCGATTCTCTAAGCACATGAACCAAGCATTTTCTAAATGCAAACTGTGCCTTTAGAAAATGTTTTTACTATCGACTCCAAGTCAATGGTAACCATGTGCAATTTTTTTGAAAATGCACCTAAAATACATTTTTCAAAGTGCCATGTAGTGCACACATGCCCCTAGGGCATGTGTGCACTTTGCATGTGCTCATTTGTTTTGGGGTGCTTCAGGGGGGCCACAGGCCCAAGGGCACCTCTAGTTTTGCATTACCTAATTTGCTATTACTAATTAGGTAATTGCAAATTAGGTAATGCAAAACCATTCGTTCCTATGGGCCTTTAGGCCCATAGGAACGAATGGAGTAGTATTACCTAATAGCGATTACCAAATTGCGATTGGAACTTTGTAGGAATCACTATTAGGTAATTGCTATTTTCTTACATACCATTTTGCATTCTTTAAATAGTGATTACCTAAAATTCACTATTCAGGGAAAGCAAATGGAGTTTGGATACATATGGCCCCTACGTAGCTCCATTGTGTAGTGAATGACACGCTGGATCTAAGTAGGTTACTGCAGGCAGCGGCATTAGGGTTCCAAAAGGATGAACTGCTAATCATGTGTATCTTTATATATATTGTGACATATTTAAGATGGCATAAGTTGATGTTAATGTCCATCAGCATGGTCATCCATGTTCCTGGTAATGCAATACTGAGCCTTGGTTTGGATCTGGAAGATGTTGTACATTCATAGTAGGATGGTAGGCTGACTTGAGTACCCCAGTATGCAGATGGTATTGATTAGACAGACCAGATGCATGCATTTGTCATGCTGCAGTGATAGGGTCAGAATGCTTTACAGGATCTCATCATGCAAACTTTTAATGTCCTCGTTCACCACTCACAGATTTTCCTGGGGCACCTGCAATATCTCCTGCATGGGCCTGTGGGTCTGAAGTGACTTCCTGTGGCTTTCCATGGTTCTGTTTTGACTTTCCAAAATTTCAGTGCCAGTCCCCAGGTAGTTTATTGAGCACATGGAAACCTACATGTTTAAATACCACATCCCATTCATGCTTGCTAGTGAAAGAAGTCTTCCTACCAGAGAATTATACTGACACAAATCAACCCCTAATGTATAAGTGTCCAGCTTATTTGGTCACCTGGATAGATTGGTGAATTGACCTTAGTGAGGTATAAGCATGAGAGAGAGGCCCATTGTTCAGCTGTGAGTCCATGTCCATATGAAAAAAACGTTGTAGTTGCACTTTGGTTTGATTGCAACTGGGGATCCATCCAAGGTAACTGCAGGCTGGTTGGTGGTTGCAGCTGAGTACTGTGTAGCTCAGACCAGTATTGTAGTTTAGTTCCTACCAATCAGTAGGACCTGCACATTGTTTGGACAACCTAAACTAAGGCCTTGGTGTCAAGACTGATTCCGGACCCCCTTGCAGGATATTTTGGACTAAAGACCAGCTAGCTCACAGTGCCACTGTAAGCCGCCTTAACCTACTAGGGAGCAAATGGCTTCTGGCAACCACTGAACATGACAACCCTGATTCCTGAGGAATCCTGGAAACAGTCCAGAACCTATCGCTCAATCACTCGTGCTCACTTATTCTCAGAGAAATATACAGAGAATACACAGTGGGATGTGTTCAATAATATTTATTGAACCAACGTTATTCTTGCATAAAATACGTGTGCTGCAATTATTAGTAGACAGAAGCAGATAAACATGATTATATGCACCAAAAGCGTAAATAGTAGATATAGTTCTACCATGGTGCTAAACAATAGAATATCTGCAGGCATATAAACAAGGCAGTAATCTAGCGTACTCCTACTATGCAAACCCTACTCTAAGGGTACCTAGAGTGTGTGTAGGTGTAGAGTCAAGAATCCCCCCAAGGGACAATCCAACTCCATTACCTGATGGGATAGAGAGAAGGACCCTGTCTTTGCACAAACTGGACACCTCTCACGAGATGTTAGACCACTGCGTGGTGATTTCTCAGCATGCAAAGTCCCTCGGTGTCAGCGGAAGTACCTCATCTACTAATCTATCGTGATGCTCATCTTTTATAATAGCAAGCAGCCTTGTGATGTACTCATAGATTAGTGATGTTGTGGATATGTAGATAGCCCTGTCGCCCCATGGATGAAGATAGTGATGACATTTGTGCGTAGTAAGGAATGAGACCTTGTACATGATGTTCAGGGTGTTGTGATAATGTTGTGCGAACTAGATGTAAAACAAGTTTAGTTTCAGAGAAACTAATCCAACATTGTCATGCATGCAAATGTATGCAAAAGGTCACAGATTGGAAATGTTATTTTTGAGGACAATGTAAGAAATAAGCTGCTTCGCTACATGGGTCTATCCCAGGAATATAACCCCCACACCTCATACTAAGGGTTGATATCTAAAAAGCTATCTAAAAAGCCAGCAGACAGTTTTAAAAATGTTAAAAAACTACTCTTTAAAAGCATCTAAAAGCAGACTTTCCAAAAATATGTAAAACGTTTTATAGGTCTTTATATTATTTGAGATCCCAAGCACTCAGAAACCCATGGTGCCTAGAAAAAGAAAAACTGTTTTAGTACATTATGTTTCAAAAGAGATTGAATTTTTCCCACAAGGAAAAATGCCAATTGTTTATGTGTTCCGAGTGGTAGACGCAACATTGGTGTTGCCCACATCTGCAGACTTTCCCAGAGGCACACCTCGTAGCATGTTTATGGAGTAAAGGTGATTCCGTCCAGTTCTCACAGCAGCAGCTAAGGGAGGCGTTGTGTCCCACAGTTGTCCGCAGAGCCGTTGTTCACATCACTAGGAGCTGAAGCATCTCAGGGTGGCCCTAAGAATGCAATGCGTTCATCATCAATGGAATACGCTAGGGACAGCAATACGCATGGGCCTTTAAGGGGTTCATCAGTACTTCAATGTCCTGGGGCGCAACCAATTCTGATCCAAGACATATATCCAGGATGCATCCTTGGCTGCAAAGCAGGCAGCGGAAGACAAGTTGAATGCAGTCAAGCCAGAGCAGCCTGAATGACAGGAACCAGTGCTCATTCAGTTCTTGAAGCCGAGGTGTGCCGAAGCAGTGTATCATGCACTCACTGCAACACAGCACTAATAGTGTCATCTCCATTCTGAGTTGAGCTGGTATGTCCATTGCGGAGCAGATAGAATGAAATCAGCACTCTGCGTCCTGTTGGTATCGGATACAGTATTGGAATTAAAAAGTTGTGACCGGTAGGGTGATGAAACCGTGGATTATCCAGTCAGTGGATGGTGTCTCAGCCAGGGTGAAAGGTAATTGGTCCAATTTTTCAATGTGCAACATAGTATATTTCACATCTCTACGCGCCATTGTCATCTGTCTTTCTGTTAGATCGTATGTTGAAAACAGATTTGTACTGTTAATTTAATGCCATGGCACTTGGCCAGAACGTAACGTTACGTTTTACTATTGACCGTAATTGCAACTGTCCATGTTGTAATATAGACATCTCTTGCTGTATTATGTCAATTGGGGAAGACACTATGTTGCCCAGTGAATAAATTCTGCATGATAATGTGGTCATACCGTTGTCAACCACAAGCAAAGCATTTTCCATATTAACCCTGTCGATCTCGCTCAATCTTTCTGCAGCTTCCTGCTGAGAAATCTTCCATAGCTCGTTGTATATTCCGTACAAAAAGCATTTTTGATGTGGATTTCTGGGAACTAGTTAAAAATCCCTAAGATCCAGGTCATCGGAAAGAAGGGACAAGTGTTGTTTCACCTGGTAAAGTGTTGAGGTCTTTAGCCAATCTAGGCATAATTTCCCAACACTATATGATGTCACCACCCCTGCATGTTCTGATTGTACATAGCGTAGGTCAGGCCTGTTGATCTTAAACCCTCCCATGTTACTCAGGAATCTAGACTGACATTTATTCGTGACTAGAGGCCAAACCAATAAACCCTGCTGATCAGGATCTGATGTATTGTATGATCCATTGCAGAGCATGGCATCTAGCTTATCTTCACTCTGTTTTGTGTATTGTTGCCAATGTTCAAAACGTGCCAATGTGGGAATGCAAGGTGAGTTCAAATCTTTTACCGTAGCTAAACCAAGACAGGAAGTCTGTTGCACTGTTTTATTCAGGAAAATCATTTGATGTGGTATGAGGCATGCTCTGAATAAGGCCTCCTGTCCCTGAACCTGCCAATCTCTTGTTCCCCAGACAGATTTTGTGTCTATCATGTCTTTCCAAAAGTCAAAACCCTGTATAGACAGTTGGGAACTAAAGGAAGCAGAGTAAATCAGCTTGGTGTCTGTGAGCATATTCTTCTTTGCAGGTGTAGGTGCAAGCCTTTAGTAATAAGAGTCTGGGTCTGATGTGTCAAAACCAGAAAAATATGCAAGCCTTTGTGCAAACGTATTTAAACTACCTTGCAGTGGTGTTGGGCAGTGTTCCCATTGGGTGTAATTGTAAACAGCACGTGGGATACTAGTTTTATGTGAAAAATGGTGACCATAATGTTGATAACAGAACATGTCGCCAAAGTTAGATGTACCATCATACAATTCATCATTAGAAAATGCAGCTGATTGCTCTAAATCTAAAAGGAAATTATGCACAGTTTCAATGTCCCATTCATCAGAGAAAGTACTAGAGGTGATGATATCATTTAAAGAAATTTTAAACAAATATGGAATTTGCAAAAGTTCAGTAGGACCATACACATCATACGATACCCTGTCCAATACTATTCCTTCAGGAACTGGAACAGCTGTAATATTCACTAGGGACAAGTCTCTTACGTCACGGTGTGATGATGCATGTGGTTTTAAAACCAAGTTTGCGCGTTGTATAGCAGAGCGTTCTGGGAGAAAGCGTCCATTCAAAAGTAGGAAAAAGACAGTTACAATACCAATCCAAAGTACCAGGAAAAGTGAGCCAATCGTAATCCATAGATGTATCCAGGGAACAACAAAGTACGTCTTTTTCAGTCAAAGATAGAAAGCATAAACTTGAAGCTTCAAAGGAAGAAGCGGTGTCGGCAGCTCAGGTTCACTTGGATCTAATGAGCAATCGTTATAATGCATGGAGTAGCCAGACACCATCTGGTCTATTCTTGGAAGCTAGGCAGGTTTTGCGCTTAAACCATATATGGAAGAAACAAAAGTGCATCTTCAAAACCTTGATGACAAATGGTCAGATATGGAACACTAAGTTAACCAAATAGAGCACTGAGTAGACTCTTTTCAAACAGTTGTGAATCAAGTTCCTTCTATTCATGTAGACATTTGGCATTTCAAAAACAAGTTGAAAACCTTGAAAATCAAAACAGACACAATAATTTGTGTATTTATGGACTGGCGGAGGGACTCAAATATTCCAATCCTCTCTCATTTTTTAAAATCTTTTCTTCCAAACATTTTTCTTGGTTTTCCTGAAAATCCAACATTAGATATCCAAAGAGCACATTGTCTGGGTCAAAACTCATGAACTTCATCTTTGTCTAACAAACCAAGAGGCATTGTCTTTATTTTTTGGAATATACGGATATACTAACAGTTTTACAGGCAGTCAATTTGAAAGGCAAAATATCATGGCAGGGATCTATTCTTTTCGTTTCTAAGGACCATGCTAAAGCAACAGCAGAAAGGAGGAACACGAGACCTGCCCTTCGGAGTCTGAATGCCAGATATGGCCTTTTCCAGCCTTGTCTTTTTAAAGTGACTTATAAAAACAGAACCACAAACTATGAAGATCCTGATCTATTAAGACAGTTCTTAGATAATTGTAAAGAAGAAGATGTGGAAGTTGCCCGACTATCTACTACTTGATTATTTGTTAAAAACTTTCTTTGAGTATAACTTCTTTTTCATGTTATGTTTATTAATGTGTTATTTTGTTTTTGTATAACGTGTTTCCTTTTTCTAATGTTCGGTGCACTCTTCATGTCTGCTCAGTGTGACTTCTAGTCCATCTAGATGGTGTCGTCTCTTTCCCGATTTTTCGTCCTGGGGTTTCTGGTCCATTGTGGAGTCTTCCTTATCTGGCTTTACCACCCCCGATTTTTGTGTAGGTTTTTGGTATGCATTTTTGTTTATTCTTTACATGGTTTCTGCCTCTATCTTTTTCTCTCATCTTTTATTCTCTTCATATGGCTTTTTCCTGGAGTTCCCCCATTTATATTAAATACTTCTCGTCTTTCTTTCTTTCTCTGTTCCTTCTTTTCCTTTTCATTTCCTTTTCTCTTTTCTCTATTTACTTATTTTTCCTTTTTGCTTCATAAATATATTTTTTCTCTCCTATACTATCCATTTCTGCTGGTATATTGCTGTTTATTCTTTGCTGAATCTTATTACATATATGATATTAATGCATTTTGCTGAATGTTGTCATTTGTTTAAAGTTTTAAATTTGTGATCTGTTGTATAGAGGGCTTTACGAATTATATCTTGGAATGCTAAAGGTTTAGGATCACCTATAAAATGCCAAAGGGTTCTGTCACACATTTCTAGTCTAATAGGTGTTATTGTCTTATTGCAAAAAATTCATATAACTCAGAAGGAAGTATCTAAACTTAAACATCAGCGGGTTGGCCATATTTTTGCTTCTCCAGGTTTGAGGAAACGCAAAGGTGTAGTTATTCTATGTCACAAACGTTTGGATATACAAATTATAGGTCAAGATGCTGAGGGCAGATGGGTTTCTGTTTCCTTATTAGTTAACAAAATACCTATGACTATTTTCAATTTATATGCTCCCACCATTTAAGATAAGTCGTTCTTGCCCCAGATATTGTCAAAACTAATGACTTACAATGATGACTATTTATTAGTGGGTGGAGATTATAACATGGTTATTTATCCAATTATTGGTAGATGCTCTAAAACGTAATTAATTTCTTCACATGTACATTCTCAGTTTACATCTACTACATATCAGAGGTCCCTTGTTGATGCCTGGAGATTATGTAATCCTACCCTTCTAGAGTACACTTTTTTCTCTCCTGTATATTCTTCTCAATCTCGAATTGATTATTTGTTCAATTTTAAATCCCTTGCACAACATGTGTCTCACTCTAACATAGGCTCCATATTAATTTCAGACCATGCTCCTGTCACGCTAGATTTAGATCTACTTCCACCCATTCAGGGAATTAGGAGATGGAGATTCAATAACTCCCTTCTTTTAGATCACAATTTTACTTGAGGTTTTCAAACATTTGCTAACACATTTTTTTCTAGAAAATGAAACACCAGGTAGTTCCCTCAGACTATTTGGGTCACTTTTAAAACTACCTCCAGAGAGTTCATCATTTATTTTTTTAGGTAATAAAAAGATGTCTTCTTTGAATCATTTACAATCACTTAATTGGTGAATAAAACAATTAGAACATTCTTTTTATTCTACAAATTCTAAATCTTATTTTGAGGAACTAATCAATGCTAAATTTACTTTTAATAAACTTTCCCAGAAATTGCTAATTTGTATTTACTTAAATCTAGTGCTAAATATCATGGTGGCCAGAATAAGGCAGGGAAAACTCTCGCTAATCATTTTAAGATTAAAAAAGAACGTACTAAGATTGATTCTCTTCTAACTTCTACTAATCACACTGTTCTTAAAAATTAAGATATACCCTCAGAATTTACCCGTTTCTTTCAGACTCTTTATACTCTGGAATCTCATCCTAATCAAGAAGATATCTTTTAAGATTACTCCTCCTTCTTCTCTTAATGTGGATGTTTCCTATCTACAAGGGAAAGCTCCAGGTCCTGATGGTTTCACTGTAGAGATTTATGCCCATTTCTCCAAAATTATTATTCCTAAATTACATTGATTGTTTCTTTACTTTATACCTTCCCAGAAGTCTGTTGGGTCTCTTCAAGATGATTTTATATGTCTCCTTCCCAAAGAAAACAAAGACCATAAATTGTGAAAATCTATAGGGCTATTTCTTTAATTAATTTGGATTATAAGATATTTGTGAAAATACTTGCACTTCGTTTAGATACTTTATACCTCAATTGATTGGGAAAGAACAATGTGGTTTCATCAAAGGTAGACATCTTTAATGTCCTAATTAAATCTAAAGCATATAAATATACTTTAGCGGCTGTTTCTTTAGATGCCGAAAAGACTTTTGATCGAGTTAGCTGGCCTTATATTTTTTTTACGCTTTCTTGGTTCGGTTTTGGTTCGACATTTATTAACTAAGGGTCAAATTACGATGGTGGTCTGTCGAGCATCTGACCGCCATCGTTACGGAAATGGGACCGATCGACAGGTAGTTGCTGGTCCCACCTTCCAAATTAGGATCTGACCTGCGTGGAGGCCGTCAGAAACATGCCTCTTTGCATTGAGGCTTGTGCTGCAGCCTGAAAAAGGGCCCCAGCACAAGCCCCAATGCAAAGAGGGATGTTTACAAACATCCCTGCACCCTATGGCAGGCACCATGAGGTGTAGGACAAATGATGCAGGGATGTTTAGGGGGGCACAACTGGTGTACCCCAGGGCCCATAGCGGAGTGCCATGGGGGACAGGGGCCATGCTTGGGGCCCCAAAAAAGCCTTTGCAACGTGTAATGGCCGGTGTAAAGGTGTATCGTAATCCCCTCGGCGGTGCCTGAGAAGACACCCCCATTGTGGGGAATGCGTTCCGACCGACCACCCGACAGGCTCCTTGAGCCCATCAGAAGCTGTTGGTCGGTCCCTGGGGCAATGTGGTCATATTGATTACATTGTAATACTCCAGTCTGACCCCAGTTAAAGATATCAGTGGGACCGACACTGACGTGCCATCAGTGTCGGTCCCACTGACATCGTAATCGGACCCTATGTCTCACTGTTATATTCTTCTCCTAAAACCTCTATTTTCGCTAATAGACTTATCTCCCGATCATTTTCCCTTTACAGTGGTGTCAGACAAGGTTTCCCCTATCTCCCCTATTGTTTATTTTTGTCCTTGAACCTTTTTTAATAAAAATGTGTATGAACTCACATATTAAAGGTTTTTTCTATGGTGACAAACAATTAAAACTCTCAGTTTATGCTGATGACATTTTAGTTTTTATTTCACAATCACAGATTTCTTTAACAGCCTTTTAAACAGAGGTAGATAATTTTTCTTTTGTTTCAGTCTAGAAATTAAATGCTGATAAATGTGAAATTCTCCCCCTAATTTTCATGCAGATTTTACATCTTCTTCTTTCCACTGGTATTCAGAGAAAACTTAGGGGGATATTCTCAAGAACGTGCGATAATCATTGCCAAAATAGGTTAACGCAAGTTTTCATATCGCCTTCTATCGCGGGAAAATAACTCTGTGTTAACGTGGCATTCTCAACACGGTGGTAACATGCGATAGTACCCCGATAACGTGGCAAATGTCCGCGATAACATTACCGGGACGGCGATAAAAATCTCAACCCGAACGTGAAAAAAGTTGCGATGTGCCCAACCGCGATAAAAAATCCAGCGATGAGCAGCACCGGACCTGCAAGTCCCACAAGTCAGGCTGCAAAATGCACAATAAAAGCGGCAACACAAAACACAAACAAAACTCAAACAACTGCGAAGTACCATGGAGGTAGCCGGAGCAAGCACAGAGGACAACCAGAACCCCACAAGCCCCACGGAGGACCAGCCTGGGACCTCAGGGTCAGGGAAGGGCAAGGAGAAGAAGAAGAGGGAGACGCGGTTCAGTCCGCAGGAAAACAGGATCCTGATCACGGAGGTGATAGAACCCCATCAACAACTGTTCGTCACCTCCACTGTGTCATTGGCAACAAAAAATGGAATATGTCAGTCCATCGTGGACAAGGCGAATGTAGTCGGAGTGCTGAGGAGGACAATGGACGAGGTCAAGAGGCGCTGGAATGATGTGAAGCGCAAGACCAAGCCGAAACTCGCAGACAACCAGAAGGCAGCAATGCAGACTGGAGGTGGGATTCCAGTGCCACAGGAGGAGCTGGATGAGATGGAGACGGTGGCAGGAGTTGGGGGACCGGACACTGCTCAACATGACCCGACACAAAAAGCAACAGGATGAGTAACCACCAGGGACTGGGGGGACGGGGGGAGATGGGCACAATGGCACACATGCACAATTAAGTAGAGCACATCTGCGGACAAACCATGGCCAAGAGTCACAACTCCAACCAAGAGCCCAATTTACCCAAGTCTGCAACATCACAGCACTGCATAAGCACAGAAGTGAAAGGCACACCGCCTGAAAGGTATAAGGGCCAGCCAAATCAGAGCTGAAGGGGCAACTCACCTACATTGCAGCACACACACATAAGATCCAGAGCACCACAACATTTACAACAATGTTGAACAAACAGCAACACCAGCACAACAGAACAGAGGACACAACTGCTGCTGCTTGTGTGTGGAAAATGGACATTCGCATGTGGCATAGCAGGAAACTGTGAGATGATAATGTACTAGTACAACCCCACATCCCTGATGGTGTAGTAATGCATGTATGGCCGTGACCCAGATAGGCAGTGAGACACACATTGTCATACAAATCAACACTCATCACAGTTGAATACAAGTGAAGGTGCGTAGACTTTATTAGCATATGCGTGTCAGTACGGCCAAGATAAGTGCCACAACATGCAGACCAATGCAGCAGTATGTCAGAACATGGAACGTGGAACGTTGCCAAGCGCCGCTGTCCACTCCAGGGGAGTGCCCCACCATTCACAGATGTGTGTTTACCCGCGTTGTTGTCCGCTCATGTATTCGGAGTCCAGGCAAATGCAGCCATGTCCACTGTTGTCGTGGGAGATGTGAACAGAACCCCAAGTTCCAACAAGGTGTCGGGACATGTGCAATGTGTTCCAAACTGTTGTGTCTGCAGGTATGTAGTTACACGTCCATGAAAGCTAGTGCAGCTTCGTAGGCAATCAATTCCAACATGAGGTCGTTGTCGACTACATCGAACAGGACGGCGAGGCTAACCATTAGCAGGTCCGGACAGATGTGCTATGTCCACCCCCTTTCACCAATTAGCACTACAGCCCAATAGGGGAGCGGCTCAATTTGGTCACTGCACACGAGGAGTTCTGCAATCTCCCAGGTCCAGCTGACAGCATGTATGCCAAGTACCCAGGCATCCCATAGACGGGTGTCACGGTGACACTCATGGTCGTGGGCCAACAGGGTGCGCACACACATGTCGAAATCCAGTTCAGCTACCGTCCTGTTGGATAGGCAGACATCCATGGACCACTCGAATATGCACGAGCGACAATGCAACACAGGCTGCACGGAGGTGACGTTGGCAAGGCGGAAGCTTAGCCGGTAACTGATCCGCAGCACTAACAATGGCAGTGCCCCAGTAAATGCAGCATACGTGCACGGTACAGTTCCACGTGACAGGGGTTGTGCATGTGTCCGGGATGGTCTGCCATTGCGTTAGTGGCTCTGGTTGAAGCGGCACTGTTCTGACCTGCGCCAGTTCTGTGGATGAAATGCCACAGCTCGGATCAATGAGTTGTTGAAGTGTGAAACGGTTGTACGCCTGGGATGGTGTGGGAGTAAGTGTGAAGGCCATTCCATGCAAGATAACTCAGAGCAAGGACTTCTGTGTGTGGGGTGTGTATACGTTGGTCTGTCGTCGGGCTGTGCATAGTGTGGGAGTCATCCTCAACTGCTATCGTATCTGTCAGGGGTGCCGGGCACATGCAATTCCGAGGTCGGATGTGCAGATGTGCTTCCGCCTGATAGTTCAGACAAAGGAGCTTTCATCCCTAATGTCAGTTTGTCATCTGCTTGCATTCATGAAGTGTGATGTGGCTTGTTGGGTGTGGGGTGGGATGTGTGCGACTTTGGGATTCATGTTTGACATGACTTGCATGTGGCAAATGAGCGGCATCACTGTGTGTTACGTTGCCTCACAGCTGCTCCTCCCTCCCCCCGAGCCTATTTACTTGTGTGCGCTGCGCGGTTGCATCACTTGCACTCCAACGGCACACTATTGTCATGCATCTCTGCGCATGTCCACAAGCCTGACAATGACACTGTGATGTTGGCTGTTGAAGGTGGGCGGCCACGTGAGTGTAGGCCTATGGTAAGGATAGTGCGGACACAGATGTAGAGTTCATGCCTGGCTGAACTCACGCTGCGACTAAGGCTAGGCATTTGGCTCATGCTGCGGCAATGCAGATACACACAACACTTGGCATGTATGAGCCAAGACCCCGAGTGGTCTTGCGCTCCTTCATTTCTCCGTTCATGCGAGACTGCCCTCCGGGTGCATGCTACATTGCAACATTGTCAATTGCGGGCCGGGTGGCACCGACACTACAACAGAGACACACGCATTGGTGACTTCCTTGTCCAGGCCAGAACTGAACCACGCCCTGAGCCCCGGGCTAATTCTACACACCCCTGCACTGGACTGATGTACGCCGGCCCAGCCCACTCCGCTTACGCTTATGGGGGGGGACGACAAAGCTATATGTCCAAGGTCTTACCCACTGCCTGAGGTGACATGCTTGCGTCTGCTGTCCACAGCACGATGTGATGTGGTAGGGCCAGGGGCCATCACGCATACATAATGACCACACGGACACACTTAGATAGATAGTGTAAGTGGCTACGGGCACGTGCGCCCGCCCCTTTTTATTACCAGGGTCACATGTCCAGTGACGCCTGTGCTGGATGGGTGTGGGGTGAGTGTAAGCCAGCACTCAGGGAGTGGTTGGTGCTGGCAACAACTAGAACAGTGATCATCGGATCACACACACAGAGTCACTCATGAAGTGTCCATGACTTGCAGTGCACTGAGGTAGGGGCACAAGAACTGGACTCACACACATATGATTACATCATAAAGGGTCAATGACTTGCAGTGCACTGAGGTAGGGGCACCAGAACTGGACTCACACACATATGATTACATCATAAAGGGTCCATGACTTGCAGTGCACTGAGGTAGGGGCACCAGAACTGGACTCACACACTATGATTACATCATAAAGGGTCCATGACTTGAGCTACACTGAGTTCGTGGCACCGGAAGCGCTCGATGGGTGCGCGGCCTGCGCTGATGCATCGTCCGGGCGGGCCGCCCTGGAAGCAATGTCTGTTGCCTACTGGACTGCGCCATGAATAAATGAAGACTCAATTTGAATTGTGAGCCCTGCTGACCACAGTGTAGGCCGGAGGCAGCGGTCAGAAAGGGCCCACAGCCACGTGACAATGACTTGTGGTGCACTGAGTTAGTGGCACCTGGAGCGCTCGGCGGGTGTACGGCCAGCGCTGATGCATCGTCCGGGCGGGCTGCCCTGGAAGCAATGTCTGTTGCCTACTGGACTGCGCCATGAATAAATGAAGACTCAATTTGAATTGTGAGCCCTGCTGACCGCAGTGTAGGCTGGAGGCAGCGGTCAGAAAGGGCCCACAGCCACATGACGATGACTTGTGGTGCACTGAGTTAGTGGCACCTGGAGCGCTCAGCGGGTGCGCGGCCTGCGCTGATGCGTCGTCCTGGCAGGCTGCCCTGGAAGCAATGTCTGTTGCCTACTGGACTCTGCCATAAATGAATCAAGACTCAATTTGAATTGTGAGCCCTGCTGACCGCAGTGTAGGCTGGAGGCAGCGGTCAGAAAGGGCCCACAGCTACGTGATGATGACTTGTGGTGCACTGAGTTAGTGGCACCTGGAGCGCTCGGCGAATGCGCGGCCTGCGCTGATGCGTCGTCCGGGCGGGCAGCCCTGGAAGCAATGTCTGTTGCCTACTGGACTGCGCCATGAATAAATGAAGACTCAATTTGAATTGGGAGCCCTGCTGACCGCAGTGTAGGCCGGAGGCAGCGGTCAGAAAGGGCACACGGCCACGTGGCGTTGACTTGTGTTGCACAGGGTCAGTGACACCTGGAGCGCTCAGCAGGTGCACAGCCAACGATGATGCGTCGTCCGGGCGGGCCGCACTGGGGGCAATGTCTGTTGACTGGTGGTTTCCTCCATTAACAGAAATGTGGCACGATTTGAATTGTGGGACCTGCTGACCGCAGTGTAGGACTAAGGCAGTATCCGGCACACACATGACTCTGTGTTGCTGTGCCGCTGGATGCGCTGGGGGCCTGTGTCGCGGTGTCTGGAGGTCACGGCGGTGGACTCGTGGCAGGGTGAGGTGCGCCGCCCTGGCAGACGCGTTGCCCATCACGGAAGAGAACCACGCCCAGAGCCCCGGCCTTTTTATCCACACTCCTACGCTGGAGTGGCGTACGCCGGTCCAGCCCACTGCGCTTACGCTTACAGGGGGGGACGGCACAGCTACATGTCCAAGGTCTTCCCCACTGCCTGAGGTAACATGTTTGCGTCCACTGTCCACAACACTACAAACCCCAGCAGCATATGTCCACATGGACATGTCTGTGCTTTGCATTCTGTGGTCTGTCCAGCATATCACCGCCACACTTGGCATTGTGTACGTTCTTCTTCATGGGTGAGTTGCCTCCTTCACACATACTTGGTTCCCACCTCTCCCCACATTCTGCACTTGTGTGACTGAGGGGCCATGCCATTTTCGGAAGGTCCGCTGTCTTGTCCTACGCTGCCTTGGTGGTAGTCCGGGAGGGGGGTCTGGAGGGGGGGTCCTGGGGGTGGTGGCGGTGGGTGTTGTGGCCCTCTTGGGTCTCCGAGCTGCATGTTCATTGGCTCCATGGCATCTGTGGGTCTTCAGATGTGGCTCTGGGCTGGGCTCCCTTTCATACTGCAGGTAGTCGTCCTGCTTAGCACCAGCAGAAGGCAGGTGTCAAATCCCTGCAGCTAACGCGCCTTATCGCCTGTTCTTGGTTTGCATCGCAGATCTGACTGGTCGTTGAGAATCGCGCGAAGTGGTGTTTTCCTGTGTTTTTGCACGGAAACGCCTACTCTGCATATCATTAGCGTTAGTTGTCGCACTCATCCCTGGCGATGTTTTTTGCGGTAGCTATCGCAGGGAAACTGGCTATGTTGGCAGTTTGCACCAGCTTGTGAATAGGGCGGAAAATCTATCGCCACTTTTGCGGCGCTAAAGTGCCGATAAATCAGTGATACGTCCTTGAGAATATGCCCCTAAATATCTCGCAATATGGTTCAATGCTTCCATTAAAGAGACTGTCACCTTAAATCTGAAAGAATTGCAATCAGTATTACTTTTGTCTACATCTCGTTGGCATCCCTTATTCTTATCATGGTGGGGTTGTTTACATACTATACAAATTATATTAGTTCCCATAATATTGTACTATCTATCTAACATTCCTATAAATATTTTTAACTCTCATAAAAAACTATATCATAATTTATCCAAGTTTTTAATTGAACAACAAAGAAGCTTGAATGTCTATTCATAAGCTCAAAGACCTAAACACATGGGAGGTGTTAACTTTCTGGATTTTCATTTTTACCATACAGCTTTCTTTCTTAAACAGTCTTCTTTCTTGTTATCTGAAAATGATTTTGCAAACTATCCCTTGTGGGTGGATCTTGGAAAATCCTTTTTCATCCTTTTACTTTTGAGGAGTATCTCTTCTTTACCGATAAACCCTTGTCATTATCTCTTACCATTTCTAAAAATGCTTGTAAGTTCCTCCAACCTATTTTCATTTCTTATCAAAGCATTAAAACAAACTTTTTTAATTCATCAATTTGGCATAATAAACATATTAAAATACATAATTAATAAATTTTTGGGAAAGACTGGGTTGCTTAAGAACTGAGATGGTATCAACGTTTTCAAGATGATGTTTGTATTCCTTTTTCGAAGGCTCAAACACATTTTTTCTTTCCCTCTTCATATCAAACCAAATACTTGTCCTTAATTTCTGTAGTTCAATCCTCATATAACCAGTTTCTTCCTAATCATATGTCTAGCTCGCCAACATCTAGTATAAAATTAATTTTATGTAATTCTCCTTCTGCGTCTCAAGTTTACAAACACCTAACTTAGGGGGTCATTCGGATGTCGGGCGGTTTGCCCCCGCCGGGCCGGCGGTGGCGAACCGCCCGACATCCACACTAGAAAGACCCTCCGCCATATTAGGATGGCTGGGGGGTCCGCGGCGGACGGAAAGACCGTCCGCCGCTCTGCCGGTCGACACGCCGACCGGGCGGAAACACCTTTAATATGGTGGCGGTGTCTGCAAGACACCGCCATCCATATTAAGATGTATGCGGAGAGCAGTTTTTCCATGGCGGCGCTGCCGCCATGGAAAGGCATACAGTGTTTGCTTTTGGGGGCCCGTTGCGGGCCCCCAGGGTGTTGAGGGGGTGGGGGGTGCACATGGGGGGTACCTATGGTACCCCCCTGCATTTGCATGCACAAGGTGGTAGGCACAGCGCGGTGCCTGTCACCTTGTGCATGCAAATGCACAACGTGCATTTCCAGCATTGTGGCGGGCGGTGCTCACAGATGGATGGTCCCGCATTCCGTTACGGTGGTTACGGTGGCGGGCGGACTATGTCCGCCCCCCATCGTAATGACCTCCTTAATTTCCAGAAACTTGTGATAAAACAGAAGTGAAACTTTATTGTGAGTCTGATTTACAAATCTCTTTTTCAATTCTGACATGGAATAAAATTTGGACTAAAATAAGGAAATCTTCTAGAGCAGGGAATACAACTCAAACTTAATTTTTTATTTACAATAGACTCTTCATTGCACCTGCTAAATTACATAGAATTGATCCCGATATTCCTTCTACTTGGCGGTCATGCACCACAACTTCAGTAGATCTTAAACACATGTTATTTGAATGTCCTTCTATTCATAACATTTGGATACAAATTTGGCAACAGATAAATACTATTTTTCACACACAAGTCTCAGTTTCTTTTATTAATATTTTTCTAGGAAGCGTTTCAAAGGATTGGTCATGTCAGTCTAACGATTTTCACATAATTGACTTACCTCTAGCTGTTGCTTTTTAACAGATTACCAGAAGGATGCTTCTTTTTATCTTTTTAGACATGGTGGTATGGAGTCTGTTATAATAACAGATTAGATAGAGCATATGTACACCCAGTTACTCTCGCTATTAAAAGATATCTTCTCTGGTTAGCCATAACAATTTTTTTTAACTTTTATGCAAATAGGAAATGTTTGCATAATCCTCGAGTTGAAGAACTACCTAAACCTCCATTCATTTTTTCTTTTTTCTACTTGTTATTTCTACTTGTTCTATATCTGCCAATTTGTAAATTATTCATTTAGTAATATTGTTAAAAAGTTGCTCAGTTTTGCTTGATGGTATATGATTTCTATTTTTCTTCTCCTCCCCCTCTTTTCTTTCTTTCTCTTTCTGTCCCATTTCATTTCTCTCATTCTTTAACATTATCATTATATGCATATTGATTATCCCTGGTATTATTCTATTGTGTTTGGATATTTATCAAATAAAATTTACTTCTTAAACTTAAAAGAATTGGTCACAATCTTCTTCCACCTCAACCTCACAGCTGTACTCAACTGCTGCTATGTAAATATTATTGTGTACAATTAAGCAATCAAACCGGGATTGATTGTATACTTCTAATGAACAGAGAAGCCCATGGTTCACACTCACATTGTTTTTGCTATAAGAGCACCCGTTATGTCTTTCCAGTTCATGGAAGCACACATATCTAACCTGTTCCATCAGACACCAAACTCCCTAGATTGTAAGCCAGCTAGTTCTATATAATAAAAAGTATAAATATGTCTTCCCTGGGACCCCACAAATCCTTAAGATGATATGGTTTCGAGAGACAGAGTTAGAGGTAACAATAGGCAGAGAGAGGGAGAAGTTTACATAGCGTAGTAGAATATCCAGAGGTTAAATTGAGAGAAGGTTCAGTTTCCCAGGGGGGCCCTTGGAAGGTGAGGTCCCGGGGCAATTGCCCACTTTGTCCATGCCTTAAATTCTGCACAGCTTTGGCAACAGAATTAAGGAAATAACTTCCAAATGACTACTTTTGACCACTTGTTTGTGAAGGGCTTCATAATGCAGTGCCCATTCATGCAAACGCAGTTCTTCAGGTTTGTCTTTAAAACAATCATAACCAGTAAAAGCAATTAAGGACTTGCTTTTCCAGTTCAGTGGTTGTTTTGGGTGATTTCGTTTCACATAAAGACATTTTTTGCAAAGCATATGGTATTGAATAATGGAATCACGCTAAAGCATCAGTGTAGTAATGTATGTTTTTCTAAAAATGCCATCTAAACTATAACACTAGATCCTGCACCACCCAACCACTCTGCCATAGAATGTATTTGTCTCATTTTGTGCGCTCATTTTTCAGGTAGCAGCTGGAGTTTTCACATTCCCTATGCCTCTACTGGGGTGACATTAATGACCAGCACCCCACTCTAAAATTTGTCTCAGCACCGCTAGTTCTCTTCTGTTATCTTTTGCTTATAATAATTGATTACGGTCTTTTTAACACAGCTGTTTGCTGTATGGGTAATTTTTACTCATGGGGAATATATAAGTTATACTCGCATATTTTTAAACACATTTTCCCACTTCAGTTTTTTACATTTGTCTTATAAGTTGAATTTTATAATTTTTTAATTTTTAGCTGTCTCAGATGCTTTTAACACTGTATCTTGTCGTGTTGATGACGACTTCAGTTACACATTGATGCTTTAATAAGAATTTGTGTGCTATATTCTGTTGCTGATATGTTGATTTACCACTTATTAATGCCATTCCTACATTAATGGCCTAAAATGTATTGTTCTATTAACAACTGTTTCTTAATGCGTGTTTAGCACTCTTCACTGCACTATACTGTGCTCTTATTTCACTTTTGATTACACGTTGTTTAAATTAATTTTTGATACAAATATAAAATGTGTCAATTGTATTGGTATTGTGTGTGTACACGTCCCTTATGGCTGCAAGCATTGATACATAGCAAGGTTATTAATGGAGTATTCTGTTGGAGGAACTTCTTTTTGTTTTATGAAATTTGTTTAAGTTACGTTTTTCAGCATTTCAAAATGGTGGCTGTGTGGGCACATGATATCTAAGTTATTAGCATCTATTCGTGGTGGTATGTGTGTAAAATGGATGATTTGTGCATCTTCAATAGTTTTTCTTTTATATTTAATACTAATTGTGTTGGTGTATAATTGTGGCTTTGTGGTTATATGATGGTGGCTTTGTCAACTCAGTTATAAACTGATTTGGGGATTTGGCGTAGGGCAGCGCAGCAAGTCAACTTCCGCACTTCCCTATGCTACAGTGAAAGGACAGGATTGCACCATATTTGTGCAATACTGTGCATTCCTGTTCTTTCCCCCTGCACTGGTGCCATTTCAGCAGCCTAGCGCCAATACATGCACCCTTGCAACATGGTGCAAGGGTGCCTGTGTGATGGGCAGGATTGTTTTTGGGCATGAAGGGCCAGCTTCCTGCACAGAAACAATCCTAAGAGGCTATTTCCTCTTTCTGTGTGTGCTGCAGAACACATAGAAAGAGGGAAAATTGAGGAGAAATAAAGTCTCCCCGTTATGCCTGTCATAAATCTGGGGAAGTGTAAAATTCCATAGATGTTGCTTGAGAAAACCCTCCACAACGCCCATGGAACACCTCCTGAGTGCAGAGTAAGGCAACACGGCGATTTGCGCTGCCTTAACTTAATCCATATCTATGAGGCCATTCAAAGCCACACAAAATGGCATTGCCTGGTCTTGATATGATTTTATGATTTGCACTGCACAAAAAGTGACGCTCCTGTGGCGCAAGGTGCTCATAAGAATGCCACTGAGGACATTTGGAGAGTGATGTGTTTGAGTCAGTACTTTATTAGGTTAGTAAATGTGTTAAAGGGCATATGATTAGACCTTAATTTCTTGCTGTCATACTGTATAGCACTGGATAATGACAGTATGGGTGTATGACAGTGGTGTTAGCATATGAGTGCATGTGTGTGTGTGTGTTATGTTATTATGGTTGTTCTGAACCCCTACTATTACGCGTGAATGGATTTATGAATACTATGTATATAAATAGCATTTATTGCAATAGGTTGGTGGCAGTGTTGGACATTTCATCCTGGTTTTGTAAACAAATGTTATGGAGTGTGAGAGAATGAAGTTAGCAATGCGGTTGTGTGATAGGGGATATGTGGTTGCATAGTGGAACTTGTGTACATATAATGGTGCTTTTGCTGTCACATATGATATTTAGGTTTTGGATGTATGTTTGTGGTTGAGTTGTCATATGATGTGGGGATGCAGGTATGAAGAAATGGTGTATTAATTGTGAGAAGGATATATGATGGTGGGGTTTTGACATAAGATGTACTTTATAATGTTAAACATTGGCTATTGTGCTCTTTTTAGTTAGAACAAATTTGAGATGTACGAAATTGTGTATGCCTGGGTTGAGAGTTAAGGTATTTCAAAGTCACTATAAAGTTATTGGTCAATTCCTTAACTCCCTTTCAACTTTAGTATTGAGCAGATCTGTTCAGGGTTGGGGTGAAAAAAGGAAGGGTCAAAAAATTGCATTTCACAGAATACCTGCCATAAGAAACTTTGCTCCAAGAGAAGTGGTGCAATTCCATTCAGTAGTTGCGTAGATACTAGATATAGGTTGTGCTTAAGAGGATTAAAACAGAGATATAAATATGAAACTGAAAAGGTGTTTTGTGATTTACCTAGAACTTTAGCTCCATTTGACATATTTGCAAGGAATTTAGCAGAGACTTAGCTTATTGGTTTACTTTGGATATTATTTAATTTATGCAGATCAGTCAAGGGTGTCAGTTTAAAAGGAGAGTCAAAATATGTTCAATTGCTAGTAACTGTAGAATAGTTTGACAAATTCACATGAAATATGGCAAGTATTAAGCATATTATATCCTCTATAGGGGTGGTGAATCCAATGCAGATTCATCAACAGGAAGGCAAAGTTAAAAGGGACAGAATCTTTTTAATGTGCCTATAACTTTGGTGCTGTTTAAAGAATCTCCATGACATTTGTCAGGATTTTAGCACAGTAAGACCAGTGTAGGAATCTCAGGTTTCCTGTAGATACCCCATGGGAGGCAAAGTTAAAGGGCTAGATCAAAAAACATTGATTTGCTAATAATTTAGGCCAAGTTTCACAGATCTGCACAGCAATTGGCAGACACGTAGCGCCTCATTCATGACATTGTGACATAGGGCAGCACAGCAAGGTACCTTGCTGTGCTGCCCTACACCAAAGTGAAAGCAGGAATGCACAGTATTTAAGCAATACAGTGCATTCCTGTCCTTTCTGCCTGCTCTGGCTCCATTTTGGCAGCCTAGCACCAGTGTAGGTACCCTTGCACCATAGTGCATGCAGGATTGTTTTTGTGCAGGAAGGGGCATTACGCCTCACCTAGGGAGGGGTAGGGATTTGACACTTCCACAGGTTTACATCACTTTGCAAATCTGGGACAGCGTCAAATTTCATCTATGTTGCATGGGAAAACCCACCACAATGCCAATGGAACTCCTTCCAGGTGCAGAGTAAGGCAACACAGTGATTTGCACTGCGTCGCCTTACTCATGATTTATGAGGCCACTCAATCCAATGCCGGGTGGCTTTGTGTGGCTTCATAAATCTTCATGAGAGTCTTGCGTCATGCATGTACCATTTGAAGTGGTGCAAAAGTGACTCAGGGCTCTCATAAATAAGTCCCTTAGCATATTTAGTTTACTCCTGGCATTTTGAGTTTTATGCAAGTACCTCAAGTGAGGGACCATTTATAGTTAACGGTGGCGAGCAAAACAGTGTTCATCAGTTAATAATTTGATTTTAGGCTCTAGCCCAGTCTGCACCTAAAGCAACCTAGCATAATTGCACATTTTTTAAAACTAGACACCGGAGGGTATCCAGGGTAGGGTGACTTGCATGGCTCTCACCAGATTTTTGTTACCCAGAATCCCTTGCAAACCTCAAAGTTGAACCAAAAAACACAGATTCCTCACATTTCTGTAGTGAAAAGTTTTGGTATGTATGGGGAGGTACAAACTTTCTTCCACCTAGCATTCCCCCAAATCTCCCAATAAAAACTGTACTTCACTTGTGTGTGTAGGCCTAGTGCCTGGGACAGGAAACTCCTGAAACGCAACATGGACGCATCACCTTTTTTCACTTGAATCTGCCCCTTTATTTGCAAACTGGGTAGCTGTGGATTTTGGGCCCTAGATCAGCCAGCATCTAGGGTAACCTAGCAAGCTAGCACATTTTTTAAAAACGAAACACCTGAGGGAATCCAGAGTGAGTTGACATGCAAAGATCTCACCAAATATTTTTACCCAGAATCCCTTGCAAACACTTCCTCATATTTCTTTGATGGAAAGTTCTGGAATCTGCAGCAAGCCACAAACATCCTTCCACCCAGCATTCCCCCAAGTCTTCTGATAAAAATGGTACCTCACTTGTGTGGATAGGCCTAGTGCCCAAAACAGAAAATGTCCCAAAACGCAGGATGACTACATCACGTTTCCACTGAAAACTGACCATGTTTTTGCAAAGTGGGTAGCTGTGGATTTTGGGATCTAGCTCAACCAGCACCAAGGAAAACCTAGCAAACATGCATATTTTTTTAAACTAGACATCTGGGGAAATCCAGGATGGAGTGATCTAAATGGGTTACTCAAGGTAATCTTTCCCAAAAGTCCTTGTATATGTCTAACTTTGGTAAAAAAAAAAACATTTTCCTCACATTTCTCTGACAGAAAGTTCTGGAATCTGCAGGGAGCCACATATTTCCTACCACTCTGAGTTCCCACTTGGCCCACGCTAAGAACGGTGGCTGAGCCACAAGACTGTGCTGGACACTTCCGTTGTGCTGGGACTCTCATTGACCTTGGTTTGATGCATTCCTGTCACAAACACTAGTCCCAGCCTCACAAGTGGCACAGTATTTTTATGAGCACAAGCAGGGTAATGCTGGGTGCTAGGATTTTTGTGGATTTCTGTGGGTTCCAGAATTTTTAATAACAGAAATGTAAGGAAAATATGTGATTTCAGGCATACTTTGAGGTTTGCAGGGCACTGTGGGTAAGAAAACCTCACAGGATCCATGCAAGTCACAGCAACCTGGAATCCCCTGGTTGTCTGGTTTTCAAAAATATCTGTGGTTTGTAGGTTTTCATGGGTGGTGCCCAAGCATGGCCCCAAATCCTGCAACTACTCCCATCACTAATCTCTCCACATAGACCTTTAGGGCTTTGGGGTCAAGGTCAATAGGCCACACACACAAGTGAGGTAGTATTGTTATCAGAAGACTTGGGAGAATGCTGGGTGGTAGGAAATGTTTGGCTCCCTGCAGATTCCAGAAGTTTTCCTCACAGACATGAGGAAAGTGTGTGTTTTTAGTCAAGGTTTGCGGTTTGGAGGGCATTGTGGGTAAGAAAATGTTGTGGGATCCTCACAAAGCACATCATCCTGGACTCCCCTGCATGTCTAGTTTTCAGAACTGTCTGGGTCTGGCCACCAAAGCCCAACAAGTGATGCCATTTACCATTGCAAGTAGGATGATATAGGGAGTTAGCCACACTCTCCTGGTCCTTATGCAAAAACAACATCCAAAGGAAACAAATGTCCTCTCGTTTGCCATTGGGATGGGACTTCTTAGTCTGCAGGTGAGCAGGAACTCTGCTGATGCTTCACAGTTGAGGGTGCGGCGCGTGTCAGGATAGCAAGACCGTCCCCATTATTTTATTAAAATATATTCCTTCCATACAGAGGGCATTCTGGCCCCCTGGGGCAAATTGGGGCAAACCTCCAGTCTGCCCCCGTGGTGGAGAAAGACTGGCCTGTTCCTTTTTTGGGGGTTGAGGGAGTGGAACACCCACACCACTTTCTTTTGCCTCAAAGGCGAAATTCCTGGTGTCAGGAGTACTTTCTGCACACCCCCTGCCAGAGGTCATATTTTGGGTAATCTCTCCAATTGGAACAAACTTCCTATCTGCCCACAGGGGGTCAGAAAAACACACTTGTGCCTTCTGGGGAGGAGCTGGGGCTTGTTACCCGGGTAGGGCACACCCTCCTTTTGTTTGTTTTGGCTAATTTTTTTAATGCCTGTGTTTAGTGGACATTTTGCCCCCGGGAGAAGATTGGGGTAAATACCCCTATCCCCCACTCGGGGGGAAGACATTTTATTGGGCCGCGAGGTGGGGCAAGCATGGGTCTATGCTCAGGGGGTCGCTCCCCACAAAAACAAATACTGCATAAATGTAATCCCTGATTTCTAGTGGGCTTTCTGTACCCCGGAGGAGGGCAAATCAGGGAAATTTGCCTAATTCCACCCCAAGGGGGGCTGAAAGACTGTCTAGCTTGCTGTTTGAATGGGGGCTTGGCCATCACCATGGTGAGCAGCCCCAACCCGATATACTTTTTTAAAGAAAACATTCCCTAGTGTCCAGTGGGCATTCTTCCTGTCGGGGGCAGATTGGAAGTAATCACTCTATCTGCCCTCCAGAGGGGGAAAGAAAGACTGTCACCATATTTTTTGAGATGTGGGGGCATGGCCATGTATATAGAGGGCAGCCCCCACCGCTATATTTATTTTGATTATAGACCCTGGTGTCTCATGGGCTTTCTGACCCCCATGGTGGAAGATCAGGGGTAGCTACACCATCTGCCCCTGGGGAGGGCAGAACGTCTGTCTGTCTTCATGGTGGGGTGGGGGCATGGCCATGTCCATGGTAGGCAGCTCTCACCCCTATATTTAAAAAAATAATCCTGTTGTCTAGTGGGCTTTCTGCCCCCCCCAGGGGGGCATATTGGGGGTAATCACTCCACCTGCCCTCCAGAGGGAGCAAAAAGACTGTCACTATAGTTTTTTGGGTATTGGCACCCCTTCACTATATTTATTTTAAAAATTGACCGTGGTGGCTGGAGGGTTTTCTTCACCTGCAGGGAAGCAGGTCGAGGTCAAACACCCCATCTATCCCCACTGGGGGCAGAAAGAATGTCTCTCCTCTTGTTGGGGTGGGGCATGACCATGCCCATGGTGGGCAGCCTCCTCTGATATATTTAAAATAAAAACATTCCCTGGTGTCTTGTGGGCTTTCTGCCCCCAAGTGGGAGAAGATTGGGGGTAATCACCCCAACTGTCTTTGGGGTGGGCAGAAAGACTATCACAATAGTTGTTTGGGGGTGGGGGCGTGGCCACGCCTAGAGAGGACAGCTGCCACCCCTATATTTATTTTAAAAATAGACCCTGGTGTCTAGTGGGCTTTCCACCCCCTGAGTGTAGATTGGGTAATTACCCCATCCACCCCTCAGGAATTTCAGAAAGACTGTCTCCATTCTTGTTGGGATGAGGGCATGGCCATGCTATGGTGGGCAGCCCCCACCCCTATATTTAAAAAAAACATCCCTGGTATCTACTGGGCTTTTTTGCCTCCCGGGGGGGCATATTGGGGATAATCACCCCATCAGCCTTCCAGAGGGTGGAGGAAAGACTGTCATAATAGTTTTTTGAGGGTGGGGGCATGGCCCTAGTGTCTAGTGGGCTTTCTTGCCCCCTGGGGGCAGATCAGGTGTAATTATACCAATCTGCCACCCAGGAGGGCAAAAAGACGTCTATAGTATGGGTTTGGAAAGCACAAGCCGTTGCCCAGGGGGCTACTCCCCCATAATCCCTGGTGCCTAGTGGGTGGATCCCTGCTTTGGGGTTGATGTCCTATGGCAATCCCCAAGCAGGGATCCACTGGCCATACATATCATTGGAAAGGGGAGATTCTCCCCTTTCCAACAATACCTCTCCCACCCCAATCAGTGCTCAGGGGCTGAGATATGCCCTCCGTACACTGATTCAGTGAAAGTAAAATGAGCCCATCGGCTCGTTTTACTTTCACTGTAGTGTAATTATATCAGCACGCCCTGCGTGCTCATATCATTACTCTAAAGAAAAGAAAAGACTCAGGCTGCTGAGGAAGCTCTGCCCGAACAGCCTGAGTTTAAAAACTAATAAAGGAATTCCTCTAATTCTCTGCACCACAGGGGCACGTATATGCCTCCCCAGTGGTGGCCAGTGGCTGACCGATGCACTGAGGAGGTACTGTCGGCCTTTGGCTGACACCTGCCCTGAATGGGTTAGTATGAGTTCTAGTTGTGTTTTATCAAAACACCATAAGGAATTTTTTTTAAACTCTGACCCAACACCTAGAATACCACAACCTCCTAGACCCCCTCCCAATCAGGATTTTGAGCTAACTACTGCACAGAGACAGCTCTAATTGCAGCAACCGATGACATCAGAGCCCTTCTAGACCACAAGGAAACAGCAGCCCTCATCCTCCTGGACCTGTCCACCACGTTTAACACCGTCTCCCACCAATTCCTGATCAACAGACTCCACCACATCGGTATTCAAGGAAATGCCCTCAAACTGATCACCTCGTACCTCATGGCAGAACCCAAAGAATCCATCTCCCAGTGTTCGCCGCAGAGCCCCACAAGATCATCTGTGGACTCCCCCATGAATTGTCCCTCAGCCCGACCCACTTCAGCACCTACATAACCCCTCTTCCCAACACCGTCAGATCACATGGACTCAACATCATCTCCTACGCCGATGACACACAGCTCATCCTCTCACTGTCCGCAAGTCCCTCCACCACAAAAGCTAACTTCCACAGATGCATAATGATCGTTGCAGACTGGATGAAGGACAACTGTCTCAAACTCAAATCGGAAAAAATTGAAGTCTTTTTGAGTAACACCTCGCCATGGAATGACTCATTGTGGCCCATGGGTCTCTGTATATCCCGACCCAACAGACCATGCCCATAACCTCGGCATAATCCTGGATAGCAAACTATCCATGAAGAAACAAGTCAATGCAATCTCTTCGGCCTGCTTCCACACCCTTCACATGCTCCGCAAGATCTGAAGGTGGTTCCCAGTAAACATCAGACGGACCATCACGCAGGCCCTCATAACCAACAGACTGGACTACAGAAACACGCCCTGCAGAGGAATCACTGCATGCCTCCTGAAGAGGCTCCAGACAGTAAGGAACTCAGCAGCAAGACTGATACTTGACCTCCCAGAAGGACACACATCATACCCCAACTCAAAAAGCTACACTGACTTCCGATTCAGAAGAGATGCTAGTTCAAGATGCTGACCCATGCCTTCAAGGCCCTAGACAATGAAGGGCCAGCATACATCAACAAACGCCTCACTTTCCACCAACTAAACAGACACCTCCGATCAGCCTCACTCCCCATTGCGGACACCCCATGGATCTGCCGAAACAACAGCAGAGGACGCTCCTCGCACATGGCTGTCAAGGCTTGGAACAACCTCCCCCTCCACCTCAGGACCGTACCATCACTTCATTCAATTCAGAAGAGATCTAAAGACCTGGGGGAATATTTACAGGGCCCCTGTGCCACCAGAGCATCACTTTTGTTGATTCTCCGGTGGTGCACATGCTGAGCCATATTGGCATGGCCACCCAAAGCCACCCTGTGTGGCTTTTCATGGCCTTGTAAATATGGCCCCCTTTCACACATTACTTTGCATGAAAGGGGCATTCCATGGGTGTTGCTGTGGGCATTCCTATGCAACACCCATGGATTCTGATGCATCCCTAAATTTACAAGCTTTTGTAAACCTGGGAACGCCTCAGATTCTAGCGCCTCCCCAGGGGAGGTGTTAAAGTGACGCAACAAGCAGAAATACCTTTATTTCTCCTCATTTTTTGCTCTTTCTGCGACACACATAGAAGGAGGAAAACACCAGGAATTATTGTTTTTGTGCAGGATGGTGTCCCTTCCTGCACAAAAACAATAATCCCTGCAAGGCAGGCACCCTTGCACTATGGTGCATGGGTGCCTGCATTGGCGTTAGGCAGTCAATTGTGCACTAGCACAGAGGAAACCACAGGTATGCATCATATTTCTGTAAATACGATTCAACCCTACACTTTCCTAATGATGGGGCGCCTCACTGCATCGTTTTCTAGTAAATATGCCCCCTGGTTGTTTGAAAAATCAACCTCCACGCAGCAGTGAACAGCTCTAGCGCTTCGAGAATCTCACGGGTGATTTGCCGTACTCTATAAATGTTGGATTGATTGATTCACTTAAAAACCCATGGGTAAAAATCTGCTACAGATATGAAATAAAATCAAAAAACTCTTTATATACGCCATAGATCACACACAAAATGCTGTGCTTATGATCCCCCAATATTTAGAACAAGAAATAGTAGGAATTTACATCATACCTTTAAATTTCAACACAGACAAAGAGATCATACTGTAACCATAGTTGTGCCATTCCTAAAATTAATAGTAAGTTAATAGGTCATGTCACTAATGAGTTTGTATACATTTGTGTAGTCATCTTTTAAGCTCCCGATATCACAAATCAAAATAAATGTCAACATCAGTTTAATTGATGATGTGATCACCAGGCCTGGGTGGAGTAATGTTAATTATTTTGTGTTAGTCTCATGACGCGAGATTGCAAAAAGTTATGCCATTCACCCCGCTTGCGTAATTATGCATAATTTGGAGCAAAAATGACTTCCCAACAGACCAGGAACAGAAGCGTGCAACTGCTGCTGTTCCTGTTCTGTTTCATTTAGCACTATTTTCCTTGAGCAAAATGTATCCTTGAATCCATTTTGGGAAACAGACCTAAATGTAGGGTCAAACTCCGGGCCCGATTCACAAAAGTAATCTGAGACAAAATCCGAACTTTACGACTTTCGGTATTCACAAAGGGCATTTAGTAGTAGTAAAGTTAGGATTTTGTCTTAAGTTTGTCTTAAGTTTTGGTCTTAAGACAAAATCCTAACTTAAGTTTAACTTAAGTTCAAGTTAAGACCAAAACTTAAGACAAAATCCTAACTTTACTACTACTAAATGCCTTTTGTGAATACCGAAAGTCGTAAAGTTAGGATTTTGTCTCAGATTACTTTTGTGAATCGGGCCCCTTGTGTAATTCTGCGTATTCTCCCATGATTTTGATATCATTTTGCATCATTGTACTGCAGCATATTACGCGTCGTGTCCACCTCCAGTCATTAAGAATGTCATGAGTGATGTAATATGTGAGATTGAAATCAAATGATGACTTAAAACAAGTTATGTTTAGTTCACTGAACCAAAACTGAGCTAACTCAGGGGACTGTGGTCGTCTGAACCTAGAAGTGAGTCCCAAACAGGTCTGGTCTCAGCTTCTCCAGAGCCCAGACCACAGCAAAGTCTTCCCTTTCAACAGCAGTACACCTCTGTTCCTTGGGGAGTAACCTTTTGCTGGTGAAGGCTACAGGTTGATCTAGGCCCTCCTCATTCAAATGTGTTAAACATAGCTTCAATGCCATGCTCTAAGTCATCAGTCTGTGCAATGAATTTCTTGGAGAAGTCAAGGGCTTTTAGTACAAGGCCTGTACATATGGCCCCTTTGAGGGTGTTAAAGGCTTTCTGGCAGGCCTCTGTCCAGTTCACCTTTTTGGGGTGCTTCTAGAAGTCAGTTCAGTTAAATGAGCAACAGTGGTGCCATATCACTTAAGAAACCCCCTGTAGTATCTACTGAAGCCTAGGAAGACCCTCACTTCTGTTCAGGGTTTTGGGGGTTCACTGGCCAGAATAGTCTCTATTTTGGCATGGAGGGATTGCACCTTTCCCCCAACTATGACGTGTTCCAATTACACCACATAACCCTGACCTATATGGCACTTGCAGGCCTTGATAGACAGGCCTCCCTGATGAAGTGCCTGAAGCACCTCCTGGTGGTGAAACCGGTGGTCTTCCCAACTACTAAGTAGACAGCTATGTCATCCAAGTAAGCAGCATTGAAGGCCTCCATTCCGGCTTGGAATATATTGATCAGCCTCTGGAAAGTGGCATGGGCATTCTTTTGCCCAAAGGGCATTACCCTAAATTGGAAGTGGTCCTCTGGGGTAGAGAATGCTGATCACTCTTTTGCTCCCTCAGTTAGAGCAATCTACCAGTATCTTGAAGGGAGGTCAAAAGTGCTCAGAAACTTGGAATGCCAATAAACTGGGGGCTGCCAAGCTAGGGGGATGGGTTGTCGATCAGTGTTGGTGACCGAGTTGAACCAGATGTAGTCCACACACAACCTGAATTCTGGGGCGATGCCCGGTGAGGAGACTTGGGACTTCTAGAGTGCTCAATCAATCCCAACTCAAGCATTTTGGAGACTTTCTCCTTAAAGATGGGCCTCATGTTACCTAAGAGCCTGTACATTTTGTTCTTTAAAGGCCTACCGTCTCCAAGGTCTATGACATGGGTACACAGGTGTGTAAGCCCAAGAGTGAGGGAGCATAGGGAGGCAAACTACACCAACAATTTATGACAGTCCCTCTGCTGCTCTGGGGCAGGGTGGGAGAGAGGCCGACTCCTTCCACTGACCCATTTTTCTCTTTGAAGGATAGGAGGTCAGGGAGAGGCTCAAGCTCCTTCTCCACTCCATCATCTGTCACCAGGAGCATGGTGACCTCAGACCTCTCATAGTGTGGGTTGAGGTGGTTCACACGGAATACCTTAAAGCATTTCTGGGGGCCTTGAGGTCCACCAGGTAGGTGGCTTCCTCCTTTCTCTCCTTAACCTCATTAGATCCTGTCCCGCAGTTTTGGAGGTCCCTGGCCTCCACTGGCTCCATTATCTACCCTTTTTGGCCAGGCTGAAACTCTACCAGAGTGGCCTTCTGGTCATACTAGAGTTTCATGGCCTCCTGGCTGGTGTCTAAGTTTTCAGAAGACTTCTTATTGAATTTTTGCATCTGCTTTCTGAAGACTAGCATGTAGCCAACCACTTCTTAGGTTGACTTCTTGGATGCTTGCTCACACCCCTCCTTTACCAGACTGAAAAGTCCCATAACAAGGTATCCATAGAGAAGTTCAAATGAGCTAAACCCAGCTAACTTCTGTGGTGCCCCCCTGTAGGCAAAAAGCAGGCATGGCAAGAGGATATCCAACTTCTGCCTCATTGACTCAGTTAGGCCTGTAATAATGTCCTGCGGGGTCTTGTGGAATTTTTCAAAAAGCTGATTGGTTTGAGGATGATCGGGTGTGGCGAACTGTTAGGTTACCTCACGCTCTTCCCACATGGATTTCATGTAAGCTGACATGAAGTTTGAGCCTCTGTCAGACATCACTTCCTTGGGAAACCCCCATCAGGGCTCTGGCTACTGCAAGTGCAGTTACAGAACTCAGAGGGATGGGCTCTGGGTATCTGGTGGCATGGTTCACCAAAGCCAGGATAAACCTGCTGCCTAAGGCAGGTTTGGGGTACAAGGGTCCAACAATGTTGATGCCCACCCTTTCAAAGGGGTTGCCAATGACAGGAAGGGATTTAAGGGAGCCTTCAGCATTTTCCCAATTTTCCCATTGGTCTGGCAGGTGGGAAATGTCCTGCAAAATGTATCTGAGGCTGTCTTCATCCGGGGCCAATGAAAGTGCCTTGCAAAGGTCTTATCCTGTCCCAGATGTCCTGCCAGGGGTATGTCATGAGCCAGTCCCAGTAGGAAGGCCCTATAGCACTGGAGACCACCAGCACATGTGTTGACCTATACACAGCTGCCATGGACCGTGTGGTCATGCAGACCCACTCAGGTAACTCCAATATCTCCAGCTGTGAACTAAGCTCAGCTTCCTTTCAAGCAGTGTTTTCTACGTCATTGCCTAACAAGCAATCCACAAGCATGGCAGAGGTAACAGCTTCCTTAAGAGAATCTGAGTCCCCCCCACTCAAAGGGTACCAGAGCCACTTGGTAGTGACATTTACAGGTTGTCTGCTACTACAACCTCACAGAATGTATAGGGTATCACATGCTCTGAGGACAACAGGTGACACCTTACCATAGTCATACTTGCTCATAGTTCCCTCAGTGATTCCTCCCTCTACCATTTATGGTAACCCACTGCCTAAATTTTGAACAGCACATGGGCTTTGGACACCATCTCCTTGTCACCCAGGGACACTAGGGCAACCTTAGCTGTTCCCCCCTTTTATTAACAGGGCCAGTTACTCCCCAAGTGCTACACTGGACATCCCTTGGGTCTGCCAATCAGTGGGGGGCTATGCCCACTTGGGGCACTTGGAATACCCTTTTGCATGCACATACCTGTAACACTCAGGGAACAAACCTTCCATTACTCTTATCTTCAAACTCATTGTTCTTGTGTGCAGATTGGGGTAAGGTCTCTTTCCCCTGTGAACTATTTTGGGGGCCTTAATATAACTCCTTTTTTATTTTGATCTCCCCCTCTTTTTTCTGGTGGGAACCCTAACCACCCTTTTGGGAGTGCTCTCTAGATGCCTTCTTGGACACTATGGTGCTGACCCAGGGTCGAACTGCGAAGCAAGATCCCAGCAGTAAGCTCCAAATAATGGGTGGACACCAAGCACAGATCTCATGACCAGTGATCACAGTACACCCTTCAATGTTTATTAGGAGAAGATCTAATCCTTCCGAAGACACTTTCCATCTCACCTGCTGTTAAAGTGACCTGATAGTTAGGAGAAAATGTCAGGAAAAACATAGTGTTTTAAACAAACCAATCCACTGAAATTCAACAATTATAGTTATCTCCAAAACCCACCAATATTGTGCATTTCAGCAATTTGCACAATCCAAACTGTTTAATAAAGTTTTACTTAAAATTAAGTCTGCAAGCCTTGTTTTTAACATAGATTTATTATTGCATTTTAGCTGAAAAATGTTAGAAGAAATATGTATTGTTTTTTTGTTTTATAAAACCAACATGTCCCTGAGTCTTACTTTCAACAGTCTTTAGCCCACAAAATGCAAACAGAAAAACGACAATAACAAGAGAGCCTTGTACTTTTAAAAAATATGGTAAGCCCTGGGGTCATGGTTTCAGGAAACTTACTGTTTTTTTTTAAATTCTGCTAGAGAGCTGGTTTCCTCCTGCATTCCCCAAAACATTATGAAAATGCGTTGTGATAACCCTCCCTATTCTAGGGGCACCACCAAAGTAAAACAATTGTAAACAAAAAGACCTCACAGGGCAGTATGATGCACTCCTAGAAAGAGCAACGAGAATATATATGTAACAATTGACTTGTGCAACTGCCAATAAACCATTTACAGCATCCTAGACGGTCTGTGTCATTTTCTGTGCCTGGATGCGCACTGAAGAAATTGGATGTTGTATATATATATATATACGATGAAGGATTATGTGCGGTGCTTAACCACACGTCCGCGCATCGGGACTCATTATATAGAGAACCCCAGGAAACTGGAGCGCTAACAAAGATGGCGTCTCCAAGCGTCTCCTTGACAAAGTAAGCAGTCTGCCTAAGTGGTGATTTCAAATTTTAAAATACATAAAACAGAGCAACACATTATTTAAAAAGGTGAATCAAATTCATTAGCAATGAGTTAGTGAGAGATTATCCAAAGTTCTTTCCCCGCACTAAAGACGAAGGATTATGTACAGCGCTTAACCAAGCATCCACACATTAGGACTCATTATACAGAGAACCCCAGGAGACTGGAGCGTTCACAAAGATGGCATCACCAAGCGTCTGCTTGACAAAGTAAGCAGTCTGCCTAAGTGGCCAGTTCAAATTTTAAAATACAAAAAACAGATCATCACAGTATTTAAAGAGGTGAATCAAATTCAATAGCAATGAGTTAGTGAGAGATTATCCAAAGTTCTTTCCCTGCACCAAGGACGAAGGATTATGTGTGGCATTCAACCACGCTTCAGCGCATCGGATCTCATTATATAGAGGCCTATTGTTACCTACAGTATGACCCACACAGGGGGATTGCTGAGAGGCCGTCAGAGGCCACACACCCTTTCTCCACCACTCTGCCAACACACCTGCTGGAGCACTGCTGCTTGGGGGAAGAAGTCCACTTTGGTCCTGAGGCCCTCAGGATTCATGGGGACCTTATCCACCCACCAGCAGTGTGCCAAGAGGCATGTTTGCAGAGTGGTGTAGAAAGGGGGCGTGACCTCTGATCACCTCTCAGCAATCCCACTGTGTGGGGCTTACTGGAGGTAACAGGAGGTCTTGTTGGTCCCTAAGTACCCTCAGCAGCCATGGGAACTTCATCCTCCCACCAGCAGCGTGCCAGGAGGCACATTTGCAGTGTGATAGAGAAATGGGACGGGGCCTGCTGTGAGTTGCCAGGCTTTTTTTTCAAAAGGAAGGGGGCTGCACCCTGAGCCAATTTTGGCCCAGGGGACCCCAACCCCAGGGTCAGTCATGTTAGGAATGGGGAGGGGATCCGCGTTGTCCCCTACCCAGATTGATTTTAGCTCCGAAGAGCCCATCCCCGGGGCTCGGTCTGTTGTGTGGGTGCCCTGGTCCCACCCTGGGCATCCACATTTTAAACGTTGGGGACCACGGGGAGCCTTGAGTCCCCTGCGGTCCCTGCCGGCTCCACACCTCCTGCGGGAGCTGGCGTTCCTTTGAGACCAAGGGAGCTGCTAACATGTAGCTCCCCAGATCCCAAAACAATGTGTCTGTTTCCCTGCTCGCTTGACAGCAGGCAGGGAAACAGACATGCTCTGCTTTCAGCAAGCGAGAGCATTTTCTGTGGGCACCCCGGGACATTGCTGAAGCCGGCCGTGGGGGGTGGTGGTCCTGACGGGCATCTAGAGCTCCCCGTGGAGGGCCATATTGCCCCCTCCAATGATAATTAAGCCCGGGGAGGTGGTAGTCCCCGGGGCTACGGGGGTTGCTCAGCCCCCATATTTAATTTTAAAGAGTTGTCCCGGGGAGGTGTCAGTCCCCTGTGCTGCATGGTGGCCTCGAATCCACCTGCAAGTACACTGCAAAATAAAAAAAACACTTTTAAACCCCGCTGGGGTCCCTGTGGGACTCTCATCACATCTGGGGTGGTCAGGGTATTCCTACCCTGCCTCCTTTTCATTTTTTTTTTACTTTTGTTCTGGAACTCGGCTACAAGCCAAGTCCAAAGATGGCTGTCAACACTTCTTGGTTGAAGTTTTGGCAGTCAATCACATTTTAGTAGGATTTGTGAGTCCACTGCAAGGACTCATGTCCCCAGATATCTACATTTTTTAAACTCTAATTTCTCTGAAACTGCTGAACGGATTTACAACAAATCACAAAAAGTACACTCTTTGGACCAACATCTATCTTTCTGCCAAATTTGGTGTAATTTCATTTGGCAGTTTGGGCTCTGGTGGTGTTCAGAAAATGAAAAATCCCCATAGGCATAACATGTGGAAAATGCGTTTTGGACCCCCCTTTTTTCTTGTCCCCCGCTTAACCGATCACCCCAAAACTTTCAACACAGCAACTGAACCAAAAAGGCGAAGTGCTGTGAAACATTTGTGGAGATTTGTCAAGCGGTGCCAAAGTTATTGGCAAAACAAAAATCACTTACAAGGAACTGGCGCATCTGCATAGATGCATCAGTTTCCTTGCGCCAGTGCCAAATGTCCTTGCACCAACCATGGATGCGCTGTATTGACAATACAGTGCTCCATGGTGCAAGGATTAACAGATGCGTCATAAATACTGACGCATCTATTGGCACAAAAGTGACACATTGCTGCAGTTGTTCATGAAAGTGACGCAACTCCAGCAATGTGCCACAGCAGATAGGTGAGTCCCACCACACTTTATTATTCAAAGTAGCCCCGGGGAGGTGGCGGTCCCCGGGGCTGCGGGGGGGCCGCGTGGTCCCCCGCATTTAAATCCTATAGCCCCGGGTAGGAGATGGTCCCCGGGGCTTGGGGGGCCCGCGAGGCCCCCCTCCCTAAAATATTAAATGCCCCGGGGAGGTGGCGGTCCCTGGGGCTTGGGGGGCCTGTGAGGCCACCCGCTTCTAATTACCAATGCCCCGGGGAGGTGGCGGTGCCCGGGCAGCATGGGGGGGGCAGGAGCCCCTCCCACGCATTTAAAAAAAGAAGTCCCGGGGAGGTGGCATTCCCCGGGGCTGCGGGGGCCCCGGCTACATAATTAGACATTGCCCCTGGGACCTAGCCCACCCGGGAGTTTATAGAAAATGAAGCACGGGAGCCACCGCTTTGTTTGTTTAAAAAGCAATTCACCCAGATTCAGGCACTGCGAATTTGGACGATTTAAAAAAAAAAAAAATGCTTTTTTTGGCCTTGGGGGTCCTTGTGGGACCCTCTGAGCAGGCCTAGGGGGTCAGGGTGTTTCTACCATGCCCCCTTTTCTTGTTTTTTATGCTTTTTACAACTGTTTTCTTGTGACTCGGTTACCGAGTCACAAGATGGCTGCCAACACTTCCTGGTTTGGAGTGCTGGCAGCCGATCAGAATGAAGCTCATGCTCGGGAGGAGTCGCGAATCCTCCTCAGTGCTCAGATATATACATTTTTATTTTTTGAATTTCTCAGCAACTACTGAACGGATTTACACCATTTAAAAAAAAGCACGCTTTCTGGACCAAGACCTACCTTTTTGCCAAATTTGGTGTAATTCCGTTCAGCAGTTTGGGCTGTAGCTTTATCTAAAATTCCTTTGGAAATTAACATGGGGAAAACGCGTTTTGGGACCCCCCTTTTTTCTCGGCCCCCACGTGACAAGTCACAAAACACTTTCAAAACAGGAGCTGACCTGAGTGAACCATTAGTTTGGAGAATTTCACGAAGATTCGTCAAACGGCGCCAAAGATATTGGCAAAAGAAAAAACGCTTTTTGAATAGAAACAAGGTCCTAACTATAACTACCTACTGGAGACCGCCAGTAGGTAATATATATATATATATATATTTTTACAAGGCTTTTTTCAATGATATGATCTTGCACCTTGCCGAATATGGTAGTTTACAGTACTTTATTTATTCTTGTTTATTCAGTTCTTTACATTGGGATATCGGCATGGGCAATTCTATGTAGATATTGTGGTGATGAGGTAATGGACAAAGGAGTGGTTGTCAACTCCACCACATCTACATTCAGGACTGATAAAGCACTAGTCACTTTATATTCTTGAATTCAGTACTGTAGCAAATGCTTTGGCATGTTGTATCTCTGGCAGCTTATATAGGGGGAATACATTGTATTTTATATTCTGTATTCTGCATTTGCACTTTATAATTTCATTTTGATTTTAGTAATCTGTTGAGTAATATGGTATATATATTGTGAAAAGCACTTTGCACTTCATATTTATATGTTGCAACGGGACTGCAGGATCTAAGAGAAATTGTCTGTTTATTCAATCACACAATTGACAAGCTGGCATTACACTTGAATTTCCCATTTTTGCATATGGTGTTCCCAACCTCTTTGGTAATATGGCTAATTGTAAACATTTACTGTTGAAACCAAACCAAGTATTAAGACTCTGTGTACTTCACATGAATTGGTCTTAAATCATTGTGAATTATTGTGCATTCCTGGTTCACGTTTGTGCTCCCGAACTGTCTGCCTCAGAATTTTGTGAATTTTGCAAACTTTGAATCCGTTGAATTATGTTTCTAAGACTTAATGTACTTTACAAAGATTAGTCTTGATTCACTGTATATATGTATAACTCGCTGCAATGATGTATATATTTTTGTGATAGAAAAGCAACAAATTCTGGTAGTTTCCCCTTTAAAACACAATGGAAGTTTATAATTGGTGGTGGGAAAGGGTAGTAATTCCCCTTTAAATTTACACTCTATGCACTATACTCTATGACCCAGTAGAAGGCTACGGCCGAAACGCGTAGGTCTGTCTATGGATGTTATGCACCTTGCACTTTGCTGATTTATTTGCTCCATGACGCATGGCAGCTTTTGAAGCTTAATAAAGCGCCTCGTTAAAGGATTTCTATGTGCGGTTCTTCTGTTTGTCCTGGGAAAGCAGTGCGGATAACAGGGCTGCATGCAGAGGCTTTTGTGGAAAAAAATAAATAAATAAATATATATATATATATATATATATATATTCACTGAAAAAAGCATAGGTTTCAGGGGCGTTATAGTTAGTTGGACATTTCACTCGTACAAAACCAGAGAAATTCCCCCGTTATAGTTAGTTCACCTAACTAGAACTCGCGCCCCCGCAATGCACTGCTGATGATGTCACATATTACATCACTCATGACATGGTCAGTGACATCACTGATGACATCACTGATGACATCACTGATGACATTATCCATGTGATAATTTGATGCATCTTCTCACACCCTAATATAACCTTTGATACACCCACTCTAAATTACAGACTGCCATTCTCAAAACCATAGACACTCCAACACCAATAACTACATACCCACTCACTGATTCTTAGGTTTACACACACATCCACTCACTCATCCGTACAGTCACTCATACTTATGGTCACTCAGTACAGGACTATCATATGCACTCATACACCTATATAGACACTCACACACCGCCACTCATCCATAGAGGTACTCACACACCTAGTCAGTCATGCAAATAATTAATCACACTGCCATTTACTCACCTATACAGTTATACACACACCAGCTCACTTACTCATACAAATACTAGCACATTCTTACGCTCTTATACAATCACTGATACAAGCACACACTCATCCATACAGCCACTCTCACAATCACACACTCTCACATATAGCGATTTATATACTCCAACACACATATATACTGCCTTTCACATATGTAGTTACTCACACATGTACCACTGAGATATACATTCACTCACTAACACACCCATACACACACTCACCCACCCATACAGTCTATCACAGATGCACTCTTGAAACCATGCACCCAGTGAATCACCCACTCACACATCTATGCACAGAGTCACACACACCCCACCCACACAAACACTCAGGCACCCATACAGATACTCAGACAACCAATCAATAACCCATATAGACACTCATGTAGCTATTCACAAACCCATGCAGCCGCTTACACACCAACAGGCAGACGGATACAGACATTCACACAGTTTAGTCACTAACCCATGCATTCAGTAAGATATGTTTAATCACTCACTTATAGAGTCAGTCATGCACCTACTAAATCATCCATTCAGACACTTATATACCCACTCATTCTTCAATACGCCTTTCCCTATATATATTAAACATATTTAAACTTTACAGAAACACACAGTCACTGGATGATGTCATCAGTGATGTCATTTGAGATATCATCAGTGATGTCATCAGTGATGTCACTGACCATGTCATGAGTGATGTAATATGTGACGTCATCAGCAGTGCATTGCGGGGGCGCGAGTTCTAGTTAGGTGAACTAACTATAACGGGGGAATTTCTCTGGTTATGTACGAGTGAAATGTACAACTAACTATAACGCCCCTGAAACCTATGGTTTTTTCAGTGAATTTCTAAGGTTTTTTAAATGCTAATTTCAAACTATAACGTGCCTGAAACCTATGGTTTTTTCAGTGAATTTCAAAGGTTTTTTAAATGCTAATTTCTAACTATAACGTGCCTGAAACCTATGGTTTTTAAGTTAATTTCAAAGGTTTTTAAACGCTAGTTTCTAACTATGCCTACAGAGGTAGGACATGTGAAGAAAGAAGAAAAAACGCACAGAAAGAAGCAAAAGAAATGCAGAAACAAGCAGCAGAAGTCCACAAAGATGAAGAAAAGAGCAGGAAGAAGCAAGACATGTGCAGAAAGAACCAACAGAGGAGCAGAAAGAGGCCTTGTTGCAAAGTCATCCTGTGCCCACAACTTTTTCAGACGGGTACTGGTGGTAACTGACTCTGACTAACCAGGCCTAGAGCCAGTGCAATGCTAAAAGACACTTAGAATAAAGTGAAAACACCTACATACACTAGGGAACACTATGCGTTGGGGTACCCCTGTGATTAGCATGACCTCCTCTGTAAGGCCCTAGTACATAATAGGGCAGGGGGATTAAAACTACCTCTAAGTCACAGGTGCAGAAAAATGCTACTTTAACTAGTGGTCGCGTTTGCAGAGTGGTGGATAAAGGGTGCTGGGCATCCAACCAACGCTCAGGAATTCCGCTGCGTCGGACTTACAGGAGGTAGCAGCAGGGATTCTTGGCCCCCAAACTCCCTCAGGACTAAATTGGACTTCATCCCCCATCCTGTAGTCTGCCACGAGGCACGTTTGCAGAGTGGTAGAGAAAGGGGGCCATGGCCTCCGAAGACGTCTTAGCAATCCCACTGTGTGGGACTTACTGGAGGTAACAAGAGGGTTAGTTGGCCCCCAAGGACATCCTTGGGGGCCAACTTCCCAAACTATTACCTCCAGTCAGTCCCACACAGCAGCATTGGTAAGTACTCGTACCAGGCCACGCCCACTTTGCCCACGACTCTACAAACGCGCTCCCTGGTGCGCTCTTGGATGGGGAATGAAGTCCCCTTCACTGCTGGGGGTCCTTTAGGGGCCAACTAGCCTACCTTTTACCTCCAGTAAGCCCCACGCAGTGGGATTGGTGAGAGGTAGACAAAGGCCATGCCCCCTTTCTCCACCACTTTGCAAACACGCCCCCTGGCGCGTTGTAAGTTGGGGGATTAAGTCCCCTTGAATCCTGAGGGTCCCTGGGGTCTAACTAGCCCACTAGGTACCTCCAGTAAGCGCCACAGAGCTGCGTTGCAGAGAGGTGTAAAAAGGGGCATGGCCTGGACCACCTCTCTGCAACGCAGCTCTGTGGCGCTTACTGGAGGTGCCTGGTGGGCTAGTTGGACCCCAGGGACCCTCAGGATTCAAGGGGACTTAATCCCCCAACTTAAGACACGCCACAGGGTGTGCTTGCACACATGTCACCTCAGGCCCCGCCCCCTCCCTTCACCACTGTGCAAACGCGCCCCGTGGCGCGTTTTAAGGTGGGAAATTAAGTCCCCTTGAATCCTGAGGGTCCCTGGGGTCCAACTAGCCCATTAGGTACCTCCAGTAAGCGCCACAGAGCTGCGTTGCAGAGAGGTGTAAAAAGGGGCGTGGCCTGGACGGCCTCTCTGCAACGCAGCTCTGTGGCGCTTACTGGAGGTGCCTGGTGGGCTAGTTGGACCCCAGGGACCTCAGGATTCAAGGGGACTTAATCCCCCAACTTAAGACACGCCACAGGGTGTGCTTGCACACATGTCACCTCAGGCCCCGCCCCCTCCCTTCACCACTGTGCAAACGCGCCCCGTGGCGCGTTTTAAGTTGGGAAATTAAGTCCCCTTGAATCCTGAGGGTCCCTGGGGTCCAACTAGCCCACCAGGTACCTCCAGTAAACGCCACAGAGCTGCGTTGCAGAGAGGTGTAAAAAGGGGTGTGGCCTGGACCACCTCTCTGCATCGCAGCCCTGTGGCGCTTACTGGAGGTACCTGGTGGGCTAGTTGGCCCCCAGGGACAGTATTGAAGGGGAATTCATTTCCCAACTTAAAACATGCCACAGGGCGAGTTTGCATAGTGTTGCTGGGAGGGGGTGGGGCCTCGGCGCGATGCCGGCTTTTTTTTTTTTATAATTTTTTTTTTTTTGGAAGGGGGGCTGTGTGGCTTCAATCCAACAAAGCGCGGGAGTCCGCGCTTCTTTTTTTTATTTTCTCGCCCGGATTCGCGCACCCAGCGTGAATTCGGCCGATTGTTTTTTTTTTTTAAATGCTTTTTTGGGCCCTGGGGGTCCTTGTGGGACCCCCTGAGCAGGCCTAGGGGGTCAGGGTCTTTCTTGTTTTTCGCATTTGTTTTTCTCTTTTCTTGTGACTCGGTTCTACCGACTCACAAGATGGCTGTCAACACTTCCTGGTTTGGATTGTTGACAGCCAATTAGAATAAAGCTCGTGATCGGGAGGGTGCGCGGATCCTCCGTGCCTCTAAATATCGAAACTTTTATTTTTTGATTTTCTCAGCAACTACTGAACGGATTTACACCATTTAAAAAAAGGGCGCTTTCTGAACCAAGCACTACCTTTTTGCCAAATTTGGTATAATTCCGTTCAGCAGTTCGAGCTGTAGCCGTGTCTAAAATTTCCTACGGGAAATTGATTTTTCGCCCTCTTTTTTTCTAATTTCTCAGGAACTACTGAACGGATTTACACCATTTAACAAAAAGAGTTCTTTCTGAAACAAGGGCTACCTTTTTGCCAAATTAGGTGCAATTCCGTTCAGCAGTTCGGGCTGTAGCTGTGTCTAAAGTTTCCTATGGGAATTAACATGGAGAAAACACGTTTTGGGACTCGCCTTTTTTCTCGGCCCCTGCTTGCCGAATCACCCCAAAGCTTTCAAAACAGGAGCTGACCGGAGCACCCCACTAGTTATGAAAATTTCGCAATGATTCGTCAACCAACGCCAAAGTTATTGGGAAAAGAAAAACGCTTTTTGAATAGAAACAAGGTCCTAACTATAACTATCTACTGGCGACCGCCAGTAGATAATATATATATATCAAAGCAAAAACCAGCGCGTTTCCTTCGGGCACCAGAATACGACACAGCGACCAAGGTATTTCCTCCAAATTATTTTATTAGCATATTTCGAGGGCTATGACGCGTTTCGGCAGGATCCCCTGCCTATATCACATCTATATATATTGGTTCTTTCAATGACTATGTAAATATATAATATATATATATATATATATATATATTCACTGAAAAAACCATAGGTTTCAGGCACGTTATAGTTAGAAATTAGCATTTAAAAAACCTTAGAAATTCACTGAAAAAAAAAAAAGGTTTCAGGGACGTTATAGTTAGTTGGCGATTTCACTCGTACAAAACCAGAGAAATTCCACCGTTATAGTTAGTTCAGCTAACTATAACTCGCGCCCCCGAAATGCACTGCTGATGATGTCACATATTACATCATTCATGACATGGTCAGTGACATCACTGATGACATCACTGATGACATCACTGATGACATCTCAAATGACATCACTGATGACATCATCCACGTGACTGTGTGTTTCTTTAAAGTTTAAATATGTATTATATATATGCCAAGGTGTATTGAAGAATGAGTGGGTGTATAAGTGTCTGGATGGAGGATTTAGTAGGTGCGTGACTGACTGTTTAAGTGAGTGATTACATGTGTCTTACTGAATGCATGGGAGAGTTGGAGTATATAAATGACTATACGTGAGAGTCAGTGATTGTGAGAGTGGCTGTATGGATGAGTGTGTACATGTATGAGTGATTGTATAAGAGAGTAAGTATGGATTTGTTTCTGTTTGAATAAGTGATGTGGTGTGTGTATAACTGTATAGGTGAGTAAATGGAAGTGTGATTGATTCTTTGCATGACTGACTAGGTGTGTGAGTAACTATATGGATGAGTGATGGTGTGTGAGTGTCTGTATAGATATGTGACTGCATATGATAGTGCCGTATTGATGGTAGACTGCATGTATGTGTGACTGTATGGGTGAATGAGTGGATGTGTGTGTAGACCTAGGAATCAGTGAGTGCGTATGTAGTAACTGGTATTGGTGTGTCTATGGTTTCGCAAATGGTAGTCTGTATTTTAGAGTGGGTGTATCAAAGGTTATATTAGGGTGTGAGGAGGTGCATCAGATTATCATGTGGATGATGTCATCAGTGATGTCATTTGAGATGTCATCAGTGATGTCATCAGTGATGTCACTGACCATGTCATGAATGATGTAATATGTGACGTCATCAGCAGTACATTGCGGGGGCGCGAGTTATAGTTAGCTGAATTAACTATAACGGTGGAATTTCTCTGGTTTTGTACGAGTGAAATCTCCAACTAACTATAACGTCCCTGAAACCTATTGTTTTTTCAGTGAATTTCTAAGGTTTTTTAAATGCTAATTTCTAACTATAACGTGCCTGAAACCTATGGTTTTTTCAGTGAATTTCAAAGGTTTTTTAAATGCTAATTTTTATCTATAACGTCCCTATTAAGTCCCCTTGAATCCTGAGGGTCCCTGGGGGCCAACTAGCCCACCAGGTATCTCCAGTAAGCGCCACAGAGCTGTGTTGCAGAGTGGTGTAAAAAGGGGCGTGGCCTTGGACCACCTCTCTGCAACGCAGCTCTGTGGCACTTACTGGAGGTACCTGGTGGGCTAGTTGGCCCTTAGAGACCCTCATGATTGAATGCGACTTAATCCCCAATTTACAATGCACCAGGGGGCACATTTGCACACTTGTTTTGCTAGGCCCCGCCCCCTCCCTGCACCACTGTGCAAACGCGCCCCCTGGCGCGTTGTAAATATGGGGATTAATTCCCCTTGTGTCCTGAGGGTCCCTGGGGCCCAACTAGCCCACCAGGTACCTCCAGTAAGCGCCACAAGGGTGCGTTGCAGAGAAGTGGTCCAAGGCCACGCCCCTTTTTACACCTCTCTGCAATGCGTGGCCCCCCTCCCGAGGCCAATTTCAGCCCCTGGGACCCCATCCCCCGGGGCATGGCCAGACTTTTGCTTTTTAAAAAAATGTATTTATTTATTTGGAGGGGGGCCGCGTGGCCCCCATCCTCAGGCCAATTATGGCCCCGGGGTCCCCATCCCCCATGGCCGGCCTTTCCTTTTTAAAAAAAAAAAAATTCACAGGGGAGGGGGGCCGCGTGGCCCCCCTCCCTGGCCACTTCTGGCCCCAGGGACCCCATCCCCCGGGGCCTGGCCGCTCCATTGGGGACCGTGGGGGGAGCCCCAATGCCCCCACGGTCTAACCGGCTCCTCGCCTCCTGCGGGAGCCAGCATTGCTTTTCCACAAGGGGAGCTGCTGACATGCAGCTCCCCTTGTGGAAAAGCAATCCTGCTTTGCTTCATGGAAGCGAGAGCAGGATTTCCTGCTTTCGCTTCAATGAAGCAAAGCAGAGTTTGCTATGGCAGGGTGGGAGCCGCACGGCTCCCGCCCTGCCATAGCAAACAGAAGTGTCCTGGGGGTGGGCACCCCGGGACACTGCAGGAGCCGGCTCTGGGGGGTGGCGGTCCCCAGGGCCATCAAGGGATCCAGGAGGGGGGCCCCCCTCCATTCATTTTAAAAGCCCCGGGGAGGTGGTGGTCCCCGGGGCCTTGGGGTCCGTAACGGACCCCCAAATTTAAATATAGAGTGCCCCGGGGAGGTGGTGGTCCCCGGGGCATGTGGGGGGGCTCGAGCCCCCCACACATCTTTTAAAAATAAAAAATAGAGCCCTGGGGAGGTGGCGGTCCCCGGGGCTGCGGGGGGGCCGCGTGCCCCCATGGTTTATTACCAAAGCCCCAGGGAGGTGGCGGTCCCCGGGGCAGCGTGGGGGGGGATTGGGACCCCCACATGCTTTTTTTTTTACAGCCCCGGGGAGGTGGCGGTCCCCGGGGCTGCGGGCGGCCATAGTGCCCCCCGCATACATTGTAATAAGCCCCGGGGAGGTGGCGGTCCCCGGGGCTGTGGCGGCCCCCACGGGCCCCTGCTATTATTTTTTGGGCAATGCCCCCGGGACCTTGTCCACCCGGGGGCCTCATTTAAATGAAGCGCGGGAGCGCTTCATTTATTTAAAAATTTCGTCGGAATTCGCAGCCCCAACGTGAATTCCGCAGAATTTTTGGGGGGAAAAAATGCTTTTTTGGGCCTTTGGGGTCCTTGTGGGACCCCCTGAGCAGGCCTAGGGGGTCAGGGTGTTTCTACCCTGCCCCCTTTTCTTCATTTTTCACTTAGTTTTACTGTTTTCTTGAGACTCGGTTCTACCGAGTCACAAGATGGCTGCCAACACTTCCTGGTTTGGAGTGTTGGCAGCCAATCACAGTGAAGCTCGTGGTCGGAAGGGTTCGCGAATCCACCGCGTCCCTAGATATCGAAACTTTTATTTTTTGAATTTCTCAGCAACTACTGAACAGATTTACACCATTTAAAAAAAGGTCTCTTTCTGAACCAAGCACTACCTTTTGCCAAATTCGGTGTAATTCCGTTCAGCAGTTCGAGCTGTAGCCTTGGCTAAAGTTTCCTTTGGAAAATTGATTATCCACCTTTTAATTTTTTGAATTTCTCAGGAACTACTGAACGTATTTACACCATTTAACAAAAAGGACTCTTTCTGAACCAAGGGCTACCTTTTTGCCAAATTTGGTGTAATTCCGTTCAGCAGTTTGGGCTGTAGCCGTGTCTAAAGTTTCCTAAGGAAAATAACATGGGGAAAACGCGTTTTGGGACCCCCCTTTTTTCTCGGCCCCTGCTTGGCAAATCACCCCAAAACTTTCAAGACAGGAGCTGACTGGAGAGGGCCACTAGTTTTGAAAATTTCGCGAAAATTCGTCAACCGGCGCCAAAGTTATTGGGAAAATAAAAAACGCTTTTCCTATGGAAACTAGGTCCTAACTATAACTACCTACTGGCGACCGCCGGTAGGTAATATATATATATATATATATATATATATATATATATATATATATATAAACTCCAACTTCAGTTTCCAAAATCAGAAACGGACACTGACACTGGGGCGAGATTGATACTTCATTCCTTGTTTATTGATTACGCTTTTACGTGTTTCGGCTTTTCCTGCCTTGTTAACACATATATATATATACACATATAGTGTCATAGACGTTTAGTTCCTCAGAAGCTGTACCCTCATTAAGCCCACCTTCCAGCAGCTCTGACTGTTAAAAAACACCAGAGGATCAAAGTGGCCAGACGAGGGGAAGGGAATTAGGGTGGGTACTGCGGGGAGGGAGATCTGGAACGAAAACAGCTAATAGTTGAGCTCTATGTTCTCTGTCTTGACTTCTAAACATTAAATATGTATATTATATGTAATATGAACCACAATTACCTGTAAAAGAAATATCACCAAGTCGTTATCTCAGGAATCACATTAAAAGTCTTCACATAAATTCTGTAATGAATTCTCTTTTTGACTTATCTTCTATAATGTTTTCTGAGGATATTCTTCAATGATATATTCACAATATACAAGGTTCAATAAACTCTGAATATTCAAACAGTATTTCTCAGCTTTTTTCTGTTCTCTGTATTTATCTTTAACACTTTATCATTATATGCGCTTTCCACTTTAACCACTCTACTTTGTTTTGTTATTTAACTCATAACAAAACAGGAAGTCTTGTTTACCTTTTTATATTCAAAGTCAACACCAGCGCTTTACATATATCCAAAACTGACCTCTGTGGGTGGTTGTAACGTAATGATTAATATGCTTAACAAGACTTCAGAAATGTGCCTGCTATCGTAATTTCACTTTCTTTCTGAAATGACAGTTCGCGCTGTAGCTGTTATCCACGTGCGCTTTATAATGCCCAAATGCTAAATGCCCAAGAATAAAGTGTTCTTTCAAAATGCCCAAGAATTCTGAAGCTTTAACAAGCTCAAATGAGGAAACCATTGTCTCCTACCTTCGAATGCTGTCTCTGGACCTGCAGACTGATACGAGGAATCTTACCAGCAAAGTTGCCCTCAGACGCGAAGCTGGAAGAAGGCTCTCGTCGTGTCGACGCTGGAATAATCCGCAGGGAGCGGCTGGGTGTGGCTGCTTATATAGCTGTAGCGCGAGTACGGTGGCTGCAAAGCAACACAATACGGCATCAAGCGCATTTAGCTGTGATGAAAATAAAATATATAAATAAGGAAACAAAAAAGTAAAACAAAAGGAAATGGTATGCAAAAGGTAAAACAAAAGGAAATGGTATGCATGATTCCTTTTTGTTTGGTGCGTGATTCCTTCCTTATGAGCAAAAGTGCTTAGGGGGCATATTAACAAGGGCTGGCGATAACATTATCGCCGCTTTAGCGTCCGTTTTCGGGCGAAAAGCGGCGATAATTTTATCGCAATATCATCAAGGACACGCTAGCGCGTGTTTCCTTGACTTAGCGCCCGTTTCCAGCACGCCTAACTTCGCATCTCTAATGAGATGCTAAGTGGGCGTCACTGGGCGTACCCCTGATGGACTACCTTGTTAAATATCGTGAAATGTACATCGCAATATTTACAAGGAGGCCCACGCATTTTTGCAGACGTTAGTTTTTGGCGAAAACCGCGGTTTTCGCCAAAAACTAACGTCTGCAAAAACGCAGACTTACCTATACCTAACAATGGGGGTGGATTATGCTGATATGACCACAGGGTCGTATCAGCAAGGTTATCGACGTTTTCCATGGAACATCGCTGAAAAACCAGCGGTGTTCCATGGAAAACACCGCTATTGCTGGAAAATTATCGCCATTGCGCAATGTGTTATTGATACAGCGATAGCATGGCGATAATTGCCAGCGATAGCCGGTGATAAATAATTTCGCGCTAAGAGCGGCCAGCGATAATTATCGCTGCCACTTGATAATATGCCCCTTAGTTTGGGCAAAAGTAGTTAGTCTGTGACACACCCAGCCAAACACATAGTTACAGGTTGATCAAAGGTGCACACTTTGTGCATACTGCACTGCTACCAGTGTGAGGGAAGATATGCATAGATGAATATAGTTGGGAGGATCATGACATATAGTCACTGAAAGAACCAAAGGTTACAGGTATGTTATAGTTAGGCTCACGTTTCACGTGTACAAAACCAGTGAAATTCAGCAGTTACAGTTAGCCGAGCCCCTACAATAAACTGCTTATTACCTCACATATTACATCACTTATGACTTGCGCAGAGAAATCACTGATGACATCATTGATGACATCTCAAATGACATCACTGAAAACATCATCCAGTGATTGTGAGTGCTTTTAAAATGTTTATGAGTGCTAAATATATATACCGAGGTGAATTGGTGAATCAGTGGTTGTGTGAGTGCCTGTATCAATGATTCAGTGGGTGCATGACTTAGTGAGTAATTAGGTGTCTCAGTGAATGTATGGGTGAGTGACTGGTTGAGTGAATGTCTGTATCAGTCTGTCAGTTGGTGTCTAAGTGGATGTATGGGTGTGTGAGTGGGTACATGAGTGGCTGTATTGGTGAGGGATTGGTTGAATGAATACCTGTATGGGTGTCTGAGTGTCTGTGTGGGTGGGTGAGGGTGTTTGTGACTGCCTGCCTGCATGGATGAGTGAGTGGGTGAGTCAGTGGATGTATGGGTTATTGAGTGCATGTGTTAAGGGCTGTATGGGTGAGTGAGTATGTGTATGACTGTGTGTGTGAGTGAGTGGATATGTCAGTGGTATATGGGTGAGTAATTGGGTCTGTGAAAGGCAGTATAGGTGAGTGATGGGGTATATGAGTGACTATGGGCGAGTGAGTGAATGTGAAAGTGGCTGTATGGATGAGTTTGTACCTGTGTCAGTGACTGTATAGGTGAGTGAGTATGTGTTAGTATCTGTATGAGTAAGTGAGTGGGTGTGTATATATTTATGGGTGAGTAAGTGGCTGTGGGTGCCTGACTGAGTGTATAAGTGGCTGTATGGGTGTATGAGTAGATATGTCAGTGGCTGTATTAGTGAGTGAGTGTTAGAAATGGAGTTTTTGGTAGGCTAGGGCGTGGGCCAAAGCCAGGCAAAAACCGACACTGTAGTCAGGATAAGGGAGTTACACGTCTAAAATAACCCATGCTCACCCCCTTGGTAGCTTGGCATGAGCAGCCAGGCTTATCTTAGATGCAGTGTGTAAAGCATTTGCACATAACCAACAGTAATACAGTGTTCGCACTACAAAAGGACACCACACCGGTTTAGAAAAATATCACTTTAGCACTGATTAGCAGTGGTAAAGTGCCCAGAGTCCTAAATCCAACACAAACAGGTCAGGGAAAAATAGGAGGAAAAAGCAAAAAGTTTGGGGATAACCCTGCAAAAAGGGCCATTTCCAACAGTGAGTGGGTGTATGAGGGACTGTATGGGTGAGTGAGTGGATGTATGTGTAGATCTGTGAATCAGTGAATGGGTTTGTGTTAGAACTGGGGGTCTCTAGTTGGCAGAGGTAGGTACCTTTGTCCAAATAGGGACCCTTGCTTTTAGTCAGGGTAAGGGGGTACACTCCTGAAATAACCCCTGCTCACCCTCTTGGTAGCTTGGCACGAGCAGACAGGCTTAGTTCAGAGGCAGTGTGTAAAGCATTTGTGAACACATACAGTAATCTAGTGACAACACTACAAATGGACACCACACAGGTTGTATTATAAAAATAAGTATCTTTTATATAGATTTACTACAAGACCATAAATGACATAAATAATCCACAATACTGTACTTTAATGGTGGTAGAATTAGCTTGAGTCTCTTAAAATAGCAATGCGACTCTTTGAGTTCAATGTACCTTAAGATGCGTAACGCAGGGCAACGAAAAGTGTTGCAGGGAAGGTGATGCGGTAGTCCCTTACACGCAAGGACGGTGATGCGTTGAAGATCTGGTGCAAAAAGAAACAAAGTGGCGTCTTCTTGAGGTTGCGACAACGAAGGGGTGATGCGTGCACGCCCGACGGCCGTGCGGCAATTTCGATGAGTCTTTGGAGCCGCGACAGGCCCTGCGACACGCTTCCCTGGCGATGCGACGGCGTCTGATGCGAGGTCGACGATCTTCTCCTGGGATGCGGGGCGCGCCTCGTGTTGCGATGCGTTGGCGTCTGATGCGAGGTCGATGCTCTGCCCCGGGGATGCGACGGCATGTGATGCGACGGCGACACTTTTCTCCGGTGCTGCGAGGCGCTTCGAAGGATGCAGCGCGCTTCTTCGGGGATGCGCCGGCGTCTGCTGCGACGTCGACACCTTTCTCCGGCGATGCGATACTCAGCGGCTGCGGCGACACGCTTCTTCGTGTTGAGTCGCGCTTCCAGCTCCCAGAGACACGCAAGTGTGTCAGAAGGTCCAATTTCCCAGCAAGGGAACAAGGGGGAGCTGGTGAGTGAAGTCTGTTGTCCCTGAGACTTCAGCAGGAGGCAAGCTCTAAAATCAAGCCCTTGGAGATCCTTCACAAGTTGATGAAAGTACACACAAAGTTCCTCTCTCCTTTCTTTGGCAGTTAGGCAACCACTGCAGGCCAATCCCCCAAGCAGCATTTCAGCTTAGGGAAAGTCACTCCTCAGTTTCTTCTTGGTTCCGCTCCTCAGCAAAGGTTTCTTCTTGTTTCCCAAAAGTGATCTAATTTCCTAGGGGTCTGGGTTCCCTTTTTATACACCTTTTCTCTTTGTTCTCTGAAGGCAGAGAGGCCTTTGCCTAGTCCAAACCAGTTCTGGTCAGTCCTGGAGCACTTTGTTTACAGGACTCCTTCTGTCCTTTCAGAATGTGGGGCAGAGTGCTCAGCCGCCCGGCAGGAGGTGGAGCCAGCATTGTGGAAGGCAGGCACAGCCCTATTCAAACCCAAGTGCAACTCCTCCCTCCACTCTGGATGCAGATCTCTCTATTCAGCCCTGTGCTGACTCACCCTGTCTCCTGTAGCCACCCCCAGCCCCTGTCACTCAAATTCCAGACAGGGAAAACACAACCTAGCAGAGGCAGGCTTGGATAGTTAGGCAAGAAAATACCCACTTTCTAAAAATGGTATTTTCAAACACAGAATGTTAAAACCAACTTCACTAAAAGATGTATGTTATCATCCTGAGTTCAGGCATACTAAATTCGTTTTTCTACCATGTTCCCTGGTCAGTTAGGATTATAAGGTGTAATAATCAAAACTGCCCATTCTGGCCTATGGGGAGAAGGTAGCCTTGCAATAGTGAAAAACGAAAATGGCTGTAATTCACTATTAGGACATGCCACACACACCAGGGCATGTCCTACCTTATACTTACAATGCACCCTGCCCTAGGGCCTACTTTAGGGGTGACTAACATGCAGTAAAGGGAAGGTTTAGGGACTGGTAAGTGGGGGTACTCACCAAGTCGACATGGCAGCCCTAGGCTGCACACAGGCTCTGCAATGGCAGGCCTGAGACACATTTTACAAGCTGCTTCTGTGGGTGGCACAACCAGTGCTGCAAGCCCACCAGCGGCATTGGATTTACAAGCCCTGGGCACACTCAGTGCACTGTACTAGGGACTGACAAGTAAACCAATCATCCAATCATGGAGTCACTAATACATACATCAATTTACAATAGGGAGCACTTGCACTGTGGCACTGAATAGCAGTGGCACAGTGCCCAAAGCATCTAAACCAGCAAAAACAGATCAATAACATTGGAGGCATCATAAAAAAATGGAAGGGAGACCCACGCCAAGTATGCCAGGTCTAACACGTGTCCCCTCCAGCTGAAATGTGGGGAGAACTACCCTACCTCATGGGAGTTCTCTTCACTAAGGCGGAAAAATCTGTACAGACCATCAGCATTGGCGTGTTCTGTACCAGGGCGGTGTTCCACCGTGAAGTCCATCCCCTGTAGGGAAATGGACCACCTCAACAGCTTTGGATTCTCACCCCTCATCTGCATCAACCATCTGAGGGGCCTGTGGTCTGTCTGAACCCGGAAGTGAGTCCCAAACAGGTATGGTCTCAGCTTCTTCAGTGCCCAGACCACAGCAAATGCCTCACGCTCAATAGCACTCCACCTCTGTTCCCGTGGAAGTAACCTCCTGCTAAGGAAGGCTACAGGTTGGTCTAGGCCCTCCTCATTCATCTGTGACAAAACAGCCCCCACACCATGCTCTGAAGCGTCTGTCTGAAAGATAAACTCTTTGGAGAAGTTGGGGGCCAGGAGCACGGGCGCTGTGCACATGGCTGTCTTCAAGGTGTCAAAGGCTTGTTGACAGGTGTCAGTCCAAATCACTCTCTTGGGCTGCTTCCTGGAAGTCAGCTCTGTCAAGGGTGCAACAATGCTGCCATACCCCTTGACAAATCTCCTGTAATACCCGGTGAGTCCTAGGAAGGCTCTCACCGCTGTCTGGGTCTTGGGGGGGCTCCCAAGCCAGAATGGTATCTATCTTGGGCTGTAGGGGCGTCACCTGGCCGCTCCCAACCTGGTGTCCCAAGTACACCACAGAACCCTGCCCGATCTGGCACTTACTCGCCTTGATCGTGAGGCCTGCCCTCCGCAGCGCCATCAACACTTCCCAGAGGTGGCGCAGATGTTCTTCCCAACTGGCGCTGAACACTGCGATGTCATCCAGGTAGGCGGCACTGAACTCTTCCAGTCCAACCAACACCTGGTTGACCAACCTCTGAAAGGTGGCAGGGGCATTCTTCATCCCAAAGGGCATCACCCGGAATTGGTAGAGCCCATCTGGTGTGGAGAATGCTGACCTCTTCTTTGCCCCATCAGTCAAGGTGATCTGCCAGTACCCAGACGTTAAGTCAAACGTACTGAGGTACCGGGCAGCCCCTAACCGATCTATGAGCTCATCAGCTCTGGGGATGGGGTGTGCGTCAGTCCTGGTGACGGAATTGAGTCCTCGGTAGTCCACACAGAACCGGAGTTCGGGTATGGCACCAGGCTCGGCAGCCTTTGGGACCAAGACCACTGGGCTGGCCCAAGGGCTGTGAGAGGACTCAATTACCCCCAATGCAAACATCTTGGAGACCTCCTCCTTGATGCAAGCTCTCACCCTGTCAGTCACCCTGTAAGCCTTGTGCTTGACAGGAAGACTGTCCCCAGTGTCCACATCATGGACGCACCAGTCAGTGACACTAGGAACCAGGGAGAACAGGTCAGGAAACTGCCCCAACAGTTGGCGACAGTCACTTTGCTGCTCAGGTGTCAGGGAGGTAGAGAGGTTCACACCCTCCACTGATCCATCTTGCTCTTGGGCTGACAGGAGGTCAGGAAGAGGCTCAGTCTCCTCCTCCATCCCAGCATCTGTAGCTAAGAGCATGCCCACTTGGGACCTCTCCAAGTGGGGCTTCAGGCGGTTGACGTGCAGGACCCGCAAGGGGTTCCTGGGAGACCGCATGTCCACCAAGTAGGTAACAGGACTCTTGCGCTCCACCACCTCAAAGGGTCCGGTCCACTTATCCTGGAGCGCACAGGGCTCCACTGGGGCCATGACCCAAACTTTCTGACCAGGTTGAAGCTCAACCAGAGTGGCATTCTGGTCGTACCACTGCTTCATTTCCTCCTGGCTGGCTTCCAGATTTGCCTCAGCAAGTTGCCTGAAACGCCTAGTTTGGTTCCTGAAGGCCAGCATGTAGCTATATACATCCTGGGGAGGTTTCCTGGGAGATTGCTCCCAGCCTTCCTTGACCAAACTCAGAGGTCCTCTCACTGGGTGACCATACAGAAGCTCAAAGGGACTGAACCCTAGAGACTTCTGTGGCACCTCACGGTATGCAAAAAGAAGGCATGGCAAGAGGACGTCCCACTTACGCCTCATGGGTTCTTCCAGACCCATAATCATGCCGTTCAGGGTCCGGTTGAATCTCTCAACCAACCCATTTCCTTGGGGGTGGTAAGGAGTGGTGAACTTGTACGTTACACCGCACTCCTGCCACAGGGACTTCATATACTTGGATATAAAGTTAGTATCTCTGTCAGACACCACCTCTTGAGGGAACCCCACACGGGAGAAAATTCCCATCAGTGCCCGTCCCACCACGGGGGCCGTCACTGTCCTCAGAGGGATGGCTTCAGGGTACTGGGTGGCATGGTCCACCAAGACCAGGATGAACCTGTTGCCCATGGCTGTCTTGGGGTCCAGTGGCCCCACAATATCAGTACCCACCCGTTCAAAGGGGGTGCTGACTACAGGGAATGGCTGGAGAGGAGCCTTCTGCTTCCTCCCACTCTTTCCACTTGCCTGGCAAGTCTGACAGGTCCTGCAGTGAGTGGCGGCACTCCTGCGCATCTGGGGCCAAAGAAATGGGTGACAAGCCTTTCAAAGGTCTTGTCCTGCCCCAGATGTCCTGCTAAAGGCACATCATGAGCCAAACCCAGTAGGAAGGCTCTGAAGCGCTGGGGTACCACCAGCACACGGGCTGACCCAGGCTCAGCAACCTTAGGCTCGCTATACAGGAGACCATTCTCCCAGTAGATCCAATGTGATCCAGACTGATCACCTGCTGCCTGGTCTGTGGCCTGTTGCCTCAGACCCACGAGAGAAGGGCACTTGGTCTGCTCCTCGCAGAATTCCTCCCTGGAGGGTCCTCCATCTTGCTGCCAATGGGTCAGCTCAGGCAGGTCCCCCAGTTCAGCTACCTGTTCCCCTGTAGGCTCCAGGGCATCCCCCTCAGGGTCTTCCTCCTCCTGGACCGTAGGAACTTCGGGGGCCGGTTTCCCGTGCCCCCTGCCTCTTCTCTCTCTGGCAGGCACCTGGGCCTCCCTCTCAGGCTCCAGGTCCTCTTGAACACCTCTGGCTGCCATGGACCGGGTGGTCACACACGCCCAAGCAGGCAAGCCCAACATCTCCAAATGAGCACTCCACTCCACCTTAGCCCAAGGGGAGCTCTCCAAATCGTTCCCTAACAAACAGTCAACAGGCATGGCTGGCCTCACAGCTACTTGAAGAGTACCAGAGACCCCCCCCCACTCAAAGGGAACCTGAGCCACCTTGCAGTGGCTCTCTGTGTTGTCAGCGGGAACAACTGGATAGAATGCATCAGGGACCACCTGCTCTTTAGACACCAGGTGACACTTGACAGCTGTCACACTGGCTCCTGTGTCTCTCAGAGCCTCCACCCTTTGGCCATTGATGGTCACCCACTGCCTGTATTTCTTAGTGTTCTCAGGCAGTTGGGTCCTAGGGACCATCTCAGAGTCTCCTAAAGAGACAAGGGACAATACTACAGGATCCCGCCCATCTTGGGCACCCACCTCCTCCCCCAGGGCTACACTAGCCAACTGCCGGGGGACTGCACCAGGGGGTGCTGGCTTTCCAAACAAAGGGCACTGGGGTTCATTGGCCCTGTGGCCTAGGGCACCACACCTGTAGCACATCAGGGGTCCCCTATGAACAGGTGGACCTGTCGGGGCCCCGTGCTTTTTCTCAGGGGGAGGCTGGGAACCTTTCCCTTGGTTCCCTTGGGGTTTACTTTGGGGCCCTCTCTGGAACTCCCTCTGTTTACCCTTGTCCCCCCCACTCCTCTGCTGGGGACCCTGCCCACCCTTGGCGGAGTCTCCCACATGACCCTTGTGGACCCGGGTGCTCACCCAGCGGTCCGCCTCCTCAGCAAGCTGCCTAGGGTTAGTCAGCCTACTGTCAATAAGGTGCTGGCGTAGCTCAGGAAAACAATTACTGGACAAGTGCTCCCATGCAATCAAATCAAAGAGCGCCTGAAAATCATTTGCTTTGCTACCCTTTACCCAACCATCCAAGGCTCTGCAAAAAAAGGTCACATATTCAACCCAGGTACTGTTTTCAATCTTCTTACAGTTCCTGAACCTCTGCCTATAGAGTTCAGGAGTCAACCCATACTTGGTCATCAATGCATTTTTCATGTGGCTGTAGGAATTATAGACTTCAGAGGGCAAGTCCAACAGGGTATCCCATCCCTCACTAAGGAACCGACCCCACAACCCCGCTCCCCAATCCTTCTCAGGGACCCGGTGGGAAGTCATGGCTACCTCATAGGCCTTGAACCATTGCCCAATATCATCATTCTTAAAAAACTCCTTAACCCTTAACCACATCCTTACGAATATACACCCTGACCTCACCAGGCACTGACGGTGTGCTGCCACCAGAGGGAGTAATCTCTAACTTCTTGGCTCTAAACTCCATCTCCCTCAAACTTTTTTCATGCTCATGATCCATTCTTTTCTCCTCTAAGGCCAACTTTCTAGATTGCAATTCAAATTCTAACTGCCCCTTGAACTTGAGCTTGGTCAGCTCCATTTCATGCATCCTACTCTTTCTCTGTCCTCCAGCTCTTCTGGGGACAGACCTCGGGCAGAAACACTGCTACCTATGGGGAAGATGCTCTCCTCTCCCCTGGACCCACTGGCCCATCCAGCTGCTCATCTGCATTATCAGCCCCCTCCTCATTCTTAGGGGTTTTCCTTGCTTCAACCCAGCCCTCAGCGCCTTTTGGAAATCATCCTTCTTGGAGATTCCGGTCATAGAAACTTTGAACCTCCTGCAGAAGTGCTTGAGCTGGTTAACGGTGTTGCATTCCAGTTTCTCCTCTTCCCAATCATTATCAACAGATACTATGGATGCTGCTGTATCCATGGTGATTAAACTTGGCAGTTTTTAGCAAAAATAGAAAGTCCCAGAAAAGAATATCTACCAAAAGTATGTGGTTGCGTTATGGTCTGCACTCACTAGGTAGTGTTCACCAATCACTGTACATGAGTCACAAATGCAAGTCCAGAATCCCCACCGCTGACCACCAATGTTAGAACTGGGGGTCTCTAGTTGGCAGAGGTAGGTACCTTTGTCCAAATAGGCACCCTTGCTTCTAGTCAGGGTAAGGGGTACACTCCTGAAATAACCCCTGCTCACCCTCTTGGTAGCTTGGCACGAGCAGACAGGCTTAGTTCAGAGGCAGTGTGTAAAGCATTTGTGAACACATACAGTAATCTAGTGACAACACTACAAATGGACACCACACAGGTTGTATTATAAAAATAAGTATCTTTTATATAGATTTACCACAAGACCATAAATGACATAAATAATCCACAATACTGTACTTTAAAGGTGGTAGAATTAGCTTGAGTCTCTTAAAAATAGCAATGCGACACTTTGAGTTCAATGTACCTTAAGATGCGTAACACAGGGCAACTAAAAGTGTTGCAGGGAAGGTGATACGGTAGTCCCTTACATGCAAGGACTGTGATGCGTTGAAGATCTGGTGCAAAAAGAAACAAAGTGGCGTCTTCTTGAGGTTGCAACAACGAAGGGGTGATGCGTGCACGCCCAACGGCCGTGCAGCGATTTCTATGAGTCTTTGGAGCCGGGACAGGCCCTGCGACACGCTTCCCTGGCGATGCGACGGCGTCTGATGCGAGGTCGATGATCTTCTCCTGGGATGCGGGGCGCGCCTCGTGTTGCAATGCGTCGGCGTCTGATGCGAGGTCGATACTCTGCCCCGGGGATGCGACGGCGTCTGATGCGACAGCGACACTTTTCTCCGGTGCTGCGAGGCACTTCGAAGGATGCGGCGTGCTTCTTCGGGGATGCGCCGGCGTCTGCTGTGACGTCAACACCTTTCTCCGGCGATGCGATACTCAGCGGCTGCGGCGACACGCTTCTTCGTGTTGAGTCGCGCTTCCAGCTCCCAGAGACACGCAAGTGTGTCAGAAGGTCCAATTTCCCAGCAAGGGAACACAGGGGGAGCTGGTGGGTGAAGTCTGTTGTCCCTGAGACTTCAGCAGGAGGTAAGCTCTAAAATCAAGCCCTTGGAGATCCTTCACAAGTTGATGAAAGTACACACAAAGTTCCTCTCTCCTTTCTTTGGCAGTTAGGCAACCACTGCAGGCCAATCCCCCAAGCAGCACTTCAGCTTAGGGAAAGTCACTCCTCAGTTTCTTCTTGGTTCCGCTCCTCAGCAAAGGTTTCTTCTTGTTTCCCAAAAGTGATCTAATTTCCTAGGGGTCTGGGTCCCCTTTTTATATACCTTTTCTCTTTGTTCTCTGAAGGCAGAGAGGCCTTTGCCTAGTCCAAACCAGTTCTAGTCAGTCCTGGAGCACTTTGTTTACAGGACTCCTTCTGTCCTTTCAGAATGTGGGGCAGAGTGCTCAGCCGCCCGGCAGGAGGTGGAGCCAGCATTGTGGAAGGCAGGCACAGCCCTATTCACACCCAGGTGCAACTCCTCCCTCCACTCTGGATGCAGATCTCTCTATTCAGCCCTGTGCTGACTCACCCTGTCTCCTGTAGCCACCCCCAGCCCCTGTCACTCAAACTCCAGACAGGGAATACACAACCTAGCAAAGGCAGGCTTGGATAGTTAGGCAAGAAAATACCCACTTTCTAAAAGTGGTATTTTCAAACACAGAATGTTAAAACCAACTTCACTAAAAGATGTATTTTATCATCCTGAGTTCAGGCATACTAAATTCGTTTTTCTACCATGTTCCCTGGGTCAGTTAGGATTATAAGGTGTAATAATCAAAACTGCCCATTCTGGCCTATGGGGAGCAGGTAGCCTTGCAATAGTAAAAAACGAAAATGGCTGTAATTCACTATTAGGACATGCCACACACACCAGGGCATGTCCTACCTTATACTTACAATGCACCCTGCCCTAAGGCCTACTTTAGGGGTGACCAACATGCAGTAAAGGGAAGGTTTAGGGACTGGTAAGTGGGTGTACTCACCAAGTCGACATGGCAGCCCTAGGCTGCACACAGGCTCTGCAATGGCAGGCCTGAGACACATTTTACAAGCTGCTTCTGTGGGTGTCACAACCAGTGCTGCAAGCCCACCAGCGGCATTGGATTTACAAGCCCTGGGCACACTCAGTGCACTGTACTAGGGACTGACAAGTAAACCAATCATCCAATCATGGAGTCACTAATACATACATCAATTTACAATAGGGAGCACTTGCACTGTGGCACTGAATAGCAGTGGCACAGTGCCCAAAGCATCTAAACCAGCAAAAACAGATCAATAACATTGGAGGCATCATAAAAAAATGGAAGGGAGACCCACGCCAAGGATGCCAGGTCTAACAGTTTGTAAGTAGTGGTATGGGTCTGTGTATGGGTTTGTGAATGGTTGTGTGAGAGTGGGAGTTTGTGTATAAAAGGTGCTATGTGGTCGGTGTGTCAGTGATTCTGTGGATGATGTCTTCATTGATGTCATTTGAGATGTGATCAGTGATGTCATCAGTGATGTCACTGACCATGTTATTAGTGATGCAATATGTGAGGTCATAAGCAGTGCATTGTGGGGGCTGAATTGATGAATTTCACTGGTTTTGTACAAGTGAAACCTGAGCCTAACTATAACGTCCCTGTAACCTTTGGAGTTTTCAATGAATTTCTAAGGTTTTTTTAATTTCATTTCCTAACTATTACATCCTTGTAACCTTTGGTTTATTACGTGACTTTCTAAGGTTTTTTAAATGGTAATTCCTAACTATAGCATCCCTGTAACCTTTGTTTTTTCACTCAATTTCTATTGTTTTTTAAGTAGTAGTTGGGTTTGCAGAGTGGTGGAGAAAGGGGGCGGTCCTCCAACCAGCTCACAGGAATCCCGCTCTGTGGGACTTACTGGAGGTAACAGGAGGGTTTGTTCATGCCCAAGGACCCTCAGCAGCCAAGGGGACTTCATCCCCCAACTAGTAATGCACCAGGAGGCGCATTTACAGAGTGGTGGAGAAAGGGGGCGTGGCCATCAACAACCTCTCAGCAACACTGCTGTGTGGGACTTACTGAGGTAACAGGAGGAGTAGTTGGCCCTTAAAGACCCTTAGGAGTAAAGTGAACTTCATTCCTCAACCAGTAGTGCACCAGAAAGCATATTTGCAGGGTGGTAGAGAAAGGGGGCATGGTCTCTAAAGACCTCTCAGCAATTCCGCTGTCTGGGACTTACTAAAGGTAGCAGAAGGGGTACCTGGCCCCCAAGGACCCTCAGCATTCAAGGGGACTTTATCCCCTAACCAGCAGTGCACCAAGAGGCGTGTTTGCAGAGTATTGAAGAAAGGGGGCAGGGGCTCCGTTGACTTGCCAGGCCCTCATTTTTTTACTTTTATTTTTTATGGGAGGGACCGCATGGCTCCCCTTCCCTGGGCAGATTTGGGACCAGGTTTCACCATCCCTGGGGTTTGCCCTTTATTTTATATATATTTTTTTTAAACTAAAAGGGAGAGGGGCCCTGTGGCCCCCCTCCTGGGCTGATTTCGGCAATGGGGACCCTCAACTCCTGGGGCCCGGCCTTTTAATTTTTTTTTTTTTTTAAAACAATAAGGCAAGGGGGCAGCATGGCCCCCCTCCCAGGCCTATTTCGGCCCCGGACACTCCATCCCCCAGGGCTTGCCTTCTTTTTTTATTATTTTTTAAAATGGGGGATGGGGCCATGTGGCCCCCCTCTCTGGCTGATTTTGGCCCTGGGGCCCAATCCCCCAGGGCCTGGCCTCTAATGTGGGTACCCTGGCCCCACCCAGGACACCCACTCACCAAAGGTGGGGACATTGGGGGGAGCCAGAAGGCCCCTGTGGTCTCTGCCAGCTTCCTGCGAGAGTTGACATTGCTTTTACAGACAGGGAGCTGCTACCATGCAGCTAGCTGTGTGTAAAAGCAATTGTGCTCCACTTTGAGCAAGCGAGAACAAAATGCTCTCACTTGCTCAAAGCAGAGCACAGTTTGCTAAGGCTTGGCTGGAGCAGGAAGTTCCTGCCACGCCATAGCAAACAGCTTTGTCCCAGCTGGGGGCACCCCAGGACATAGCAGGCCCTGGGGAGATGGCAGTCCCCAGGGCCATTTTTGGCTCCAGGAGTGGAGCCGTGCGGCCCCCCTCCCATGTCTACTTTAGCCCCAGGGAGGTGGTGGTCCCCATAGGTCTGCAACGGACTCCCTCCATTGTAATATTTGAGCCCCAGGGAAGTGGCTGTCCCCGGACTCCAGGGGGCTACTTGGGCCGCCCTGCATTTCTTTGCTAATTTCCCCTGGAAGGTGGCAGTCACTGGGGCAGCAGGGGCTGTGCAGGCCTCCCGCACTTCTATAGTTCATTGCCCCGAGGAGATGGCGATCCCTGGGGCTGTGAGGGGGCCAAGCGGGACCCCAACAATTCCTATAGTTCATTGCCCCAGGGATGTTGTAGTCCCCGGGGCTGTGGGGGACTTGGCCCACCCAGGAGATTTTTTAAACACAAGAGCGAGACCCTACGCTTGTGTTTTTGTTTTACCGCAAATTCGCTAAGTTGTCGGGACCTCGCGGTAAAAACTTTTTTTTCAAAATCCTTCTTGTGCGTGGTGGTTAGTTATAGTTTGGGCCATGTTTCCATAGTAAAAGCATTTTTTGACTTGCCTATATATTTGAATCCTTATACACTACTCATCATTTTCCCCACAGAAGAGATAGACCAGCTGCGCTATTGCCACACAAAGTGCCACGACCAGATATCATTACATACACTCTTAATTGCATGGGCTAAATATGCCACATTTTAGATACCACTTGTATTGTATTATCATTTTTTGCAACAATGTAGGACTATGCCTACGACGATATGCCACATTATACATTTAATTAATTTCCATGGGAAGTGGCACACTGACTGCGTGGCTGTCAAGCAAACACTGTGACTAGCTTTCCGAGTACACTTATCCAGGTCCTATAAGGCGAGGATACCATCTTATGGATGACCCATTAGGGCGAGATCCGAGTCCCGTATGAGACATATATCTATGACAGTCACTAGTAGGTAGTTATAGTTAGGACCATGTTTCCATAGGTAAAGCTTTTTTTTACTTGTCTACATCTTTGGTGCTGGTTGACGAATCTTCAAGAAATTTTCCCTCAAAAAGTGCCCCACTGATTCTCGTTGTGCATTGAAAGTAAGTTTCAGGGTGATCCGTCAAGCGGGGCTGAGAAAAGGGGGGGGCAAACACGTGTATTTCCCATGGTAATTCTCATAGGAAGTTTAGACATGACTACAGCACGAACCGCTGAACGGAATTACATCAAGTTTGGCAGAAATATGGCTGTTGATACAGAAAGCAACCTAATTTGTATATATAGGGATGCAAATGCTCCACTAACCCTCCTCATCTCGTGCTGAGATCTGATTGGCTGCCAATACTTCAACCAGGTAGTGTTAGCAGCCATCTTGGGACTTGGTTTCTGCTGAGTCCCACAAAAAATGTTAAAAATGGCAGCAAGGTATGAATATCCTGACCCTTATCTTTATCATAGCCCCTGGGTGGGCTAGGTCCAGGGACCAAACTATAAAAATAGGAGGGAGGGTGAATGGCCCCCCCTCCTAGGGCGTATGAAAGCCCTGGGGACTGCCACATCCCCAAGGCAAATCTGTAGAAATGAATTCGGAGAGGACCGCGCGGCTCCCCGCAACCCCAAGGACTGCCACCTCTCTGGGGCACTTGAAAATATGTATGCGGGTGGGCCCGATGGGCTTGTCTGCACCCTGGGATTCCACGTCCCTGGGGCTAATTGCGATAAAGAATGCATGGGGCCTGTGTGGTCCCCAGCAGCCCCTTAGACCGCCACCTCCCCAAAGCAATCTGTTTAAATAAATGCACGGAGGACCATGGGGCCACCTGGCAGCTCCAGAGACCACCACCTCACAGGGGCACTTGAAAATTTGTAGGTGAGTTGACCCTCTGGGTCTGCCCGTGCCCTGGGAACCACCACTTCCCCGGGGCAAATTACACTAACGAATGCAGGAGGGCCAGCGCGGCCCCCTGCAGCCCCGGGGAACGCCACCTCCCTGGGGCAATTTATTGAAAACAAGGGGTCTGCACGGTCTGCACCAACGCAGCACTGAGGACCACCACCTCTTGGGGTGAAATAAATTAATGCAGGGGGTCTGTCATGGACCCTCAGCCCCAGGGACTACCACCTCCCCGGTGCAAAATACTACAATGGAGGGGGCTGCTGGGCCCCACTCATGGAGCCATGGATGGCCCTAGGGACCGCCATGGCCCAGGGCCAGCTCCTGCTACTGCCTGAGGTGCCCACACTAGGAAGGTAGATGTTTGCTTTTGCTTTGTAGGAGTTGACAGCTTCCACTAAGCAAAAGCATAACTCCGCTTTCTGCAAGCAGAAGTTGTCAAGCAGAAACAGATGAAAACACTGCTCCCACAAGCAGGGACCTATGATTTAAAGCAGCTCTCTTCTTGTGGCAGCAATGCCTGCTCCCACAGGAGGAGAGGAGCCGGCTGGGACCATGGGGCCCTTGAGGCTCCTCCCACAGTCCAATTGCACACTGGGTGCCCTAGGGGGCATTCACAAGACATGGCCGGGCCCTGGGGGATCGGGGATGGGGGCCCTGGGGCTGAAATTGGTGCAATCCAGGGGTCCATGTGCCCTTCCTGCATTCATAAAAAACATAAGTCCAGGGAGATGGTGGTCCCCAGGGCATAGAAATGCCCATGTAGGAGGCCCTAGTGTGCCCTTTCTTTAATTTTAAAATAAATGGACATGCCCCCCCCAGGACTCGCCCCACAGAGGGGCTTTTTCCTAACCAAGCGCTTGTTTTTGTAATGTTTGCCACGACACTCATGCACTCACTCGGAAACCCACTGATACACTCACACACTCAGTCACAGACCCACTCAGAGACTTATGCACTCACTCACAGACCAATTGAGACACTCATGCACCCACTCAGAGACCCACTCAGACACTCACTCACCCAGTGAGACACTTGTGCACCCACTCACAGACCCACTTAGACACTTATGCACTCAATCACAGACTGACTCACACACATGGAGGCACTCACAAACCCACTCAGACACTCACAGACCCACTAAGACACTAATGCACCCACTTAGACACTCATGCACCCACTCAGAGACCCACTGAGACACTCATGCCCTCACTCACATACCCAGTCAGACACTTATGCAGCCACTTCCAGGCCCACTCAGTCACTCACACACCAACTCACACACATTGGGATACTCACGCACTGACTCACACACCCACTGAGACACTCATGCACTCAGTCACACACTCACTCTAAAATGTTACAGGTTAAAGTTAGGAAATAAAATTGAAAAGCAGTAGAAATTCACTTTAAAAAACAAAGATTACAGATTACTTAAAAAAACATAGAAATCCACTGCAAAAACCAAAGGTTGCAGGGATGTTGAAGTTAGGAAATAGAATTTAAAGAACCTTAGACGCCCCATAATGCACTGCTTATGACCTTACATATTACATCACTCATGACATATTCAGTGACATCACTGAAGATATCCCTGATTACATCACCAATGACATCACTGATGACATCATCCACAGAACCACTTACACACCCACTCACACCTCCATGCAACATCTCATTCACTGACTCACACACCCAGACAACCAGTCACATACCCATTCACAAACCCATACAAATACTCATGCATCCACTCACTCATGCATAGAGCCTCTCACATACCCACTGACTCACTGGTACAGGCATATGCTGTGTTTGTATGCTGTGTCCCAATAGTTGCCCAGAGATCCAACAAAGACTTAAGCCGGTCACATGGGACCCCATCTGGGCGGGGCACCTTCCCCGATGGTAAGGATTTGCTAACTTCTCTGACTTCTTCTCAGTGTATTTCCAGGGTCACAGCTCTCTGCAGTTATGTGGTTGGAAGATCACTGCCATCAAAATCATACAGGGTTCAAAAGTGATCAGTCCAAACCTGAGCAGGGACTGTCGAAACCTGCACTGCAGCCTGTGATGAGATAAACAGAAGGTCGCTGACAACCCTCCAAAATGGGGCACTATCCCTCAGTTCACTATCATCTGAAGGCTCTCCCACATTTCCCTTTTTATGTTGCTCTTCCTGTCCTTCAGTACCATGCGATATGTGGCCCTAGCCTTTGTTCCCTCACCTTTATCGCAGGGTTTCTTTTTGAGATCCACCAGCAGCTCTTTATGGGCTTTTGAACAAACCTTGTTAAACCACTTGCATGGGGGAGGTGGCAAAGCAATTCCTGTTTTAAAAGTGAGGGCAGTCTTAATATAACCGCATAATGAGTCCTACGCAGAAAGAATGTGATCATCTGATGCATCCACATGGAGACAAATTTGAATTTCTGACTGACCAATAGTCGGCATATTAAAATTAAAGTCCTCTGGGATAATCCTAGCCCATTTCACTCTTCGGCCTTTATCCTTATCAGTGACAGGGTCAATGTACGGATGGGTGGGCCCCCTACTTCGAATCCCACTCAAAGTGGCCCAAGGGGGATTACGGTCAATGTTAATATCCCAATCAGTACTACATTTTCTCAATGGAGAAAATAAGCCAGGAGAGACAAAGATATATTCAATTATAGGTCCTGCCCCCAAGCCTTTAAAAGTAGGTGTGCTCCCTTCAGCAATAACATCTCTCTTGTAGAGCTAATTAACCAGGTTGAAATCTAAAATCAAATTATTTACTAAGTCACCCCAAGACGAGTGCTTAAGATGCACTTGGTCGCTGGAAACCAAATCCAAATCGGGGGCATTCTAGAAATAGCAGACTAAACAAGGCAAGGATGTAAATTGGAATCCCAAATCAAAAGCAATCCTGCAAATTGGGAGGCACGAGAGAAATAGCAATTCAGGAACTTGTTCAAATCCTTAAGAACATCTTGGTCTGCCCGCCAGATACTGAATTGTACACATTAATAGATGAAATCCTTAAAGCATTTGGAAAGGACAGAAGGATCCCGAGATTACAGGATGAGTCACAAGAAATTCTCTCCAAATTGCAGTTCCGATCCTGTTTGATTAATACAGCTAGCCCTGTCTTGATCTCCTAGTGGCGAGTGAAAGATTTTACAGTAAATGGAGGCATAGCCATTTACAAATAAGTCTGCCACTGTAACCCAAGACTCCTCGAAGGGTATGATGTCAAATGAAGTTAGTGTCAGACTGGCCAGTGACCCTTTAGTTCTTTGCAATGCAAAGATGGTGTAGGGGGTGATAATACAGCTTTAGAGAAGTTGTGCAGCAGTGGGGCTTGTAATGCAGGATTCTGGTGTAGTAGTGTGATGGTGAGGGTGGTAGTGTTGTGGTGGGCCTTTGTGATGGTTTTGTTCTTGGAGATGACATATTGGTGGCAAGAGTAGTAGTGCTGGGTTGATGGGTGATAGCATTTTCTTTTGAGGATGTGGTGGGGGTGTTGATGCAATGCTTAGGGGTGATAATACACTAATGAGTGTTATAGTACATTTCCTATATGAAGGAAACTTTGTGGTTAGGTACATAAAATATCTACAAAATTACCTCCACATTGCACACAAAACGTACTGGTGCAATGGTGATGAATATAGTTGCTTGGTGGAGGTGCACTTGGGAAAGAATTCACTCGACCAACCAGAAAGCTGTATACTTTTAACCAATGGAAAGTTAAGCTAGCCTCACTAAGTAACAGTGCCTTTCTAGAGGGTGTGCAGAGACGTTGGCTCTGTAAGCGCGCTGACGTTCTCTCTAGCCAACAATATAGAAACGCTAACCACTGATCCTCCTGACTATATATCTAATCTGTGGAACACACCCTCAGCCAGTTCATTAATAGATTCTAGTTCAAACATGTGCCTACTGAAAACAACTCCATCACTCAGCCGAAGCAGATCCTTAGTGGATTCAGTGTGGAAAGCAGAGAAAATATGTTTTTCGTGTGGATGTGCGTTGGCTCTAAGAAGAAGCTCATTCATCACTGCATACAAGTGGTTGGGGTTATTAGACTAATGCAGAACTAATGCTGTGTGGACGTATTAGAGTGCTGAAGCTCATTCATCACACTGTACTAAGAGTTTATTTTATTAGTATTCTGTTAAGGCACTACTCCTCTTAGACCGTGCAATGCAGCCCCATAGTGAAAAGCTTTATTGATGCTTGATTTTTAACAGAGCTTCCTTTAATGGTGCTTGTAAATCTTTCATAGAGGGAGCTGTAATAAGAGTCTAGAGAACATCCTCTGAGATAGCGAGAGTATTTATGAAGGTGACATTACCTTGTAATTGCGTTATTTTTGTCTTTGTGATGTAGTTCCTTCACAAAGTGTGCCTCGTACTGACTAATAAATAGATTTTACAAGCTGAACAGCATTGCCTTGATTTCAGGGTATACCCTGGAGCTGTACACTTTTCCTACAACTTCTTAAAGAAAAAGAGTCAACTAATGTTTTGCACATATATCCGAGATAAGCAACAAAGAAACTACGGCCAAAGCTTTGCGCGCTCAGCTCACTTATTTCGTTTAAAATTGTTCATTTTCTTTCCTAAATCAAACAAAGCAGAGAAATAGGAAAATCCACCAGCTCCTGCACCTTCATATTAGTTCGTTTTAAATTCGCGTACTTTTTTTCTGATTAGTGAATATAATTAAGAACATAACATTAAAATTCGTACACTAGCCACGATTTGTTCTGTTAGAGTTATATTTTGCCAGTTGCATTGAAAGGTAACGATTTGTAAATCGTCTGTCACACCGATTTTGTGTGCTGCCGAGTTTACGTACTGCTGCAGAAAGACCCTGAAGTCTTCACGTGTGGCATTTGACCCTTAATGTTAACACTTTGAAATATTCACTAGCAAAGCCGATAGGTCTGGATTTAATGTACGAATGCCTATAAGCAGCGTTTCTGCATGACTGTGTTTGCATCTGTGCATGTACATCATGTTTATTTTTATGCATGTAGTAAATGTTAATAACGTGGTTGCATATTTTGCCTAGGATTCTATTTCTGCATAACGTGATATGTACTATTTCCGTGCGCATATCTATTGGTTTAGAGCAGAGGTGTGAAGTTTTTTGTGACTTTAAAGACCCACATTTATCGAAATTTGTAAAATTTATTTTTAAACAACAAATAATCAGGGGTGGCTCCTCCGTAATGGCGGAAGAGTGTCACTCCACTGATCAGTCAACCAGCCGTCAAGCGAAAAATAAAATGACTGCTGACTGATGGAGCCGATGTCAGCAGTGCAGGGAGGGGTGGGGCCAGGCATAGCAGGGAGGAGTGGTAGGCGCTCTGTAAGGGCACATGTCTGTTTGGCCGGCTGTCTTAGGCCCGCCAAACAGCATGCAAACTTAGGTGTCCCCAACCCAGGTGTTTTGCACGCTGGGTTGGAGAAACATCACAGGCTCCTAGGCACTGTCTGAGCGGCAAACTGTGCTACTCAGACTAATCCTGGCACTGCTCTCATGCTTTTGAGAGCAGTGCCAGGAGTGGGTGGGGAGCCTGTGCCCCACTGCATGCTGGGAGGAGAGCCAGAGAAGAGGACCGAGGCGGCCGCGTTTTCAGGTAAGTTTAAAAAAAATTGTTATTCCCCCTAATCTCCCGTCCCGCCCCCCACTTTAGTATTGCGGCAGTCGCCACTGCAAATGATAATATTAAACTTTGCATATATGTAATGCTTTAGGTAGAAACTTCAAAGCCCAATAAATTGTTGGTACTGATGCCCCAATTAGACCTGTGACTGGTTAGTTTGTGTGCAATTTTAAATTGTTTTTGATTAAGTGGGTGTAACGAACGTAGGGGCATATTAGCAAGGGCAATATCGCCGCTTTAGCGGCACTTTTTGCCGCTAAAGCGGCGATATTATTATCGCCCTATCAGCAAGCTGTCGCTAACAGTTGTTAGCGACAGCTTTCCCACGAAAGCGAGCGTGTTGGGTGCCACTTTGCATGTCAGCGATATTTATCGCTAATGACATGCAAAGTAGGCGTTCCCGACCACAAGACCAGGAAAACAGCCGCTAACAGGCCTATCGCCTATTAGCAATGAGGCCCTGGCCCCGGTTAGTGACGTTAAAAGTCGCGCTAACCGGGGTCATCGCTGGATTTTTAACACCTGCCCAAAACCTGACTTGTGCATACTTAACATGGGGGGGTGGATTCTGCTGATACGACCACAGGGTCGTATCAGCAAGGTTTCCCCCGTCCCCCATGCAACATCGCTGGTTTTGTAGCGATGTTGGCCCATTTCTCCCGCTATCGCTGGATTATATATCGCCATGGTGCTAACTGTTGCTAATACAGCGTTAGCGTGGCGATATATACCAGCGATAGCAGGCGATAATTATTTTCGCGCTAAGCGCGCTCTGCGATGTTTATCGCAGTTTCTTGCTAATATGGCCCGTAATTCAATGCACCGTGATTACGTGGAAATACTCGAAAATACTTGATTACAAGGAATTATGCAAGTGCATATCATTGGAAAATGGCATTGGTCACCGAGGCGGTCAAATCGCAGTCACTACTCGCCTGGTTCATCCATCAGGAAATGACTCAACATCCTATTCTCACACTTAGTGCCACATCTGGGACCCTGCTGCACACATAGAAAGACATCTATGCTGAACTCACATGTCATTACACCTCCTTATACACCTCAGTGGGGGTCTCCTTAGTGGAGGAGATCAACTCCTTTCTAACTGGCATGCCTCTCCCCCGCGCATCACCAGAACAGAGGGCGGACCTTGATAGTGACATTTCACTCTCTGAAATTTAGGAGGCTATCTGCGCACTAGCCACCAGCAGGACTCAAGGTCCTGACGGGCGTTGGTCGGAATTCTAAAAGGCATACACTCCTTCCCTAGCCCCTGGCAAAAAGACGCCTTAGGATGAAGCGCCACTGGCTGCGCCTGTCTACCTGCCACACTCTGCGAAGCACTGCTTGTATTTCTGTTGAAACCCAATAGGGACCCAACAGCACTAGGATCTTACTGCCCTCTGGCACTACTCAACACAGACAATGAAATACTTGCTAAGATCTGGGCAGATTGCTTAGCTCCCTTGGTCCCAACCCTCACACACCTAGACTAGAACTGCTTGATGTCGTCTCACAACACCTCACTAAATCTACACAGGTTTTTCTGGGTCCTGGAGTATGCTTCATCTGTATGGCACTGTGCTGGCTGCTTGGACATGGAAAAGGCTTTAATTCATTAGAGTGGGCCTTTCTGTTTAGAGTGCTGCCGGGTTATGGCCTGGGACCTGCTTCATTCTGCTAGTTCAACTTCTTTATACCCAACCACTGGCTAGAGTAAAAATGGGCTCACTCATATTGAACCCTATTCCTATCCACAGGGGTACCCGACAGAGTGGCCCCTTATCACCACTCATTTTTCCCTCACCATAGAACGATCAGCGCATGCTCTCCATGCACAGGTTCGTGAGTGGGGAATTCTGCTGCTTCCCTTTATGCCGATGACCTCCCACTATATCTTAAAGACATTCACAATATTCCATCCAGCATAGTACCGCCACAAATTTGAGGAGCCTCAAGGTTAAATGGGCTGCCTCTTCCAACTTACGCCCACAATGCCTGATCTTGCACTTTGATTCAATGGTGTCCTACTGACGTGGCAGCAGATACAACATTCTGGTACATAGGCATTTGTATTGAGCACAAACCTGCTGACCTCTTAGATGGAATCTCACTCGAGTGGTAAACGTCCTGTGTGCACCGATACCATTCTGGAGGTCTCTGCAGCTTTCTGTGGTGGGACGCAAAGCTCTGATTAAAATGGTGATACTGCCCCATCTGTTATATTTCTTTGCCAACCTTCCACTTTACAATACCAAACCTTTCTTCCGCATGCTTGAATGTCTCACAGGCAAATTCATTTGTCATGGTATACGCTGCAGGGTGGCCCTCAACAAGCCTTACTTATCAACCAATCAGGGAAGTTTTGGAGTGCCAAACTTCGAGCACTATTATCTGGCTTCTCAGCTGCAATGGGTGTCCCTGTGGCTGGCGGGCCTCCAGCTGGAAGATACTGCGACTGCCTCTCCCTAATGGGACTTGCCCCGTCTGCTACATCTATTCCACCACTGTTAAAAAAAAACGCTGCCTAATCCCTTTTAAGGGTAGTGCTCTGTTGTTACTGACACTGCTTTCTCCTCATTAAGACAGTACTGCCATATGCTCTAGTGCTACCTATCATGGCACACTACGTGGGATGTTAATCTTTTCCTTAGCTGAGGTTGCCCCCTGACATGAGGTGGGACTTCACACAATAAGAGATCTTCATCATGACAACACGCTCCTGCCCCTGGATGACCTAGCTTTTTATGCTGATGATGACCTAATAGCTAACAATGTGCTCACTCTAGGCCAATTTATACTCTATATTCCCTCATCAGGGCGTTAAGAATACACTGGGGCAACCTACAGAAAAAGCATGAAATGCACCTCACCATTCAATACTTACACATCATAGGCATGAGCCGTCACTTAACACACAAGCAGTGGCAGCCCTCATGTTCTTGTGTTGCCATTGTGATGCCGAATTGGGCCACCCTGTGCAGACAGTGAATGGTGGTCCATACTGGCATGCCCTGCGCTGATGTCCTGCAGCTACTTTTAAGGCTTATACAATACTGCATAACACACAGGGCCTACCTTACTCCCCATAAGATAAACCGCTATTTTCACCACACAGATGCAGCTTGTCCCTGCTGCCAATTACCTGATGCAGACTTCTTACACATGTTCGGGACATGCCCATCTCTTCACCAGAACTGGCAGGGCGTCACCCCTAGCCTAGTGAATGGCACAGGGCATACCTCTTTGCACACATGGTAGGTATGCTTTTTGGGCATGCTCTGTCAGACTAAGAAAAACAGGGCCAACTCTCGCTTTATTGATCTAGGTCTTTTGCTTGCTAAACACCTGAAAACTCAAAGATGGAAGTGATCAGCTCCCCCTGCGATTTCTGCTTGGGGATGCTCTATGACGACCTGGGCTTGGGCCGAGAGGGTAGTCCTGCACATAGAGGAAGTCAGGGTCATGCATATATACTCCATCTCAGCTAGCTGAGATAACCTGCTGATTGAACTCCAATCTGCCCTGCCAAACACGGAGGACCCCACGGGGGCCCCTCAACCCTCAGCCTCGCCACCACCTACCTAGACACCTACATAGGATAGCATGCTGCAAGTGCATCTTTTCTTACCCCCTTACCCAAAGCACAAAGATGGCCACCTTCACATCACATTACTGACAGCCATTTCCAAATAAACAGAGCGAGTCTGAGTTTGTGTGGAGGCTTGTTCATCTGTTTTATGTATCTTTCTATATTTCCCTCTTGTCAGTTTCTAGGAACTTTATGACTTCTGTTAGTATAGAAAGTGTTAATCTAAACAGTGAGGAGGGGGACTCCAAGAAAATACTACTGAAAAACCTCACCTGCACCCACACAGAAATGTGCTTGATTAGACAGCAGTATGTGCCCAATGCTTTGAGTTAATGAATTACAGTAGAAAAGCTCTGAGAGAGAACAGATGCAACTTTTGATACATACTGATGATAGCCAGTAATCAATAAAACAAATAAACCAATAAGTCTCTAGTATAATCAACAAACCAGTGATGACAGTTTCTCTGGAGAATCATCAGGTGAGGGGTACAACAGAGAGGTGGGATGCACGCTACCAATCAGCTTTGAGGTCAGTTTAGTAGGTAAAAATATGAAACAGTGATGATCAAAATATGTTGCAACAGGATCACGCATTCTGCTTGTGCTGAGGATTTAGAAATATACACGTAGTCAGAATGCACAAACCAAATAACACATAGTTATATGATACAAATAACACATGTTTAGATGATTGCGCCAATGAACACAGGAGGGTGGGAATGATTGCGCCAATGAACTTACGAGGGTGGGAGGCTCGGCTTTAGTTGTGTAATGTTGCTCAAATATGCCACATACATCCATTGTCGGTCACATGATTAGATTGTATGATTCTGAAAAAATACACTATATAAAGGGCTCCTTGCTGCAGCCAATTTGAGAGTTGGGTGGCAATCCTACCTGGGTTCATCACTATCCCAGCCACTGCAAAATAAAACCTTTATACTGTATCACTTACACTAGAGTGGAGGTACTCGGGGGGGCATGGCCTGCAGCCGATGGGATCGGATGGGAGCTGAAGAGCTCCGACCGCCGCTTCCCCGTTATCAAGTATCCTGAACCCCGATCAGCCCTGGGGCGACAAATTCTAGAACCGGAGGAATTCCTGGTGCTGGGGGCATGTGGCAGTGAGTCATAATTGCCCACATCGCTGCCGCAAGAGGGAAAATCTGACCTTGCAGACCAGTGCGCGACGGCAGCAAGATGACGCCTCTGGTATGAATGGTGGCGCACAGAGGTCGGGGCTTACTGGCGAGACGGCGTTGCCTTGCGGCGGGAAAACACCCACTAAATTGAGAGCCTGGAGGTGATATCGGAGAAGTGGGAGCACCACAGCTGTGAGTAGCCTCGTACAACTGCAAGGCGGGGAACCCGGCTCGGCAGGAGCGGTTGCAAAATGGCACCCACATCTCCGGCGGCCTGACATAGCCGCCACAGCTGTGAGATGCTACTGCTTCCCTGAAGGGCCCCGCTAAATTGAGAGCCCGGAGGTGATATCAGCGAAGTGGGAGCACCGCAGCTGTGAGTAGCCCCGTACAGCTTCAAGGCGCGGAACACGGCTCGGCAGGAGCGGCTGCAAAATGGCGCCCGCGGCTCCGGCAGCCTGACATAGCCGCCACAGCGGTGAGACACTACTGCTTCCCTGACGGGCCCCGGAGTGCAACATAATTGGTGAGCGATTAGAGAGAGCCGCAATACTTGAGGAGAGAGAGAGCGCGAGTGGACTGCGGAAGACTGCCTGAACCGGGATATTGGACTCGGTGGTCCCCGGGGAGCGCAGCTAAGCGTAGGACCGCGGGAGGGACGGCTCGGCGCCGCTGGTCAGAGTTCCCCAACGGGGGTGATAGGAGAGAGAGAGCCTTCGTTAGCCCACCTCCCTGCTGTGGCCCCACCAACGTGCAGATCCCCCTATAAGTCTGCAGGGCGGCACTCCTAATCAATAGGAAGTGACCGCAAGCGGGCGCCCGTGCCACAACATGACCTGCCACAGCGGTGAGATGCCCTTGCTCCCCTGAAGGGCCCTGGAGCATGGCGAAGGGGACTGAGCATCTAGTGGGCGGACTTCCTAAAGGCACTAGAGTCCCCTGAAGAGACCCGTCTGTACCTGGAGGCTGGAGCTGAAAGACTACAAGGTGAGCGGTTATGTTGGGGGCCGCACGGGAAGGGGCTTGAAATTACCGCACCAGGTCCCTGATATGAGGGAGAAGTGACCGGGGGCCTGCAACCGCCCATAACAGTGTGATTAGGCCTGACAACAGTGCTTGCGGACCTGCGGTAGTGAACCGCAAAATGGCGCCCACGCCGTGAACGGAGTTAAGTGACCGCCGGACTACATCACCACCAAAGCAGTCCCCAGAGGAGGCTCGAACAGCTCTTTACGAGGCAAGGACATGGTGGGTAAAGAGACGACTTCGAGGTGGTAGCGTTGGGCATATGCCCTGTCTGAATCAACCGCGAAGTGGCGCCAAGATCACTAATTGCCTGAGGTGGCCGTCGTAGCGGCAGAGGGAGTCTGAACCCCAGCAGCGCATCAAACCCCGTGGGTAGCAAGGTGGGCCCGGTGAGAGTCGTGGTGATTGGGAGCTGGCTGGACTTCCTGAGGGGAATCATTGGTACCCTGCAACTGCGGCTGAGAGCTATTGGGGCGTACAAACGAGAAGTAGACTGCGCTCAGGAGGGATTAGAGTTACTGGTCACGGCCGCATGGTGAAGGGCGATCACAGCCGAGAGACATCTGCCCTAACTATGCTGGGAGCACTAGAAGCCAACCGGGGAAAGGTGATTTATTAATAGGGGAAAGCGGTTCTGAGGAGTGACAATAACCCCCGACTGGCACTAGTTTCAGTCAGAGTGGTGAGCTACTTGCTAACTAGGACTCTGCCGCTAGCTCACTGAAGCTTAACTGCAGCGTATGAGAACCTTACACCCCAAACCTTAAGCAACCCCGAGAGCGGAAGTGTGCCTCTGCTACTACCGGGAAGGTCAGACACCACAACCCCAACACGATGGGGAGCACACAGAAGAAGCGCAGGTTCAGTGGCCTCAGTGCAGATGGCCCAGGCGCACACACAGATGACGAGGAAGAGGTCCTGGAAGCGGGGAGGGATGTAACGCTCAGGAAGCCCACCTTGACCGACATCATGCAGGCGATCACGGCCTCCAGAGAAGTGCTCGAAGAGAAGATTGACGCAATTGGCACAGACTTAAGCCTGCTAAAAGATGATCATCGTAAACTCAAAGAAAGGGTGTCAATCAACGAGAAAGAACTGGGGGCCTCCCGGAGAAAGTTCAAGGGATGCAGCGATCACTCACGGACCTAGAAGCGAAAATAAAAGTGCTGGAAATGCGGGCTGAAGATAGCGAAGGTAGGTCCCGCAGAAACAACATCCACGTCATTGGCGTGCCAGAGAAAACAGAAGGGACAAATATGGTGGGCTTCTTAGAGGAGTGGCTCCGGTCAGCAGTGGCCCCAGAGGGACTGTCTCCGTTTTATGCTCTGGAACGAGCGCACAGGGTCCCAGCGCAACCTCAAAAACCAGCGGCCCCACAGCGCCCAATCGTGGCGCGCCTGTTGCATTTTAGAGACCGAGATCACATCTTGCAAAGTGCCTGCCAAAAACAAGGATTGCAAATTGGCAACAACACTATAATGATTTATCCGGACTTCACCAGGGAGGTTCAACGAGCCAGAGCATCCTTCATGGCTGTGAAAAAGAAATTGCCTTTGCAATGATGTTCCCTGCACGACTTCGCGAAGCAGATCCCATGGGGCCTCACTTCTTTATGACACCACAAGCAGTGTGGGACTGGCTCGATTCGCGGGGCCCGCAGGCACACCATGACTTCAACGCGACCTCTCCACAGCTGAGCCCCCGGAGTCGTACTTCTGGATCTAAAGCCCCATCGCCTAGGGAACTCAGTCTGGAACGCCGTAGAGCACTGCAAGCTGTGGCAACACATAGCCAACAAAGTACCAGACCCACGTCGAGCAGAAGCGGACTACAGGCTGGAAGATCAGAAACGTCGCCAGTGCACATTGACACTGACAATTCGGAAACAGACTGCCGCAAGGTCACTCCTCAACCTGCAGACTATCTCATGTGATATACACGATGAAGCACGCTGAAGCACTCCTCGTAGTTGATTCATGATGAAGGGAGTATAACACTGTACAGCCACGAACTCATTGCCCTGATTGACTGCAGTAAGGGTCGCCCCTAGCTGGCTTGGGGGAGGTTGTTTACTTCAACTGACTGGGAGGCGGTGCCATGGGGAACTTGAGTCCACGACTGTGGGTTGATTGCCCTGTAACCATCATCGGATGTTTATCTGCTTAAGCAGTGTTTGGATGGGAGCTAGTTCTTTGGTACCTGTCCTGGGGAGGGTGAGTTGGGGTTCTTCATTAGGTTGGGTGATGTTCAGGGGGGCCAGGCGTGTCACGAGGGGTATTTTTAATGTGCACCGTCAACACTTACGACAATGGGATCCTCACTAGGATTAAAATGTATTTCCTGGAATGTGCGGGGGATGCACTCAATGCTACGTCGTCACAAGATATATTCCTACCTTGTCCGTAGAGGGGTCCAGATCGCACTGCTCCAAGAGACCCACCTTTTAGCGAAAGAGGAAGCAGCGCTACAGCGAAGATGGCGAGGACAGGCATACTACACCACTTACTCCGCATTTGCATGGGGAGTCCTCATATGGGTGAGAGCAGGGGTACCCTTCCAGTGCACAAAACAAATAATTGATCCAGAGGGCAGGTATGTGGTAGTGGTGGGAAGCCTGGATGGTAGGGATCTAGTCTTGGGCAGCATATATGCACCCAACTCGGACCAACCAGCCTTCTTTTCGCACCTGTCCCGGAAACTGGCGACTGTCCTTACGGGGGCAGTTTTACTCGGAGGAGACTTTAACTGCATGCTAGACATCAAACTGGACAGGTCGCACCCTCCGCTCCTTGAAGCACCTGCACACAAACTTGCAGAAGCACGCTCTGGCTGGCAGCAAAAATGGGGGCTGGTTGACACCTGGAGAGCGCAGCACCCCGAGGACCGTGATTATTCCTTTTATTCAGCTTTACATGAGTTACACGTCAGAATAGATGCCATATTGTGCTCACAGGATGTCCATGAGGGGATTCACAGTAGTGAATACCTCACAAGGACGCTGTCTGACCACAATCCTGTGCTAGTAGACTTGCACTGGTATCGCGCGCGCTCTAGGATCCCTACCTGGCGCTTGCGACCGGAAGCTTTAGAGGACCCTGCATTTCAGGAGGCGATAGGTGCAGCTATTGCCGCCTACTTTCAGGACAACAAGAATTCCGCAACGTCCTCTTTAATAGAATGGGACGCCCGCAAAGCAGTCATTAGAGGACGATGTATATCAGAGATGATGGGGGTACGGAAGGTACTGCTTCGAGACATAGAGAGAGATGACCAACGACTGCGAGACCTAGAAAAAGAGAGACCTGAACGACCAGAAAGGCAGGAGGAGCTTTTGGATGCTAGAGAAGCGGTAGCGGTGCAAGTAGAACGACTACGTTGTTTTGACCATAAAAAATACATTGACAGAGCTCATGCAGAAAGGGATAAGTCGGGAGCTCTTCTGGCTTGGTTAGCGAATCCTGCCAGAAGGGGGTCAGTAATATTGGAGCTCAGGGATCAAGAGGGGACAGCTAGACACAGTCAGCAGGACATTAACGATATCTATTTTTAACAATTATACAGACCTATACCAGAGCAAGTTGAATCCAACGGAGGTGGACTTACTAGAATTCACACGGGAGGTGGAATTGCCAGCGCTAGATGAGGACACTGCCGACCACTTGGGGCGCGATATTGAGCTTGGAGAAGTGAGGGGGGCTGTCAAGGCCATGGCTCTGAGGCAAACACCAGGTACAGATGGCCTGCCAATTGAATTCTATTTAGCGTACCTTAATTTACTAGCCCCCAGACTAGTGCAGCTATATAATGACGCTAAACAGGTTGGCTGCCTACCCGTCACCACTAGAGAAGCGATCATCATACCGCTGCTTAAACCAGGGAAGCCGCCATGGGACAGGGCGGCCTACAGCCCACTCTCCATGCTCAACTTGGACTACAAAATTCTTAGTAGGATTTTAGCTACGTGCCTGCTCCCTCACATGACCGTTGACATCGAGAAGGCGTTTGATAGCCTGGAATGGCCTTATCTATTCCATGTGATGCGGCAGTTTGGGCTGGGAGCCGAATTTGTGCGCTGGGTGGCGCTCCTGTACTCTGACTCCACGGCCAGGGTCAGAACTAGGGGATTATATCGGACGTTTGCCATGTGAGAAGAGGTACGCGACAGGGGTGTCCCCTCTCCCCTCTGCTGTTTGCCCTGGCGGTGGAACCCCTGGCGGCGCGAGCTCGGACTGGTCAGGACTATAAGGGACTTAATGTACATGGGCAGATCCACCACATTGCACTGTACGCTGACTACCTGCTCTTATTTCTGGCTGACTCGGGGGCAGCGCTTGTGGGGGCAAAAAATCTACTACAGGACCTTAGCAGAATTGCAATGTTAAAAGTAAATTGGGCCAAATCTTGCCTGTTTCCTGCAAAAAAGGGCAGCACTGGCCCGCAAATGGCGGAGGGGGTGACCTGGGAAGATAGGTGCCTCCCATACCTGGGCACACACATATACCACGACCCGAAGATATACTAGAAGGTAACATAGGGAAGGCAATCAGGGGAGTAAAAACTAACTTTACTTTCTGGGGCTCCCTGCCGCTATCTGTAGCTGGCCGTGTGGCACTCCGGAAAATGGTTACTCTCCCGAGGCTTTTATATTACTTTGGAACCTTGCCAGTCTGGATCCCAACGAAGTACTTTGTTCGGCTCCGTTCGTTGGTTACGGGGTTTCTATGGGGAACTGGCAGGCGTAGAGTGGCGCTTACAGTCTTAATGAGGTCCAGAGCAGAGGGAGGACTAGCAGTGCCGGACTTTGAGGCCTACTACCTAGCGGTGCAATTTCTATGGTTAACACAATGGGTGGCGAGCACTACTAGGGGAGGCGAAGAGCAGAGGGAAGATTTTGTGAACCTAAAACAGATATCCCGCATCATTTTGAAGATGCCTGTTAATATGGCAACCCTCACAACGGAATTACGCACGGCGCGCAGATGCTGGAACAGGTACCTGAAGAGGGCTAAAATTAAGCGTCCTTATGCGCCGGAAATTCTGTTACTTATGTGCGCGGCTTTGCCTCATGGAGGCAACTGGCAGAGACTGACGGACTGGTCGGACCAGGGATTGACTTGTGTGGGAGACCTATATGAAGACGGGAACATGATTTCGTTTAATGATCTACAAGCCCGATATGACCTGCCTGGAGGGGACTTTCTGTTGTACATAGCCCTTACTACTGCCATGCGGAAACAATGGGGAGGGCCCTCTCAGAACCGGGAACGTCAATGGGCTGCCAATACGCAGTTCTAGCGGCAGGTACATTCAAAGCGGTAACGTGCTTATACAAGCGCATAACGCAAGAAACATTACTCCCCCTAACAGCGCTGAGGCTCAAGTGGGAAGCCGACCTCGGGGAGGAAATCCCAGAGAAGACCTGGGGGACTTAGTTGAGAGAGCGTGGAAGAGTACCAAATGCCAGATTCCAATTAGTGCACTTCTACATCCTACACAGGGCGTACCTCACCCCGGCAAAAATAAATAAGTACTTCCCGACACAGACGGCGGCGTGTCTGCGCTGCAATACAGAAGACGCTGATTTTAAGCACATGTTCTGGGACTGCCCGCTCCTAGACAACTATTGGGAAGACGTGACGGCATTACTGGCTGACATCACGGACAGAGACGTAGAGCAGACTCAGAAATACTGCATACTACATTGGTTCCCACACACGTCCAAGAACAAAATCACGAGTAAATTCCTAGATATGGGGCTGCTTTTAGAAAAGCGGGATATCACCATGCACTGGAAGGCGAAGAAGGGTCCAAGTGTCACAAGGTGGAAAGCAGAGCTACTCAAATGGGCTGAGTGTGAAGGTGTACTCCGGCTGCAGATAGCTAACAGGACAGGAAGCAAGAGGGCGCTAGAGGCAGCAAGAGCTTGGGAAAGGCTAGTTGCAGAACTTAACTCTCCCACGAACAATGAGGACGAGGACGGGGTAAGAGCCTCCCCAGAGGTACTAGGTTAAGTTATAAACAGCCGTGGGCAACTTAGAGACCAGTGAGCGGACACCAGGAACGACACTCTGCAGCCTGGTAGGATTGGGATCCCCTATGGTGCTACCCAGATCACGCCAGCACACACACTAAAGACCTGCACTACTATAGATTAATGTCTAGACGGTACGTGACACGCCTGGGGGGGAATGGGAGGGTACAGGGGGAGGGTAGTTGTGGGAAGGGAGTTCTATACCTGGGACTGCATACCCGGAAGGGAATAGCACTGTGCATCACTACTGAGCCACCGGAATACACCGACTGCTCATTGTTATATATGACACTTGTGGTTTTAATTGTACTTTGAGCTGACTAATGATTATGATACTGCTCAACAGCGGGATGGCATAATGCCCCCATGTAACATCTGTGAAAATTAATAAAGTTTGTTTAAAAAAAAACTAGAGTGGAGGTACTCTGACCCCATGTTTGAGAAATGTAGGTGTTAGTGACACAAGTTATGAGTCCAAAATTGATTTTTAAATTCCGCTTAATATTCGCGACAATGACGCATCGCCAGTGAAGCCCTCCATGTACCATCGCAGGGACATCATGAATATCACAGTGACACCGCGAATGTTGGTGAAAATATAAAAATATATATATTTGTAGAGACTCACAGGTCACTGTCACATACTCATGTACACACTCACAAGCTTACTCAGACACTTATACACCCATTCACATACCCACTCACACACTTATACATCCAGTCACATACCCACTTAGATACTCATGCAACCACACACATACCAATTCAGAAACTCATGCACCCACTTACAGACTCACTCAGAGACTCATGCACCTACTTCGATACCCACTTAGAGACTCTTACACCCACTCACAGACCCACCTGGGACTCATGCACCCATTGACAGACCCACTCAGATACTCATGCACCCACGTACAGACTCACTCGGAAAGTCACACACCCATGGACAGACTCATTCAGAGACTCAGACATCCACTTACAGACCCACTCCTCACACACTCATGTATGTACTCACAGACCCACGGAGACACTCATACACCCACTGACAATCCCACTGAGACACTCATACATCCACTCACAGATCCACTGAGACAATCATACACCCACTGACATACCCATACAGTCACTCACACTCTAAGTCACAAACCCCTTGAGAGACTTATGCACTCAGTGACTCACTCATACAATCTGAGAATCACACACCCACTCACAGACTGACTCAGATATACACGCACCCACTCACTCACCCACTCAAAGACTCACGCATCCACTCCAGACCTACCCAGACACTCACCCTCACAGTCACAGAACCACTCAGACACTTATGCTTGCACCCATTCACTCACCCACTCAGAAACTCATGCTCATACACTCACTCACAGCTCTGCTCAGATACTCATATACCCACTCACAGACCCACTCAGACTCTCACACACTCATACAGTCACTCATATACCTTCTCACAGACCCACTCAGAGACTTATGCACTCAGTCACTCATGCACTCAGACACTCACACACCCATTCACAGTCCCACTCATAGGCCCACACATCTACTCACAGAACCACTCAGACACTCACACTCCCAGTTATAGACCCACTGAGAGACTCATGCACTCACTCACAGACCCACTCAGACACTCATGCACCCACTCACTCACCCAGTCAGACACCCACTTAGACACTCATGTATCCACTCACAGATCAAGTCAGACAGTCATATATTTACTTACAAATGCACACAGGCACTCATGCACCTACTCACAGATCGACTGAGAGACTCATGCAACCAATCACAGACCCAATGAGACACTGATGCACCCACTCATGAGACAGTATCACAGTTCGTTAAGAACCACCGATAGACTAATGCACTGTCTCACAGATCCATTCAAATATTTATACAGTGAATGAGAGATTTACTCATACGGTGATGCATTTAGTGAGAGATTCCACCGAAAGGGATATACACTGTGTTATAGATATATTAGGGAGTTATACATGCTATTATAGAGTAATTAAGATAGTAATGTGTTTAGTGTGTTAGTTATAATCCATTTAGCAGCAATAAGTTTCGAATGTGGTTGTGGCTGAAATTCACTTAAAAACTAATGGTTACAGGGACATTATAGTTAGGAACTAGCATTTAAAAAACCCTAGAAATGTACTGAAAAAAAGAAAGGTTACAAGGACTTTATAGTTAGGAAATAGAATTTAAAAAACCTTAGAAATTCACTGAAAAAACCAAAGGTAACAGGGACGTTATAGTTAGACTGACATTTCACTCGTACAAAACCAGAGAAATTCAGCAGTTATAGTTACCTGAGCTAATTATAACTCATACCACCCAAATGTGCTGCTTATGACCTCACATATTACATCACTCATGACATGGTCAGTGACATCACTGATGACATCACTCATGACATCTCAAGTCTTTACCTGTATCAAAAACCTCACAGTCACCACACCTACAGTGAGAAATGAAGTGTATATCAGTAGAAAAGTAGGTACTCTAAGCAGTATTTATACTATGTAGACACTTTACTCTGTAGTGCCCTGTTTCCAGACAGTGAAACTCTCATGAGAAATACACCACAGAGTTTTAAATAGTGTCTAATAGGAGCAATGTACACTCTACACAAAACTTGTCAAAAGAGAGACCATTCACTTGCAATAACCAAGGTCTGAAGGTGCTAAAGATCATACTCCTTACTGTTGTAGAGCTTTCATTTAGCTTACATGTTAGCTCTCTTTTTTAACTTAGCATATTTTTTGAATAGTGGTTTGCATATTTTTCCCCCAATACGAGATTGTGACACACAAGCATTTATTTCTTAGTAGGCATTTTTGCAATGTACTTTGCACACTTAGTTCCAGAGTCACACAATTAGAACGCTATGTCTTGTATTATTTTGCTCATAGGAGATGACTCTTTCTCCCCAGATTGATTAAAGACATTGTTCTGCACCTCTGGCACAGTAGTGATAAATTTGCTGGTTTATTATTTAAACTAAGGGTGGGCGGAATTTGCGTAGTCGCGTTACGCAAATCTTCGCAAAATTGCTAACAAATTCCGCGAGTTCGCGGAAATTCCGTGAAATCGCGGAATTGCTTGTCCCGTCCGTTCGCGATGTGTTTTTGCGTGCTCGCGGGGAAATATATCGCTAACTTGCCCATGCGGTCGCTACTGGGCGCGGCCATCTTGTTTTCACTTGTCCCGCCTCGCTCGCGATGGTATTTCCTGTTCCGGGTCGCGTATTGCATGCTCCCGCCCGTTCGCGATAAGGGTTTCCTGTTCGGGAACGCGCATTACGTGTTCGCGACGCTTTTTGCGTGCTCGGGGGAAATATCGCGCGAACTTGCTCCATGCGGTCGCAATGGGCGCGGCCATCTTGTTTTTCACTCTATTTCTATGGTTCTGGGCCTGCTTTTCAATCCTCCCTCTATCTTTTCAATCCTTTGTTTCTGTAAACTTTTTTGGGTCTTTTTGTTTATTATCTATCTCTCTATTTTCCTGATTCTATATTTTGAGTTTCTCTCTACTTTTGTGTGTTTTTAACTACTTTTCACACTTTTTCTATTACCTGCTTTTCATTTCTTTTACTTACTTTATTTAATTCCTACCTTTTCTTTTCCGTCCCCCCGCCTACCCAGAACCATGGCAAAGGGCCACAGCCACAGGGCTCGAGTCGGAGCCAGAGCCGCGATCGCCTTCCTTGCGGAAGGCGGCACCAGGGCAGTGCAGGCACGGGCCTTATTCAATGAGGCGGAGGTGGCCGCACTGGTTTTTTTGTTCAGCGCCACCTCCCCTTAACCCTGGCAGCAGGCGGCAGGCCTGGGTCCGGGTACGGGCTCCGGGAGCGTCGGCAGCGGTGGGGCAAAGTACGTCGGGCAGTGTTTCGCTGCTCTGGTGTCCGGCGCACCCAGAATCAGCTGACGCACCGGTGGTCCGATATTCTGGACCGGGAGCAGGACCTGCTGGACCTGCTAGGAGTGGAGGTCCCGGGGCTTGGTGAGTAGCTATTTAATATTACTACTTTTGTGTTCTTCTGCTCTGTGTTATATATTGCGGACATTTTTTTTCCGACCAGCAAGAATGCTACTGCTTACATTGCAGGTAAATTACGTTTAAAAAACTGTGATTGTTATGACACAGGCGCTCGGCGCTACTAATCTTACTTGTTTTGCAACTTTGCGCTCGCTTGGCCTGATGATTATGTAAGAGTTTACTTTAGAGAACTTAAGTGATGTAATGCTAGAAGAGAGTAGTCCTTCCTTTGTCCTCCTGCCACTAAGAAGGGATAGTGGTGGATTGATAGGTTTAGTTACTTATTAGTTGGTAATTTGTAAGTTGTGTGCGTGACGCATCCTCTGTCACGTCACGTGCTGCTGAGTGATGCTTACTCGCAGTCCTTAGCAGAATCCTTTTGTAGTTTGTTTACTGAGTGTTAATAGGCTTATATCATCACTAGCAGAACATCAGCAGCAACCAGCCAACAATTTGGTGTATGCAAAAATGTATGCATGTGTCCTCCATCTATGCATTTTTGAGGACTAAAATAAATGGAAATGCAGACTTACTGAACAATTGGCCCGTCTGGATTGGAATAGGTGGGCTAGGTCAGGTGGTAGTTAGGCTTGCTAGACGGTCCGTGAATTTCGCAATACCACCAGGCGATCAGATAGGTCAATTTTATTGCAATTTTTGTTACCAAAAATGTTTGTGGTGCCTATTCTAAAATATTTTATTTATTTCACACCAAACTTTAATTTTTGTCTCTTTCTTTATGAAATCTTACATGATCAGCAGCACCCAGGGGCAAGAAGACGGGGTCGCAGGCGGTGGGCCCAGAAGATCTAGAAGATGCCTCCCAGGGACAGGACCGCTCCTCTATCGAGGGCTCTGCTGCTGGCCCCAGTAAGTCCACCAGTGGTTAATATTAATAATTATATTTCCCAAACTTTTCCTGCACCTTATTTTTTCCGAACTAATATTTCGGTATCCTAATTCGAATTTTTACAAAATCTTCTTTGCTCTATACTATCTGTTTCTAAGGGGCCCATTACGATACCCGGCGTAAAAAAATCCGCCAGGCATGGAAGCGGCAAAAATCCGCCCGCACACACCGTCTGAACACCGACCACGCCATTACGATTACACAAACCGAAAACCACCATCGGCGGAAAAATCACACAAAATACCGCCCGCCATCGTCCGAGTCGGAGTCAAACCGCCCGCCACGGACGGAAACACGCCCGACAACACAAAACCGCCCGCCCTCACGGCCGACACACCGCACGTGAGATTACGATCGCACCGCCATGAGCGCGGGAAAACCACAAATATACCGCCCGCCAGCGCAAACAACGCCGATGAGAATCGACACGGCAGAAGCCATGGCGCCCACGTCCCTGCACAGAAACCATCCGCTCACAAAACCAATCGCACACAACATGGCCAACAAGTCCACACAGCAAGGCACGCACAAATACACAAGCACAGTACACATCCCGAAAACACCCCCTGGACAAACAAAAACTACAAAGGCCAGAACCCCAGACACAACACACCTGAAAACAACAGACCATGAGGACACACCCACATAGGTAAGTACAAAAGCAGCACTCCCACAGACCACAACCCCTTGCAACATTGCAAACCAGAGAGGAGAGGAGAGGACACAGTGACACAGCAAGGACAGCAGCACACCACAGAAACGCACACATCACCACCACCACCACCACCACCACCACCACCACAAACCCCCTGCACATTACACAACACACACCGCACCAGCACCACAAACACCACTGGCACCACAAAGAATGCCCAAGTTCACGCCCATTGAGCTGACGGTCATGGTCGACGAGATCATCAAGGTGCACCCACAAATCTATGGGAACATGGTCCAGCACACACCACTAGCCACCAGAAACAGAATGTGGAACCCGGATCGTAGACCAGGTCAATGCAGTCGGGACCCTGCCCAGGAACAGAGGAGAAATTAACAAACGGTGGAATGACGTCAAGAGCCTGGTCAAGAAGAAGGAGACCAAGAACAGAGAGCTGGCAGCCGTCACTGGCGGAGGGAATCCCACGCTCTTCCAAGACCTTCAAAGCGTGGGAGGAGAAGGTGCGAGTCATCATACATCCGGAGATCCTCGCCGGATTAGCAGGGGGAGTGGAGGCTGGTAAGTACAAACTAATGTATACCAGCACACCGCTATGTACTCACATGCACTACCACCATGCCACAGCTCCCAGGGACAAACACCCCCATGTCCCAGCACACAATACACAACACATCACACACACATGCAACAGACACCACCACACACAGCCCAAACAGAACAACTGTAAGATGCGTGGGGACATGTGTACACTCAGCCAGCCACGTAACCACCAACAGGTCCCCAAGTATGCCAGAAGCACCACAACGAGCACCCACCACACCCATGTGTCCGCCATAGCTGCACTAACCGACAAGTAACAGGTAAGTGGCAGGAACACAAAGTGCAGTGGGTGGGAGGGTGGACAGCCCAAGTACAACACACACCAGGCCCCTAGTCCCACAGCACAGCAAGGAGGAGCATCCCCACCCCCACAGCCACGTGTCAGCCACCGCAGTGCACACCGACAGCCGAAAGGTAGACATCACGATCCACAACAATCGG
>CAWUFW010018792.1:0-209207 GCA_963921515.1 Calotriton arnoldi | reverse complement strand
GTTGAACTGCAATGGACCGATCGGTGCCTCCGGCCCGGCCCATTGCTTTCAATGTGTGCGGGTACGCGTTGTACCCCAGTGCGCGTTGAACTGCAATGGACCGATCGGTGCCTCCGGCCGGCCCATTGCTTTCAATGTGTGCGGGTACGCGTTGTACCCCTGTGCGCGTTGAACTGCAATGGACCGATCGGTGCCTCCGGCCGGCCCATTGCTTTCAATGTGTGCGGGTACGCGTTGTACCCCTGTGCGCGTTGAACTGCAATGGACCGATCGGTGCCTCCGGCCGGCCCATTGCTTTCAATGTGTGCGGGCACGCGTTGTACCCCTGTGCGCGTTGAACTGCAATGGACCGATCGGTGCCTCCGGCCGGCCCATTGCATTTCAATGTGTGCGGGCACGCGTTGTACCCCTGTGCAGCGTTGAACTGCAATGGACCGATCGGTGCCTCCGGCCGGCCCATTGCTTTCAATGTGTGCGGTACGCGTTGTACCCCAGTGCGCGTTGAACTGCAATGGACCGATCGGTGCCTCCGGCCGGCCCATTGCTTTCAATGTGTGCGGTGCACGCGTTGTACCCCTGTGCGCGTTGAACTGCAATGGACCGATCGGTGCCTCCGGCCGGCCCATTGCTTTCAATGTGTGCGGGTACGCGTTGTACCCCTGTGCGCGTTGAACTGCAATGGACCGATCGGTGCCTCCGGCCGGCCCATTGCTTTCAATGTGTGCGGGTACGCGTTGTACCCCTGTGCGCGTTGAACTGCAATGGACCGATCGGTGCCTCCGGCCGGCCCATTGCTTTCAATGTGTGCGGGTACGCGTTGTACCCCTGTGCGCGTTGAACTGCAATGGACCGATCGGTGCCTCCGGCCGGCCCATTGCTTTCAATGTGTGCGGGTACGCGTTGTACCCCTGTGCGCGTTGAACTGCAATGGACCGATCGGTGCCTCCGGCCGGCCCATTGCTTTCAATGTGTGCGGGTACGCGTTGTACCCCTGTGCGCGTTGAACTGCAATGGACCGATCGGTGCCTCCGGCCGGCCCATTGCTTTCAATGTGTGCGGGTACGCGTTGTACCCCTGTGCGCGTTGAACTGCAATGGACCGATCGGTGCCTCCGGCCGGCCCATTGCTTTCAATGTGTGCGGGTACGCGTTGTACCCCTGTGCGCGTTGTACCGCAATGGACCGATCGGTGCGCACCCATTGACAATGGGCTTGCCTGGCAACGGACGCGTTTTCGAATTTCGAACGAGTCGGTTGCTGGAAAATCAGTTGGTCACCCACAACAATGTTGCAAAATCATGTATGTCATGAAGTTGAAGTTTTGAAGGATGCTGTGGGCGTGTTTTGGTGCTGCTATTCCATGGATTGGCCAGATTCAGAAGATGCAAACGACTTGGACCTATCACTTTGGACACAAGGGACAGTATCTGCCTCTCCAGCACATATATATTGCTGCCTGTTCCCCTGAGAGCCCACTTGCCTGCACTACATGCTCCAGGACGACATCTGCCACTGCACTGCTGCTGTCTCTGCCCCTCTGGACCCTGCAATGGCACGTACTGTGGAGAGAGCCCCAGCCTTCAGCCTTGAGGAGAACCAGGCCCTGCTGGACAGCCTACTTCCACAGTACAGCAAGCTGTATGGGACACCAGGGGAGCAGGTGAGTGTTCTGTGCACTGCCTTTCTGAATGTGCATTTTGTCTGACTAGCAAGGCTGAGAGTCAGCACGCCACTGGCTAGCAGGCTCACTGAGTAGTTGTCACCCCCCATAGTGTGTGGTGACTTGCACTGGACAGGTATGGTGCAGTGACAGTGCTTCAGAACAGGGTTTTACTCCCCATGCAATGATACCATGTAGTGACTTCTGGAAAACTGTCCATGGGCAGCCGTGCACTGCCTGTGTACACCATGTGCCCCTGTGATTGCGACATGTATATGCAACTGTGTCATGCACGGATATGTTGCATGTGTAGTAATGGCCTTATCACTTTGTCATCCTGACAGGCTTCTGCCCATCGGAAGCATGAGATATGGAAGGACATCGTCCGGGCTGTCCGGTCCGTGGGGGTCTACAAGCGCCGGATCCGCAACTGCCAAAAGAGGTGGCAGGACCTTCGGGGCTGGACCCGGAGGATTGCACGGGTCCAGCTGAAGCTGTCGCCTCCTCGCAGGAGGGGCGGAACACGGACCCTGACCCCCACATGCTCAGGATCCTGGCGGTGGTCTTTCCAGACCTGGATGGGCAGCTGAAGGCCAGAGAGCAGCAAGGAGGGGGTGAGTCAAAGACTGCACTGTGTACTCTGTCTAACATGCTATGTGCCCTCCTCGGGCCTGGTTAAACTGCCACAGTACAGCAGTCATGTTGTCCAGGAGCCATGTCCCTCTATTGTGCACTGCCCACTCCTCATCTGATACCCAGGTGTGGCCCTTACATGCAGGGAATTCTGTCACTTAGGACTGTGTCCTTGCAGTTTGCTTGACTCAAGGTGGGAGACAGCATCTGTTTCCCTGACTCTGTGGTGGGCATCATGGGTGGGTCCATTGCTTACACAATGCCTGTATTCTGACATGTATTCAGCGTGTTACTTTGATCTGTGGTCCAATTGCTGAGCTGATCCACCACATGTGGCTGGGGTACCTGGCACACACCCATGCTGCGGGTGGGAACAATGTTTGGGCCCCAGGAGTATGTATATGACGTGTGTCACACATACTTAGCCAGCTGCCTACAGTCCAGGGCTCATCCCTCATTCATGTGGGGCTGGACAGTCATGCCTACTCCAGGCCATACAATACACTCTGTACTCCCACTCCCGTGTATCAGCGGACACATTGTGCACAGTGATTTGACCCCTCAGGTGTCTGCCTCTGTGTCAGTGTGCTGTAGATTAGTCGCCAGGACTGCTGTGGAGTTTCTTGGTAGGGGCTCAGCATGCCACTGGAGATGTGACCATAGGAGACGATACTTGTGTGACACATAGGTGTCTGATCAGCTGCCCATGCAGACTGGGGCATGTAAATGTGAAGTTCAGGCAGCTGTTCCCCATGCACAGCAGAGTGTGAGGGGCTCAGGTTCAGAGGGTAGTGTCACAGGTCTCCCATATGTCCAATAGGTATGACCTGGACAGATGAGGGTTAAGAGGATGTGTTGTGGGGGGATGTACATGTGCACTTGTGCAGCTCCAGGACTTGCATTCCCCATGACCTACTATTGTGACACAGTGCAGAGTGTTGTTGTCTGGCTGCAAAGCCATACATCACTGAGACAGTGATGTATGACTTTGCAGGCATGCCTCCGCCATGGCATGTGTCTACTGATTGGTGAGCCTGCAGGGGAGTGACATGTGCTACATGCACACCATAGTGGCGCTGGCTATCAGGACATGGGTGCATCATGGTGTCTGTCGCTGGTATGCATCACATGCATTTCCTATTTGACTCTGGGCATCCCTTTCATCCGGAAACCTGTACTGACTCAGTGGCAAGAGCTGTGATGTGTCCACACCGTGTCCTCTGCACTGTCCAACTACTGTGTACTTGGTGCATGTGTCAACACTGGGGTGTTGCAATCCAACAGACACCAGACAGATGGGTGCAAGGCCATGTGGGATGTGAGTGCCATGCTTGGCATCAGACTGACAATTGACTTCTCCTGTTCAGTTAGGGCACTTTTAGCAATGTACAACTGATGATGCCAGGGCTTGCTCTGTGATGTGCTGTGCTCACAGTGGTGTGTGCGTTATGTGCAGGTGACTGATGTCTGTCTGTATCCCCATTGTTTGCAGATACATCCACGGCCACGGAAGGGGACAGCTCCACGCACCAGGAGGAGCCGGAGAGCCAGACTGGGTCAGCAGCCGAGGAGTGGTCGGAGGGACCCAGTGGCACGGAGGGCGAGGGAGCCACACCGAGGAGTCCTCAGCAGCATCCACCTCAGCTGAGGACCAGAGCAACTCGGAGGATGACTCCCTTGTGGAGGCGGGTGTCAGCAGCCACCACACCCCAGCTAGTGTTGCTGTCCCCGCCACCACCAGCACCACCACCGCCCTCCCATCGGCTCCCATTCCCCAGGTCCGTGGAGGCTCCCATGTCCGGGAGCGTGTTTCCTTTGGGCCAGGCACCGCACCCCCTGCCCCTGTGTCCCCTGCTGCCCTGAGTGAGGAGTCTGTGTACCTCCTTCGCCAGCTCCATGTAGGGCAGACAGCCATGCTGAGTGTCCTCCATGCGCACACCGCGCTGTTGACTCAGCTGGTGTCGTTCATGGAGGGCATCTCATCGGGCATGTCTGACCTACAGAGGGGCAATAGGTCCATGGACTCCTCCCTGACGGCAGCAGTGTCCCTCCTCAAACGGTCCCTCACCCCTCCTGCCTCTGCTCCATCCACACTCCCCAGCACCTTACCCGTCCCAAGCACACACACACCGGCACAGGCACACACCAGCACACACACATCCAGCACACTGACACACACGCCAATGACAAAACGCACACGCACGCACATTCAGGGGACTGAAGCCAGACTCACAGGGGATGGGGCCCTGGAACACACACACGCATCCACATGCACTGCGCAGTCCTCAGTTCCCTCTCCCTCCAAAGCACCCTCCCTTGCCTCACATGCAACCCCAAAGTCACAGCAGCTCTTCCTCTGTGACCTCGGCCTCTTCCCCACCGATGAAGCTGCTCCAGCATCCCGGGGGAAGAGGAAGCCCACCCACACGGAGCAGAGTGCCCCTCGCCCCCGGACACCCTCCCCCAGGCGCAGACGGACTGAGGCCCCCACCCGCAAGTCCCCCCGGAGTGGTAAGAACAAGACCCCGCCACCGCCCTGCAGCTCAGGCACAAGGTCTCCGTCCTCCATCCCTCAGGCCCCCACTGCACAGGTGCCCCCACCACACCCTGCCCCAGGTTCCCCCACCCACAGATATACCATCCCCAAGATGCTCCGGCCTTCTCCCCCTGCCACTTGCTCTCCCAGCACCACACCCCCCGCTGCGCTTGTCTGTGCCACTGATGTGGTGAGGGTGTCCTCCCCTCTGTCCAACCCACCTTGCCTGTTCCCCATTCTCCTCCCCTGGAGGTAGGCACTGCAGTGGAGTCCACTACCGCCCTGTCTGACTTGGGCACTGCAGTGGCGGACCTGTCCACCCCATCTGCAGGGTCCACTGCAGTTGTGTCGGCACCCACGACATCTGAGTCATGCCCCCCAGTTGTGCCGGCACACACCATGTCAGACACCTCCACTGCAGTTGTCAGTGGCTCTCCAGCACCCACCACCCCTTCCCTGACTCCCCCTGGTGAGCCCTGATCCTGTCCCTGCGGTGCCTGGCCTGCCCCCCCGGTTGCCCCTCCTAGTGGATTGTCCCTGGTTTTGTGCAGGCATGCGTAGGGTGACATCTGTCAGTGTCACCCTGTTTGAACTTTGACAATGGACTGGCCATTGGCCTTTGCTCTAATGTCTTCTGGACGTCGTTATCAAACAACACATATGCTGAATAAAGCAACTTTCTTTTCTCTAGTGCTCATGTTTCAGATGTACATGTTGTTGGTGCAGCTAACCATGCCCTTGCTGCAGTGATGGTGATATCTGGTATCATGATTATGAAGTGTTACTGTGCAGGAACCCATGTGGTCCAGGGGGAATGTGTCCTATCATGTGGTGTATCCATGTCATCAATAGCAGCATCTGAGGGTGTCATGTGTTCAGTATTTGGCAATGGGTTTCCTACTTACATTGGCAATTTCATATCTGTGGCTTCCACCCCTGCACATCTGTTGTGCCTGCCATCGTTGCATTTGTCTACTTCCCTGACCGTGTTGCCATCTCCAGTGGACATGCAGGTTTGGGCATCAATGGGGAGGGACTCATCCGTGTAGTCAGTGCAACATTGCTATACAAGTGTGTTGGATCTGTGCTGATGATTCCGTTGGCACATCCATGACCAGGCTGATGTGATGGGAGCCCTCATTTGGTGCTAATTGTTGATTGTGTGACCAAGTGCTCAGCTGTCATGATGGGGCCCTACTGAGGCAACATATGGCACAGCTTTCCTCACACAGGAGTGGAGTCCCCTCATGGCAGTGTGTACACGTGTGACATTGCCTGCGCCCAAGGTGTGTGTTGTATGTGCATGTCTGTGTGTTCACTTTCATTCATCTGCGCATGCTGTGATCCCTAGTGTTGTACCTGTTTGTGATGCTTGCTGACTTGAGCTATGTTCCCCAAATTCTTCTCCCTGTGTTCTCTGTGATGTGGGTGCATGGCACATTACTGGTCATCAGGCTGTCACCCATAGGTGTGTTTGCTGTCAGGGCTGAGTTTGTGTGCAGACGCAGATGGGTCACAGTCAGGTTTCCCCTTGGCACTTGTTGTTTGCCCCTGTCATGTGATTTCCAGTTTGTGTTATCTTTCAGTGATTGTGACACGTTGTGTGTGTGACTGCTGGCACTCCTCAGGGTCCGGGCTGCAATGTTGGTTGTTGTCTATGTGTGTTCTTTGTGGGTGACCTTGGCTTCTTCATTGGTGTGTGACTGTGGCTGGGATCCCATTGGTCGGTGTGGTATTGCCGTCATGTCCATGTACAGCGTAGTGTGCAGTGTGTCAGACATTCAGGAGTCTTGTTGAGTGTCCATGTGTGATGTGTTTCTACACCTTGGTTCCCACCCACCACCCTGGAATAGTCATGGGTGCATGTGCAATGTCACCAGTGCATGTGTACTTCACTGCTGCACATTGTTGGAGGTCGAGGGGTGTGGTGTTGAGTGTGTGCAGATGAGAGTTGTTGCCCGGCTAGGCCCCTGCCTCCATGTTGGCCTTGGCTTACTGGCCATGCTGATTGATTTGTGCTTGTGTAGGTGTGATGGTAGTTTGTTGCTCAGGACACCTGACTGTGGTTCACAGTGTGAACGACATTTAGCTTTGTCATCACAGTGGTATTTTTATTCAGCCCAGGGTCACCACATTGTGGGGGCCCTGGGGGTGGTGCTGTGGTGTGTCTGTGACTTGCTGTGTCAGTTGTTGTTCCTACGTGCCTGTGTGACATGTGTGTTTTGTGCTCCCTCTCACCTGACAATGCCTGCTTGCCCACATAGGGGATTTGGATCCATGAGTTACCTTAGTGTGGCAGTGTATGCACATCTGTATGATTGGTATTCAGCTCTCCTCATGTGTTGTGTGGTTGCCTGGGGACACTGGCACCCCCACCCCTCACCTGCTGTGTATGATGACAGTGTTGGTCTGCCTGTTTGTGTTTGTGCATCTGCACCACTGCATTGGCATATCTTGGGTGTGCCATTGGCTGTATGTTGTTTGGTGTGTTTCCCCTGCTGTCCCTGGGACTCCTAGGTCATCGGTCAGCACAGTGATCATGGTTTGTGTGTCCCATTGCTGCCATGGTATGGTATCTGTTCACCTCACATCTGCTGTCTCCACAGGGTATCTGCATTTGTGTGCCCATTGGTGCAAATATGTGGTTCTGCATTCTGATGGTCACTTCTGTCATTGTGTCATTGATGACTGTTGACGGTCTCAGCCCCCATGGGTGTTGTTTGTCTGCACATGGCCAAAGGAATGTTTCATTTGCACTGCAGTATTTGGCTCCCCCAATTTATGTTGCAATGGGACACATACACTACTTTGCCACGGATGAGTTTTTGGTTCTGTGACCAGGAATGATCCATGCAGTTTGGCAGTTGCAGCTCTTTCTTTGTCAACAATTACCTTTTGGTCACTGTGATGATGAGGGTGTAGACCCCATTGCCACAATGGTCAAAATGTGCTTCAGCTATGGACCCCACACTTGCCTTTTGGTCACTGTGATGATGGGGGTTTAGACCCCATTGCCACAATGGTCAAAATGTGCTTCAGCTATGGACCCCACACTTGCCTTTTGGTCACTGTGATGATGGGGGTTTAGACCCCATTGCCACAATGGTCAAAATGTGCTTCAGCTATGGACCCCACACTTACCTTTTGGTCACTGTGATGATGGGGGTTTAGGCCCCATTGCCACAATGGTCATGGGCTGCTTGCATTGTGGGTGCCACACACATATATGTGTGGCACATGTGCTAGGGGGTCACATTGTATGTTGAAAGTCATGTTCGGTGTTGTAGGCATTTGACACAGCCTACACACGCTTGTCATGGTGGTGGGGGGATGTCTTAATCTTGCATTCCCTAGGTTGTGGTGTGCTTGTTGTGTCATGCATTGTCCATCCTATGAGTGGGGGTGGTAGTAGTGGTAGGCATCCAGCCCCCTTGGGTGAGGGTGGTAGTAGTGGTAGGCATCCTGCCCCCTGGCTAAGGGTGGTAGTAGTGGTAGGCATCCTGCCCCCCGTGGGTGAGGGTGGTAGTAGTGGTGGGCATCCTGCCCCCTGGCTAAGGGTGGTAGTAGTGGTAGGCATCCTGCCCCCCTGGGTGAGGGTGGTAGTAGTGGTAGGCATCCTGCCCCCTGGCTAAGGGTGGTAGTAGTGGTAGGCATCCTGCCCCCCTGGGTGAGGGTGGTAGTAGTGGTAGGCATCCTGCCCCCTGGCTAAGGGTGGTAGTAGTGGTAGGCATCCTGCCCCCGTGGGTGAGGGTGGTAGTAGTGGTGGGCATCCTGCCCCCTGGTTAAGGGTGGTAGTAGTGGTAGGCATTCTGCCCCCCTGGGTGAGGGTGGTAGTAGTGGTAGGCATCCTGCCCCCGTGGGTGAGGGTGGTAGTAGTGGTGGGCATCCTGCCCCCTGGCTAAGGGTGGTAGTAGTGGTAGGCATCCTGCCCCCTGGCTAAGGGTGGTAGTAGTGGTAGGCATCCTGCCCCCCGTGGGTGAGGGTGGTAATAGTGGTGGGCATCCAGCCCCCCTGGCTAAGGGTGGTAGTAGTGGTAGGCATCCTGCCCCCCTGGGTGAGGGTGGTAGTAGTGGTAGGCATCCTGCCCCCGTGGGTGAGGGTGGTAGTAGTGGTGGGCATCCTGCCCCCCTGGCTAAGGGTGGTAGTAGTGGTAGGCATCCTGCCCCCCTGGGTGAGGGTGGTAGTAGTGGTAGGCATCCTGCCCCCTGGCTAAGGGTGGTAGTAGTGGTAGGCATCCTGCCCCCTGGCTAAGGGTGGTAGTAGTGGTAGGCATCCTGCCCCCTGGCTAAGGGTGGTAGTAGTGGTAGGCATCCTGCCCCCCTGGGTGAGGGTGGTAGTAGTGGTAGGCATCCTGCCCCCGTGGGTGAGGGTGGTAGTAGTGGTGGGCATCCTGCCCCCCTGGCTAAGGGTGGTAGTAGTGGTAGGCATCCTGCCCCCCTGGGTGAGGGTGGTAGTAGTGGTAGGCATCCTGCCCCCCTGGCTAAGGGTGGTAGTAGTGGTAGGCATCCTGCCCCCTGGCTAAGGGTGGTAGTAGTGGTAGGCATCCTGCCCCCTGGCTAAGGGTGGTAGTAGTGGTAGGCATCTTGCCCCCCTGGGTGAGGGTGGTAGTAGTGGTAGGCATCCTGCCCCCTGGCTAAGGGTGGTAGTAGTGGTAGGCATCCTGCCCCCCGTGGGTGAGGGTGGTAGTAGTGGTGGGCATCCTGCCCCCCTGGCTAAGGGTGGTAGTAGTGGTAGGCATCCTGCCCCCGTGGGTGAGGGTGGTAGTAGTGGTGGGCATCCAGCCCCCCTGGCTAAGGGTGGTAGTAGTGGTAGGCATCCTGCCCCCTGGCTAAGGGTGGTAGTAGTGGTGGGCATCCTGCCCCCTGGCTAAGGGTGGTAGTAGTGGTAGGCATCCTGCCCCCTGGCTAAGGGTGGTAGTAGTGGTAGGCATCCTGCCCCCCTGGCTAAGGGTGGTAGTAGTGGTAGGCATCCTGCCCCCCCTGGGTGAGGGTGGTAGTAGTGGTGGGCATCCTGCCCCCTGGCTAAGGGTGGTAGTAGTGGTGGGCATCCTGCCCCCTGGCTAAGGGTGGTAGTAGTGGTAGGCATCCTGCCCCCCGTGGGTGAGGGTGGTAGTAGTGGTAGGCATCCTGCCCCCTGGCTAAGGGTGGTAGTAGTGGTAGGCATCCTGCCCCCCTGGGTGAGGGTGGTAGTAGTGGTGGGCATCCTGCCCCCTGGCTAAGGGTGGTAGTAGTGGTGGGCATCCTGCCCCCTGGCTAAGGGTGGTAGTAGTGGTAGGCATCCTGCCCCCGTGGGTGAGGGTGGTAGTAGTGGTGGGCATCCTGCCCCCCTGGCTAAGGGTGGTAGTAGTGGTGGGCATCCTGCCCCCCTGGCTAAGGGTGGTAGTAGTGGTAGGCATCCTGCTCCCCGTGGGTGAGGGTGGTAGTAGTGGTGGGCATCCTGCCCCCCTGGCTAAGGGTGGTAGTAGTGGTGGGCATCCTGCCCCCCTGGCTAAGGGTGGTAGTAGTGGTAGGCATCCTGCCCCCCCTGGGTGAGGGTGGTAGTAGTGGTAGGCATCCTGCCCCCGTGGGTGAGGGTGGTAGTAGTGGTGGGCATCCTGCCCCCCTGGCTAAGGGTGGTAGTAGTGGTAGGCATCCTGCCCCCCTGGGTGAGGGTGGTAGTAGTGGTAGGCATCCTGCCCCCTGGCTAAGGGTGGTAGTAGTGGTGGGCATCCTGCCCCCTGGCTAAGGGTGGTAGTAGTGGTAGGCATCCTGCCCCCGTGGGTGAGGGTGGTAGTAGTGGTGGGCATCCTGCCCCCTGGCTAAGGGTGGTAGTAGTGGTGGGCATCCTGCCCCCTGGCTAAGGGTGGTAGTAGTGGTAGGCATCCTGCCCCCCGTGGGTGAGGGTGGTAGTAGTGGTGGGCATCCAGCCCCCCTGGCTAAGGGTGGTAGTAGTGGTGGGCATCCTGCCCCCTGGCTAAGGGTGGTAGTAGTGGTAGGCATCCTGCCCCCCTGGCTAAGGGTGGTAGTAGTGGTAGGCATCCTGCCCCCCTGGCTAAGGGTGGTAGTAGTGGTAGGCATCCTGCCCCCTGGCTAAGGGTGGTAGTAGTGGTAGGCATCCTGCCCCCCTGGGTGAGGGTGGTAGTAGTGGTAGGCATCCTGCCCCCTGGCTAAGGGTGGTAGTGGTGGTAGGCATCCTGCCCCCCGTGGGTGAGGGTGGTAGTAGTGGTGGGCATCCAGCCCCCTGGCTAAGGGTGGTAGTAGTGGTAGGCATCCTGCCCCCTGGCTAAGGGTGGTAGTAGTGGTGGGCATCCTGCCCCCTGGCTAAGGGTGGTAGTAGTGGTGGGCATCCTGCCCCCTGGCTAAGGGTGGTAGTAGTGGTAGGCATCCTGCCCCCCTGGGTGAGGGTGGTAGTAGTGGTGGGCATCCTGCCCCCTGGCTAAGGGTGGTAGTAGTGGTGGGCATCCTGCCCCCTGGCTAAGGGTGGTAGTAGTGGTGGGCATCCTGCCCCCTGGCTAAGGGTGGTAGTAGTGGTAGGCATCCTGCCCCCTGGCTAAGGGTGGTAGTAGTGGTAGGCATCCTGCCCCCCTGGGTGAGGGTGGTAGTAGTGGTGGGCATCCTGCCCCCCTGGCTAAGGGTGGTAGTAGTGGTGGGCATCCTGCCCCCTGGCTAAGGGTGGTAGTAGTGGTAGGCATCCTGCCCCCCGTGGGTGAGGGTGGTAGTAGTGGTAGGCATCCTGCCCCCTGGCTAAGGGTGGTAGTAGTGGTAGGCATCCTGCCCCCTGGCTAAGGGTGGTAGTAGTGGTAGGCATCCTGCCCCCCTGGGTGAGGGTGGTAGTAGTGGTAGGCATCCTGCCCCCGTGGGTGAGGGTGGTAGTAGTGGTGGGCATCCTGCCCCCCCTGGCTAAGGGTGGTAGTAGTGGTAGGCATCCTGCCCCCCTGGCTAAGGGTGGTAGTAGTGGTAGGCATCCAGCCCCCTCTGGGTTTGGGGTGGTGGCGCGCATTCAGGCCCCTGTGTGCATATGTGGCATTGGTGATGGCCATCCCGCCCCTATGGTGCTGCTGTTGCTGGTGTAAGTATGTTCAGATTCCCCGTGTATGTGTGTGATGTGTCGTGTACGTGTTGTATGTGTTTTGTGGTTGGTGTCTGACTTACCTTCTGCGCCGTACGCGTCCGTGCCTGTTCCGGTAGTAGATGTAGAATATTGGTATGATCGGGACGAAGGGATTCATGGTTGGTTCGTGTCGTTCGTCCTTCTCGTTGCTTCGCGTCGTCCTCGTCGCTTCGCTTCGTCCTCGTCGCTTCGCGTCGTCCTCGTCGGTGCCGTGTTCGTCTCGTAGCCGTGGATCGTGTTGTGGCGCGATTCGGAGCTTATGTGCGCCTCTCCCGGATGCTTTGACGTGCAGTGCGTAGCGACGGGTTCGGCGCGTACGGGAAGCGCATCGTACTTGTCCGGCCGGACGGGTCTGCATTTTCCCTTCCGTGCGACTCGATTCGGCGTTTCCGGATTCGCCTCGGTCGGAGAACAGGACCTGGTTTGGGTGAGTACGGCTCGGCCGGAATTTTTGCTGTTGTGCGCATCGTACTTACTCGTTCGGTGTGCTGTACGGATCGGTCGGGAAACTGGCTTTCGCATGGCTTTTTTCCCGACCGAATGGTATTGGGTGCGCCTCCGACCGAGATCGGAATCGGCCCCTTAGTCTTTCACAGATCTTATCCATAGCAGGGTTACCCGCTCATCCCCTTTATAGAACACGCAATAGTGAGAGGAGGCGTGTCCGAGGCACTGTGAATGGTAAGTTGCGGATGGGACACTAAGGGGTCGATTCCGATCTGGGTCGGAAAGCCCTCCGACCGAGCCGGATCCGGAGTGTTTTCCGACCGAGCCGTACCCCTGGAGTCCGACCGAGCGAGTACGATGCTGCCGCATGCTGACGGACTCGGCTCGGTTGGATTCCCATTGAAGTAAATGGGAGCCGGTCGTACGACGCGTGCATGGCCTCGCATCAGCCGAATAGGTACGTCTCGCAAAAGGGCGCCCCCTGTAGTGGGTACGCGTTGGTGCCATCCACACCGTACATGCATGTATAGGGGGGACCCTTGGGTCCCCCCTGTGTCCGACTCGTAAGGCTACGGGTGAAGGGGGGTCCAGCACGGACCCCCGAAGTCCGCTTCCCGGAGCTTTTTCGTCCCGGAGACTCCGACTCGATCCGGCTGTCCGAATCGTGCATTGTACTGGCTCGGTCGGAAATCGACTCCATTGCACGGTTCGGACCCGGAAACGAGTTGGTCGGCGATTTCGCGTTCATTCGCATCGTACTTGGGCGTCCGGATCTCTGTACGACTCGGTCGGAAACAAAGCCTCCGACTCGGATCCGGTAAAGCCGAATCCGATTCGGAGGCCTTCCGACCGAGATCGGAATCGACCCCTAAGAATTGTAGTTGCTGGCTGTCAAAGATAATGAGCTCACTGTGATGTGTTGGGCTGTATTACAGACTACAAGCCTTGATACAGTCATAGGGAGTGACACGACCGAGACCTGTTGGGGAAGAGCGCTCCCAGGGTTGTAGCCATTGAACATTTCTCCTAAACACTGCATGATTACAAATGGTTCACATCTACATGAGAGGCTGGCGGACGTATATACGAATTATGCAACATTGGGCACAAAGATATGTGGCGGGGGCCTTGACATGTGCCTTTTTTTGCCTTTTTTAACTTAGCACAGGATGTATCGATTAAGGCAACCATGGTATTATTTCACTGTGAAACACACTGTGGTGTATGTGAATGAATAATAACCCAGGAATGACAAGATGAATAGTTTGGAGCATGATTGTCATTCTCTCAATGGTCCTTTGTTTAATCCAGCAGTACGCCACATCCGGGATCTGTGATTTATCCATGCTGGAGTTTATGTTTTTTCTGAAACAGACTTATGGAAAGAGATATTTAACACATGATTCGTATATATTTTTTTGTATGTCGTTCTGTAGATTGCAATATACTGCCTGTGGAAAATCCACTTTGGAACCCCCCATTTTTCTCAGACTCCACTTGACGGATCACCCCAAAACTTTCCAGAAAAAAGCTATGATGGAATGATTTTTTTGGGGAAAGTTATTGAAGATTTGTCAAACGGTACCATTAGCCAAACAAACGTGCTGTTTCTATAAAAATTGTGACTTACGTGTAACTACACAACTAACTACACTATTGTCATTGTGTAATATTCACCGGAAAAAAACAAAGGTTAAAGGGATGTTATAGTTAGATGTTGAGGATAAAGTCCAGTTCCTCTTTCAATAAGGAAATAACTGATAATAAAAGACATGCCAGGAATATCAATTGTGGATGATTTCAGGCCGTGAGAGAATAGAGTGATGATAGGGTATGGTGCTTTCATGTGATGATATCTGGCTCTGCCCCACCAACCATATATTTGTTTACGTGTACCAGAGCCTCAGTCAGTCTCAGACCATGCACCTTGAAAGTTGAAAAACACTTAGGGCCTTATTTACAAACTTTTGTATAAGGCAGCGCCGCAAGCCTTCTTGCTACACTGCCCTACATCAAAAGAAAAGGTCTATCTATAAAATACGGCGCATTCCTGTCCTCTTCCCCAGTGCTGGTGCACAAATGGCTACCATGTGCCAATGCAGGCATCAATGCACCATGGTGCAAGGGTGCCTGCATTGTGGGAATTATTGTTTTTGGGCAGGAAGGGACACCTTCCTGCACAAAAACAATCAATAAAGGCGATTTCATCCTTCTGTGTGCTGCTGAATGCAGCACACATAGAAAGAGGACAAAATGAGGAGAAATAAAGTTATTTGTCCTCGTTGTGTCTCCTCTACTCCTCCCCCGGGGAGGCAGAGGCTTTTGACACATTCCCAGGTTTTCAGAACTTTGTAAATCTGAGAATGTGTCAAATGCCATGGGCGTTAAGTGGGACCACCCACCTTAACTCCCATGGCACGCCTCCCCATCACAGTGTGAGGCAACGCAGCGACTTGCACTACGTTGCCTCACCCCATATCTACAAGGCCATGAATGCCACGCAGGGTGGCTTTACGCGTGGCTTTTGGTGGCCTTGTAAATAAGGCACTGCACTTTGCGCCGCCGGAACGTCAATAAAAATGACATTCTGGTGGCGCAAGTGGCTTGCAAATAAGCCCCCTAGCATGCAAATTCATTAAAGGTGCACCCTCCAAGTTGGGTGCAATATGTGCACTGAACAACACAGAGGCCACATGTTTGGTTTTTACACCCCAGTAGAACTGTTTCTTGAGTAAGAAATATGCACAGTCATTCACCACACATTTGGTACCCCAAGACCTTCAGCAGATCAATAGTATCATTGATATACACAATAACGTAGGTGTCCAGCAGAAAAATTGCTCCTTTTATGACAGTATAGATCAATGACTGGAGCTCCTATAGCATAGCAAATGACAACATCCCTGTGTTAGAACAGAAATCAGACAGATTAAAAGTTGAAATAATCATGGCAGAGGGCCGAGTATCGATGAGAATATAGGAGAATGTGTTGGAGGCCCAGGAATGCAGAAAGAAAATTGAACACTGTAGAGTTGTCTTTATTTTCTAGATGGAATGTGGAACTATCTGGATGGCTAGAATGTTATACTGTGAAGTTGGAGAGCAAGCTGGAGGTACCTTTTCCTTATCTTGTACTAAATAAAGATAGTACTTGAACTACACTGTTACTGGAGCTCATCTTTACATTGGTGACGACTCGAACCCGTTCTGTGCAGGGGGCAGACTACTACTACCTCCACCCCTGGATTTCTACTTGCTTAATGAATACTGCTCTCCTCAATTGTGAGTAACAATTTCTTGTTCAAGCCTTCATGCTTACTACTACCAAGGAAGCGAAGCCTCTTTGAAATTATCTACCCTGCGTTTAACATTGATAACCTATTTTTGTGAGCGTGTGAAGCTGCGCTGAGCTGTTACTGAATTTTAACTTCGGCAATATCTGTGCCTGCGCTCCACATTGTATTAGTCCTACTTAACGGTGGGGGCGCTATCGTGGAAAACTTATTCATAGATAAAATTCTATATTAACTCTATATCTAATTGGGGAACCGTTAGTCACGCTCACCATCTCATGGACTCCTCGCGCCTGTCTCCATCTGCATCTGCATTCTCTACAACCTTGAGCTCTCGTGCGCTGCCCCGTGGATTCCTCGCTGCCTCCAATTTCCCGACGAAAGCACACGTAAAGTCACGCATCGTGGTGGCCCTCTTAAGAGGTTGGGCTGGATCTGCCTTCTATTTCCTCTTGAAATAAATCACGACGCGTCATTTGGTGGTGGCCATCTTAATGTGGGCTTTATTGCTTGATTTGCTTCAAAAGGATTGATATATTTACATTCTACGAAGAAACCTCTTCAATCTTCTTGTCGTTTTCTTGAACTTGGACACACTAATCAAGAATCGAAGCACTCATCACCAATCAAAGCGGATCGCATTGTATTGAATTCTTGAATACTGATTGGGGGTAATTACGTGACCGTAAAAGTTTATACATACTGCTGTTTAAAGTGTATTTATCAGTGATTATGGCTGATCGAAGCTTGTCTGCGCCACCTACCTCTCTTTCCACTCCTGGTGAACCTCCTATTACATGGAAGGAGTGGAAAAAATTATTTCTTACTTACGTGTTGGCAACAGGTGCTGACAAGTATGGTCCAGTGCGCAGACAAGCCATATTACTCCATCACTTGGGGGTTGAAGGAAGACGTTTATACGAAAATCATCCAGAAATTTCCTTGGGCATGGGTGATGGTCAGCCAAATAATGTTTACGAAATGACATTGCAAATGCTCGAAACTCGTTTCATTACAAAAATTAACACTGTTTTAGAGAGGCATACATTTTTCTGTTGTGTCCAAAAAGTAGATGAAGATATTGGAACATATGTTGCTGCGTTAAGGGGGCTTTCGCTAACATGCAAGTTTGGAGAATTGGGTGATTCTCTTATATGAGATAAAATAGTAAGATGCATCAATAATAAGAGAGTAAGAGAGAAACTATTGATTAAAGATCCATCACTAGACGAAGCGATTCAGATCGCTAAAGGATTTGAGCATACAGGTTTGTGGATCAAGGAGATGGACAAATGTAATAGTTCAATGTTACCCAAGGGACATATCCCTAAAGTACCAGAGGTACATGCATTTGTCGATGAGACTAAGAAAATGAAGCCTGTCACGAGTTTGCACTCTTCTAACAAATTTAATGAATCTGGGCAAACTACTTCAACAACTCCTAGATTCGACACTAGAGTAATTAAGTGCTACAGTTGTGGTGCTCCTGGCCACATTGCTTCCAGTACTAAGGGGCCGATTCTGATGTGGGTTGGAAAAGCTTCCCGACCGAATCGGTTGGGAAATGGTGTCCGACCCACTCGGATCGGGAAAGTCCGACCGGCGGAGTAGGATGCATCCGGATGCTTCCAGATACGATTTGGTTGAACTCCCATTGACTTCAATGGGAACATTTGTTCCTAACCGCATCAGAATTGGGCCCTCGGTCGGGAAGACACGTTCCCGATCCGATTTGGAAGGAGCAAATGCCGTTAGGAGGCCTTCCTAACCGCATCAGAATCAGGCCCTCGGTCGGGAAGCTTTTCCAACCCGCATCAGAATCAGGCCCTATGTGTATGGCCAGGAATGCTACATGTCGAGCTTGTGGTAGGAAAGGTCACCTTGCCAAGGTTTGTAGAGCCAAAGCTCAATTCGCTTGTGTACAGGAGGTGCACGATACTTGTGAAAGTGTGCGTGAATTAATGCTGAGTGTGGAAGTTTGTGAAGCTTCAATGGAATATAATATCAATCCACATCTGCCAATAGACGATGTTGCCAGAGAAAGCACAAACAAATTGGAGAAACCTCATTGTGTTATAGGCTTGGACAAGTGTGGCATTAAGATGTTGGTGGATTCTGGCAGTTTGTATACTCTACTCTCTAGGGAAACGTTTTCCAAAATGTGGAAGGGGGAAGAGTTTATGTGGGATAAGTCCGACATTAAGGCTGCTGGCTATGGTGGGAAAATTATTGAAATGTTGGGAATGAGATGGATGGTGATCACCTTTAACGGTAACAAAGTTTTTGGGCGAGTATACTTGACCAAAAAAGTGTCTGACCTTTTAGGCTGGCGTCACCAAAAGGATCTTAATACCATTCTAAATCCCAATGCAACTGAACCAGTTATGACTTCGGTTGTGCACAATATTGATACTTATGAGGTGACTGTGATGGAGAAGTATCCTAGGGTTTTTTCTGATCATTTGGGGAAACTTAAAAAAATTTCTCACAAAATCATCTTGAGGAATAATGCTGTGCCAGTTGTTCACAAAGTGAGGAGTGTGCCACATTTGATGAGAGAACCTCTCCATCAAGAGCTTAAAAAACACTTAGCGCAAGGAATAATAGAACCCATTGAGGCCTCTGAATGGTTGGCACCCATCGTGGTTGCACCTAAGGAAGGGGGGGAAAATTCATTTATGTGTGGATTTGCGCGACCTGAAGAAAAATATTTGGGTCGACAGGCAACCGTTACCCAATATCTCTGAGATGTTAACTGCTATGGGTGGTGGTGATGTTTTTAGTGTAATTGATATGTCGGCTGCATATCACCAAATTGATTTGCATAAGGAGTCTAGGCACCTCACGTCTTTTGTAACACCGCTGGGGGAATTTCGTTACTGTAGAATGCCTTTTGGATTGGCATCCGCCTCAGCGGTGTTCCAGAGTGTCATGCAACAAATTTTTGAAGGACTGAAAAATGTTCTCTGCTTTCAAGATGATGTGCTGGTTGTGGGAAAGGATGGTATGCATCATGATGAGGTGTTGGATGAGGTACTGAGGAGGATGGAGGACAATGGTCTAACAATTAAGAAGGAGAAATGCCAACTGAAGAAAAGTTGAGTGACGTATTTGGGGCACGAAATATCTAAAGTGGGGATCAAACCGAAGAAGAGTATTGTCTCTGCTGTGAAGAATGCCCCTACTCCCCTTACTAAGGAACAGTTAAAATCTTTCCTCGGTTTGGCAGAGTATTGTTTGAAGTTTGTGGAAGGTTTCACTGAGATCGTAGAACCCTTGAGACTACTAATGAAGAAAGGCATTCTATTTGTGTGGGATGAGGCTTGTAGTGAAGCATTTGATAAGGTGAAGAGTTGTATTGTTCATGCCCCGACTCTTGGTCACTTTCGCGTTAATGCCAAAACTTTTATTACCACTGATGCCAGCGCTGTTGGAATTGGAGCTGTGTTGACCCAGGTTTATGATAGTCAAGAAAGTATCATTGGATTTGCGTCTAGGAGACTTCGGGATGCGGAGATTTCCTACTCGGTTATTGAGAAGGAGGCTCTGGCGTGTTGTTGGGGCATAAATCATTTCAGATACTTTGTTTGGGGTTTACCTTTCAATCAATCAATCAATATACTTTATTTCGGCCTACAAGACCATTAAAGTACAAAACACATTAAAATACGATATACATATATACAATTCATTAAAACTATGCTCTTCCATTATGCATTTCAGTTCATCTGTATACCACTTTTATATTTAGAGGCAATATTGATTTAGAGAAGACTGTTATGTTTCCCTCGCTAGTTGGTCTTCTCAGAGGGGTATAGTTTGAGTTACTAGGAAAACTAAATAGGGAGGTTATTCCCAACCCGTCCCGTAGTCATTCCTTTGGGGAGCATCTGTTACCTCAATTGTGCAAAATCGCAATTATTTAAAACTTCCAACCTGGAATAAAATATTCATACAAAGAATCAGTAAACTATGAATTCAAAGCATCTATCAAATCTTAAAATTGTACACTTCATTTGCGGACGTAAAGAATCAGTAAAACTCCTATTATCAAAGTGGTGCAAAGTTCTCATATATGAACATGATTTCCCTTTTGTGCCCCTTAATTCTTAATAAAGGGGCTTTCATACCTCCGTTGCAGTTCTACTTTAGTTACTGCAGTGCCCCTATAGCCCCGCCAATCAGTCCTTTGTTCAGTTAAATTTACTAATTGCTTCGGGTCTTCAATAATAATTAGAGGTGGTGTCAAAACACCACTTCTCTGGCCCAGACCCATGTCATTACTAAAAAATAAGGATTCCTCGAACCCAACTCATGTGCAGACTATAATCTTTGCCCCTTCTTTTTCCTGATGAAGTTTATGGCCAATAAGAAGCGACTAACACCAAATACTATTAGGCGGGAGTTGTCTGTTTTTAAAATTCTCAACATATCCTCCATTCTCCTAACATTAAAATACCTGCCTCGAGGTTTTATCCACTTTGTGCTAGGGCCATAATATGCAGAGCAAAAGAACAAAACATGTGGCATGTCTTCTACAACCCCCATTTGGCATAAAATACAATGGGCCTCCCTATCCTCAAGCGAAGTAGAAGACCATTTAGCAACAAAGGTATTTAATTGCAGTATTCCATATCTGAATTTCAAATATAGACTCTTTGCTTGTTGTGGTTCTATCTCATCAAGGAACGGCTCAAAGCTAGGGGACATCTTGTGCTGGAGGAATTGAACAGTGAGCCTACCTTGTGTCCCACTCCTAATCTCTCTATCTCTAATAAAATCCCAATATATGATCTTAAACTACGATTTAGATTCGCGGGTCAATAGCCCCGGGTTCGACCAATATCGGCTCAGTCCCAAATCAGTGAGCCACCCTCGGATGTGTTTTAACCAGGGAAACGTAAGATAGGTATCAAGTGCCTGCAGTTCAGCTAATGACTCTCTATATACAATTAGCTCTGGAGTTATCCAAATTCTTACCCAGAACATCAGAGATCTCCAAACTGCAAGAGACTCCAAACGTTTAATGTCCAGATCGTATGTCAAAGGGATCAACGGAGTATTTTGGGGGAGGGCAACAAACATCCTCAGTATTTTATTCTCCATAATGCCTAAGGTCTTAAGATTTCCACTGCCCCAGATCTCTGCTCCATACAACGCTGCGGATTGTGCTTGTGCGGATTGTGATTGTGCTTGTGCCGGTGTAATAGCCTTAGAGGAAGTCGCCACCAACTTCTTGACGATAGGGATGGCGCTTTGCGTTAATATGGCTTTTGACTTCTCCGTCTGAATAGACCAAGAAAGTCTAGAGTCAATGGTTACCCCTAGATATACAAAATTAGGTACCCGTTCCAGTTCAATGCCATTCCAATTGATTTTGGTTTTAAAACTTTTATGAGGCCTTATCATCATGTATTTAGTTTTTGCTGGGTTCACCTCTAGGCCTTTCCCTTTACAGTAGTTGTTAAAACTGTGGAGCAAATTCTGCAGGCCATTAGGTGTCTGGGACAACAAGATGGTGTCGTCCGCAAAAGTTAGAGCGCAGATGTGATTGCCCCCTAATTTTGGAGAGTCATAAGCACAATTTTGAAGATGTTCTACTAAGTCATTTACATATAGGAGGAACAGTGTTGGGGCCAGGACACAGCCCTGGCGCACTCCCCTCCTAACTGGAATTTCCTCTGTGAGCTCGCCATTTTTGCCCCATCGCACCTTGGCATAATTGTCTTGATGTAGCCTAATGATTTGGGTTAAGATCTCCTCGGGGACACCCTGATGGCTCAAATTTTCCCACAACTGGGCTCTAGGGATGGAATCGAAAGCCGCCTTTAAATCTATACCTTTCAAGGTCCGTACTGATCACAAACCCCTTATTCATTTGTTTAAAGGAGGAAGGGGTTTAGAAGGTAGTGTAACTCCCAGGATTTCCAGGTGGATGTTGTCAGTTCTGGATTACAATTTTGAAGTAGAGTATGTGAAGGGTTTGAAAAACGTAGTAGCGGATTGTTTGTCCAGGATGCCAGTTGATGAAGTTGGATTTGTGGTGGATGAAGAGATTAGTATAGTAGGGAGTGAAAAGGAGGAGTTGGCTCTTGACAAGATGGAGTGGGCATCTGCCATGTCAGAAGATGATATTTTACAACATGTTATGAGGTTCGTATCTGAAGGCTGGGGGAATCATGAGAATGATGTCCGTTTTAAGGGTTATCATCATGTACAGGATGAGTTGAGTGTGTGTCATGGGAGGTTGTTAAGGAGGAGTCAGTTTGTGCCTCCGGTGGGACTCAGGAGGAGGATTATTGACATCGCATATGAAGGTCATCTGGGGAGGAACATGACTAAGAGGAGGATTCGGCAGTCATTCTGGTGGCCTGGGATGGACAGTGACATTGAGGAGGTGGTGAAGGAGTGTTGTGCGTATGCGAATAGCGATAAGACTAAGATTGTGAGGCAGCCTCCCCTGGGTTGTGTAGCTTTTCCCAAGCGTCCTTGGGAGAGAGCAGCAATTGATTTCTTGGGCCCAATTTCTAAGCTTGGTTCACGTAACAGATTTGTGATGGCTCTGGTGGACTAGCACTCGAAGTGGTTTGCTATTGAAACCACTGATTGCATTGACACGGACAGGGTGGTGGGATTTTTGGAGAGAGTGTTTATGAATGAGGGAATTCCGAAAACCCTGGTATCTGATAATGGTGTACAATTGGTATCGAAGAAGATGGTGGATTTCTTGAGTAAACTGGGAATCAAGCATGAGAGGGTCGCTTTGTTCAGGCCCCAAGCCAATGGATTAGTTGAGAAGATAAATCGTTTGATAATGGATAATATACAACTCTCGCTTTCGAATGGACTGTCCTGGTTGGAAGAGTTGAAGAAATTGGTGTGGTCGTATAGGGTGAAACCACATTCCGTGACAGGTGTGTCACCGCTCATTTCTCTCAAAGGGCGTGAGCCGGATGTGAAGGAAGTTCCTGGTTGGTTGAAGGATAAGGAGTGTGTGTGGGTCGATCATGCCGCTGTTGAGAGTGATGTGTGTCAAAAGCAATGGACTGCTATGAGACATTATAATGTCAGGAAAGCTGTCAAAGTGTCTGACATAAAGGAAGGAGATTGGGTTGCAACAAGAAGGAGCGGGGTGGTAATCAAAGGTGAGAGCAAATTTTCTAAACCAGTTCAAGTAAAAGCTGTGAAGAAGAATATTCTTATTTTAGCTGATGGTTTTGCTTGGAGCATGGGGAATGTCTGTAAATGTAATGCTCCTCAACCAACTCTCTCTGATTGATGTATGGTTGGAGATACTTGTTTCCAACCTGTCATGATGTTTATTTTCTATGTAATTGTATACTGTAATGGACTTGTTGTTATTTTCTTTTCTTTTGTGTATAAGGGGGAAGATGTGTAGAGTTGTCTTTATTTTCTAGATGGAATGTGGCACCATCTGGATGGGTAGAATGTTATACTTTGAATACGAAGGGAGGTTACAGCTGTGAAGTTGGAGAGCAAGCTGGAGGTACCTTTTCCTAATCTTGTACTAAATAAAGATAGTACTTGAACTACACTGCTACTGGAGCTCATCTTTACAAACACCTTCTCTTGTATCTGTAGTCAGATGTAGTACACAGATTGCTTGACTGTGATTTGGCATATGCAGAGATGCGTGTCCCCTCAAAAGTTTTCGCTTAACACCATGGCACCGGATACGGCCGAAAAGTTTTAAAAAAATGAGGCGCGGGCTCCCGCGCTTTGATTATTATCCAGGTCCAGGGGGCATTTTTTTAAATAATGGAGGGGGAGGCACACAGGGCCCCTCTTCTGGGGCTGAATATTTCCTCTGGAACCACCTCCTCCCCAGGGCTTCTTTAATTATAATTGGGAGGGCCTCTTGGACCCCCCAGCCCCTGGGACTACCACCTCCCCGTGGCTTTATGATAAAAATGCAGGGGGCCTGATGGACCCCTCCCACAGCCCTGGAGGCCACCACCTCCCCAGGGCTTTAATTTTAAATATGTGGGGGCGCGCTGACCACCCCGAAGCCTTTACATGTGTGCGGGGGCGCACGCCTCCCCGCAGTCCCAGGGGCCACCACCTCCCCGGAGCTTTACTTTGAAATATGCAGGGTGGCCGCACGGACCACCCCGCAGCCTTTACATTGAGCAAGGGAGGCCACACGGCCCCCCTGCAGCCCCGGGGACCACCACTTCCCTAGGACTTAAATTTAAATAATGCGGGGAGCCACGCAGCCCCCTCAAAGCCCCAGGGACCACCACTTCCCTTGGGCTAAATCACATCACGCAGTCCATCACCTGCAGTAAGTCCAACACAGCAGGATTGCTAAGAGGTCTTCGAAGGCCGCGCCCCCTTTCTCCACCACTCTGCAAACGTGTCTCCTGGTGCACTACTGGTTGAGGAATGAAGTCCTCTTAGATGCTGAGGGGCCATGGGGGCCAAGAAGCCCTACTGGTACTTTCTGTAAGACCTACACAGCAGGATTCCTGAGAGCTGGTCAGAGGCCCGCCCCCTGTCTCCACCATTCTGCAAGCGCCATTACTACTAAAAAAAACATAGAAATTCACTGGAAAAAAGGTTACAGGGACATTATAATTAGGAAATAGAATTTTAAAAAAACTTAGAAATTCACTGAAAAAAACAAAGGTACAGGGACGTTATAGTTAGGCTCATGTTTAACTTGTACAAAACCAGTGAAATTCAGCAGTTATAGTTAGCTGACCATGTCAGAGTGTTGTAATATGTGAGGTCATAAGCAGTGCATTGCAGGAGCATAAGTTACAGTTAGCTAAGGTAACTATAACTGCTTAATTTCACTGGTTTTGTACAAGTGAAATCTGAGCCTAACCATAACGTCCCTGTAACCTTTGGTTTTTTCAGTGAATATCTATGTTTTTTAATGTTATTTCCTAACTGTAGCCTGTAACCTTTCAGAGTGAGTGTATGAGTGAGTGCATTAAAGTCTCAGTGGATGTGTGAATGAGTGCATGAGTGTCTCACTGGGTGTGTGAGTGGGTGTGTGAGTGTCTAAGTGGGTCTGTGAGTGGGTAGGTGAGTGTCTGAGTTGGTGTCAGAGTGGGCGCATGAGTGTCTGAGTGGGTCCGTGAGTGGGTGTGAGAGTGTCTGAGTGGGTTTGCGAGTGCCTCCCTGAGTGTGTCAGTCAGTCTGTGAGTGGTTGCATGAGTGTCTGAGTGGGTCTCTGAGTGGGTGTGTGAGTCTCTGAGTGGGTCTGTGAGTGGGTGTGTGAGTTTCTGAGTAGGTCTGTGAGTCAGGGCGCAAGTCCCTGAGTAGATCTGTGAGTGAGAGAGAGAGAGTATGAGTGAATCTGTAAGTGGGTGCGTGAGTGTCTGACTGGGTCTGTGAGTGGGTGTAAGAGTGTCTGAGTTGTTCTGTGAGTGGGTGCATGATTGCCTGAGTGCTTTCTGCTCATTCTCTGCTCATTTTCTGCCTTTTTTCTGCTCACTTCTGACCCTTATTTTGCATCTTTCTGCTCATTTCTGACCTTTATTTTGTCTCTTATACTCATTTCTGATATTTATTTTGCCTCTTTGTGCTTGTTTCTGACCTCTAGTTTGCCTCTTTGTGCTTGTTTCTGACCTCTATTTTGCCTCTTTCTTCATGTTTCTGACCTTTATTTTGCCTCTTTCTGCTCATTGCCAACCGTTTTTTTTGCCTCTTTCTCCTCATTTCTGACCTATATGTTGTCTCTTTCTGCTCATTTCTGAGCTCTATTTTGCCTTTTCTGCTCATTGCTGGCCATTACTTTGCCTCTTTCTGCTCGTTGTTGACCACTATTTTGCCTCTTTCTGCTTGTTTGACCTCAATTTTAGCTCTTTCTGCTACTTTCTGATCTCTATTTTGCCTCTTTTTGCTCATTGCTGGCCTTTATTTGGCCTCTTTCTCTTGTCTAACCTTTATTGTGCCTCTTTCTGCTTGTTGCTTGCCTCTATTTTGCCACTTTCTGCTTGTTGCTGACCTTTATTTTCCCTCTTTCTGCTTGTTGCTGACCTTTATTCTGCTTCTTGCTGCTTGTTTATGACCTATTTTGCCTCTTTTTGTCTCTTTTTGCCCCTTGCTGACCTTTATTCTGCCTCTTTCTGCTAATTTCTGACATCTATTTTGGCTCTTTCCGCTTGTTGCTGACCTTTAATTTGCCTCTTGCTGATCATTGCTGACCTTTATTCTGCCTCTTTCTGCTTGTTTATCACCTTTATTCTGCCTCTTTCTGCTCATTGTTGACCTTTATTCCGCCTCATTTTGCTCCTTGCTGACCTTTATTCTGCCTCTTTCTGCTCATTACTAACCATTATTCTGCCTCTTTCTCCTCATTTCTCACCTTAATTTTGGCTCTTGCTGCTCTTTGCTGACCTCTATTTTGCCTCGTCCTGCTTGTTTCTCACTTTTATTTTGCCTCTTTCTACTCATTTCTCACCTTTACTTTGCCTCTTGCTGCTCATTTCTCACCTTTATCTTGCCTCTTTCTGCACATTGTTGACCTTTATTCTGCCTCGTTCCATTCACTTCTAACCTTTATTTTGCCTCTTTCTGCTGTATTAACAGGGAACTCGGGGGAGCCTCAAGGACCCCACGGCCCCAGCCAGCTCCCTGCCGCCTGCGAGAGCCGGCATTGCTGCTGCAGGGAGGGAGCTGCTGGAAAGCCAGCTCCCTTCGTGCAGGAGCAATTGTTTAATGAAACTTCCACTTCCAGCAGGCGGGACACCTTTGACAGCTCCCGCCCACTGGAATCAGAGTGTTTATTTTAGCTTGGCGGGAGCTGTCAGCTCCTGCCAAGCAAAAGCAAATAGCTATGTCCCAGGGGTGGGCATCCAGGGGTGGGGGGTGACAATCCCCAGGGCCATGTATGACTCCAGGAGGGGGGCCATGCGGCCCCCGTCCATTCCATTCGTAAGGGCCAACCGGGGGGAGGTGGTGGTCCCTAGGACCTAGAACGGCCCAGGAGGGGGACCCCTTCCTTATAAAACAAGAAATCCCTGGGGAGTGGTGGTCCCCGGGGCCTGGGGCAGTCTGTGTGCCCCTGCACCATTTTTATAATTAAATCCCCGGGGAGGTGGTGGACTCCAGGGCATTATGAAGCCCTTGGAGGGGGTCCCCATGCGCCCCCCTCCATTTCTTTTTAAAATAAACTCTGCATGCCCCCTGGACCTGACCCAACCAGGGGATTTAGTTTAAACAAGCATGGGAGCACGTGCTTAGTTTTTGTTTTGTTTTTCATTTTTGCTTCAAATTTTTATTTAAAAAAAAGATTTTTTGCCCTGTCAGGGTCCCTCTGGGACCCCAAGACCAAGGCTTGTGGTCACAATATTCCTACTCTGCAACCTTTTATTTTTTTAATGTGTTTTTTGTGGGACTTGGCTGAAGCCGAGTCCCTAAATGGCTGCCAACACTTCCTGGTTGAAGTGTTGGCAGCCAATCAGAGCTCTGCGTTGCCCTGCTTTAGTATTCGCAAATTAGCCACGATCGCAGCTATCCAAATTTGACAACCACTGAATGGATTTACACCAAATACCTGAAAGCGTGATCTGTGAACCAAAATCTACCTTTCGTCCAAATTCGGTGTAATTTCATCGAGCGGTTCGAGCTGTAGTCGTGTCTAAAGCTCCAACAGGAATTAACATGGGAAAAGCACTTTTATTGACCCAGCCTTTTTCTTGCCCCCGCTTGACGGGTTGCCCCAAAACTTTAAATGCCCAACAAGACTCACTGTGACACTTTTTTGGGTGATATATACTTACCTGCAATATACTTACATTTTTGTTGAAAAGTATGAGTGGTAAAGGCATATGCATGGTAAAGACTTGCGTGGTAAAGGCAATGCATGGTAAAGGCATTGTGTGGTAATGGTAATGTGTGGTAAAGATTGTTTTCCACATTGCCACTGTAGTGGATGGCACAATGGGTGCTGCAGTTCACTTACAAGCCCTGGGTACACTTTGTACCATATATTAGGGACTTATAGGTAAGATAAATAAGCAAATTAGGGATATGCCAATTTAATCATACTGAAAGTGGGAGCACAGGCACTTGCTAACAGGCGTAAAGTGCACAGCCAGGAAAAACAGTCAAAGCAAAAATCTGGGGTACACCACCAAAATATGCAAAATATGGTCATTTCCAACAATAACCGTGTCAAGACTTGATATTGTGCTCTGCTTTTCTTTTAAACATACCTAAGCCCTTTCTAAGTTTGCTGAGAGAAATGGCAGAAATGGCTTTTGACTGGACATGAAGACAACTACAGTGAGCTGATCATCTGTATTTCTCATTTTGAACCACTTTCCATTTGTTCATAAGCATTGAACAGCTGTTACTTACAGAGGGTCATGTGTGCGCTGTAGGGGTGAGGGAGGATAATTATCACTCCTTTTGGGCCAGTTGTACTCAGGATACTGTATTTAAGGACAGAATTTGATAGTCTGGTTGCATAGCATACTGCAATAAATCCCAACTGAGGGAGAGCAGGAGTAGCACAATCATCTTGAAATGAGACAGGGACTGGATGTCTGGGATGAAGCTTTAGTCCAGGTCTCTGGTGTAACACTGTTTAACCTTGTCCAGATGGTGATCAAGGTTTCAGGTGTGGTGGCCCAAAACTTTAATTTGATGGGGAATTGGGTGCATCAATGCTGTAAAGGTTAGAACATCCAGGGACAATGTACTAGATGGCTTTAGTAGCAGAGAGTGTGGAAAGAGTACAATGACACTGTTGACACACTAATGAAAACAATTAAGAGGGTCAAGGCGTAGGATCAGGGCTGTCTGATTCTTCATACGACTTGTCATGTCTTCTAGGATAGTCCGATCATGTATACCCCATTTCTACATACATTGTCCCATCCACATGACTATAACCATTCTAAACAGGTGACCTTTTACCTAATAGCTTGCTCCTGTCTCTTCGACACCAGGCTCTTAGTTTTCTATTAGAATCCCTGTACCTGGCATACATAAACATGACCCCAGGTACGGCGATTTATTCTGTAGAAGGGTCACCACTTTTTTTCATCCTTGGCCAACAGCCAGCTGTGCATGATCGCACTTGTTTAGAAAAGCATCGGTGATTGTTTTCAAAACATTTATGATTGTTTTCAAAACATCCATGGTTGTTTTAAAAACAAATTGATTCTAGAAAAAACCCTGGAGTGACCACTTTAGTATAAAAGACCCTCACTCCACCCTACAAATTAGAGGAGAATTCCTTCCAGGCTGACACGGGGGTCCTGCATGCCGAATATTCGACACACAGCAGCCTGACATCCCTTGCGGGTTGTCATCCTCGACGCAGAGATGGGGTCCTTAGTTCTGAACCATCAGGTGAGGGGCTGGTTCTTCCCAGGGGGTTTCTTGGCTACAGATACACATAGCTATACACATATACACCTACACATCCAGGTTAGGCTAGGTATATTTTATAAAATTACTTAGGGCGCGCATTTTAGGAATATGCAAGTGCTCCTGTTTTTATCTTAACTGTTTCTGTTCATCTTATTAGCACTATGGTAGAAATGTATCTACTATTCACTATATTGGTACTAGCAATCTCTTTCGTATGCTTCTGTCTCCTGATCGTCGCAGCACATATGTTTGACACCATGCTGTCGCTGGACCAATAAATTCTTATTGAAAAGTCCTAATTGCCATCCTGTGTATTTTCTGAGAGAAAGCAAGCACGAGTGTCTGAGCGAAACATACTGTACTGTTTTCCACGGTCCCTGAGGAATCAGGGTTGTCATTTTCAGTGGTTGCCAGAGACTACCTACACCACTGTAGTATACAGGGAGGTAGTGGCACTGTAGAGCTAGCTGGTCTAACGGCTGACATATCCTGTGGGGGTGTCCAGAAGCGGTCGGGACACCAAGCCCTCAGTTTAGGTCATCAAAAACGCGCAGGTCCTGGGGGACTCCTAGGAACTACACGACAGACTAAACGCAATGTCATTAAATGAAGCCTCCGCAAAACAAGAATTTAGGGTTTATTCTAAATTAAGGTTATTACAGGAGGAAAAAGGTTTTAGTTAAACAATGGGGAATTAGCAATCATAATAAGTTGAAATTAAATGTTGCAAGAGAATTAACATAAGGCCAATCTCTAGGCCAAGTATTTGCCAGAACCAAAGCATAGTTAAGCAAGAGAACTAGCATAGAGTCTGCCTCTAAAAAGTACACCAAAAGACTAATATATAAAGTAAGTAAACAGACTAGTGCAGAGTCTTCACACTTTAAAAGGCAGACAAAGTCTCTAAGTATAAATCAAGTGGCAGACTAGGGTATAGTCTGCAAAGTTAGAAAGGCAAGGAAATCACACACATAGGGCCTGATTCACAGAACTAACTTACGACAAAATCCTAAACTTACTACCATTTTGGTATTCACAGAATAAACTTACTCATTTTGGTATTCACAGAATGAACTTACTCATTTTGGTATTCACAGAATGAACTTACTACCATTTTGGTATTCACAGAATTAACTTACTCATTTTGGTATTCACAGAAAGAACTTACTCATTTTGGTATTCACAGAATGAACTTACTACCATTTTGGTATTCACAGAATGAACTTACTACCATTTTGGTATTCACAGAATGAACTTACTCATTTTGGTATTCACAGAATGAACTTACTCATTTTGGTATTCACAGAAGGCACTTACTCATCAATGAGTAAGTGCCTTCAGTGAATACCAAAATGTGTAAGTTACACAAAATGAGTAAGTTACACAAAATGTGTAAGTTACACAAAATGAGTGAGTTACACAAAATGTGCAAGTTACACAAAATGTGTAAGTGCCTTCTGTGAATACCAAAATGAGTAAGTGCCTTCTGTGAATACCAAAATGAGTAAATTCATTCTGTGAATACCAAAATGAGTAAGTTCATTCTGTGAATACCAAAATGGTAGTAAGTTTAGGATTTTGTCGTAAGTTAGTTCTGTGAATCGAGCCCATAGTACAGTGAGACATGACATAATATGCTGGATTAACAAAGTTACAGCCATGTAAATCAATCACTTTCCAAATTCACATGGTATGTCAAATAAGATACATTCAGTAAATATCTACATTGCTGCATATTAATAAAGAGGTGTGCATAGGAAACTAAGGAGATGGTATGGCATTTATATAATACAGAACTACAATAAACAGTTCAGCTAATTAATGGTCCCTTGTAAATACTCGAGCAAAGGGCCCTGGATGTTCTAAATACAGGCACATCCTAACATGGCTACCTTAAGGAGAACACAAATGAATGCAGCTATATTTTACACAGTAAACAACACCACGGATGCGGCTTCTATTTTGCTGATTTTCTGAAATGGAAAAGTACATAGAGAAACACATGCACAAGGCACTTGCTTATTCACATAAAATAAAAGTGCACTTTCTTTCATTATTGAGTTAGAAAGTTGTGCCTTTCAGGGAGATGCATTTGACCCTCACTGTGTCTCTGAATTTTACCAGAGCCAAATAAAAAAAAATGAAATCGATTTCCATGCACTGTATTAAAAGGATAATATGGCTGAACAAAGGTGCAGTCAAATATCCTAGAGGTAAAACAGATGCCACCTTTGTTTGTTCATGGCTTTTCCTGAAATAAATTAGCAAATGAGAAACCCTCAACAGTGGGCATAATTCTACTCCTATACAATCAATACTGTATGCTGTAGTTGTTGTAGTAAAAGGCAAAGAATAACAAAGTAACAATCCGCACTCAAGTAAGCCTAGTGGTTGACATATATTCATGTCAAAGAGGATTGAGTGTTGACATTTCGACCCCCAGAAGAATTATTTAAGTGAAGTTGTCAACAAGATGTAGGCAAGGACCTTTGTGGGGGTAACAGCCCCACATGTGAAGAGAATTTAAGTATTTTATTGGCACTTGAAGACTCTGAAAATAATAATATTAATAATAATAATAGCAATAAAGTGCGCCCTCAAGTCAAGAACAAAGCTTACGTTAAAGGTAGCATGGTATAATGCTCTGTATGGGAAAACATCAAAAATATATATGTATCAATTATGATTTTATAAAACTGCTGGGGAACATATCTAAACATTGTTGTGCCAGCCACGGACTACTTACTGGTAATAAACACCATTCAGTAGAAGGAAATCATCAGCTTCTAGAATCATGGTCGGGTGCTGGGGATCAATACCACACTGAGAAATGCAAAAAAACTAATAAAAGAAATAGCAGAACTTGAAAAATAGATACTAGGGGACCAAACCCTCACTAACGCTGAAGAAGCTATTGACAATCCAGAGACATCCTTTGTAGAGGTTCGCAGCTTTGCACTAAACAAGAAATTGAACAAATTACAGAAAGGCATAAATAATTATGACAAACACGTCACCTATCCTTTCCTGAGTGAGGGCTATTATCAACAACCCTCACAGAGTGACATTGACCACAGAAACAACCACAAGACAATTTACCACCCTCTCAAGTTCTACAGACCTGTGTGATTCTGATCATGAATTCAATTCAAAACTGGGCATGAGTGCAAAATCACTTACACCTGTCTCAAGGTTCAGGAGTATGTGTTTGTCTAGTTTTTGGTTGGCAATTGAATTAAGAAAGGAGACATACATTATGTGTGTGCATATTTTACAAAACAAAAATGGATTATGGAGGCCTGAATGTCTAAATCTAGATAAAGGCTTCAAACAGAAGGTTAAAAACCTCTAGAATTTATTTTTTTTCTTAAAGATAGCTATTGTGGTTATTTGGAAAACTTTGAACTCCTTGTAAAAGAGATCATTTTGCTTGAGATACATGACTGTTTGAATACTTAATACATAGATGATAGGGTAACTGAAAAGCCTTACAGATATCTATAACACACACTTATACATGTTACCTACTGGTGGTTGCCAGTAGATACTTATAGTTAGGACCATGTTTCCATAGGAAAAGTGTTTTTTGACTTGCCTATATCTTTCGCGCTGTTTGAAGAATCTTCACAAAATGTGCCAAAAAAAGTGCACCTGTGAATCTTGTTGTGCATGCAAAGTTTCGGGGTGATCCATCAATCGGTGGCAGAGAAAAAGGGGGCGAATTTATTTCTCTATTCAATCAGGTACTTTTGAGAAATCACCACATAACTTGAGTAATTGGGAAGTTTAGAGTCCCTCCTCGTGTATAATTCATGCCCCCTTTTTATTTCTTAGATAAACCAGTCCACGCCCTGAAGAGAATCCCACAAACCACTTTGGGAATCGAAACGCGTCAGCATTACACAACGCGGGGACTTTCGTTTTTAAATAGATTTCCCCCAGTAAAAAAGTTATTTGAATTGTCTCATTACTGGGGCTAATGTCTCTTTTCCCCGTGAGTAGCAGCTTCTTGAATTTGTTACACAATGTGGATGCTAAAAGTTGTCCTAGTAGCTGCTCCATTTGTGAACTAAGACTGGTGATATAATGTTTATATAATTGTTGTTATGTATCACGCTTCATGTATTGTTTGTTACATCGCATTACTTCATCACAAAGTCTGTATGTCTTTGTTTTATTCGTTGCCTTAATATGTATAATTTGCTCTTGACTGAAACGTATCCGCACTTACCTGACCCATGATTAAATGTGGAGTAGAGTGTACAGAACGAAGTAGCAAATAAATGCTTCAAGCCCATATCAATTGAATTGATGGCCTTTAGTCTGTTAAATTGGTTAAGCAGCATTTAAATGTGACGGCTAGGACAACCCCCCCTTTTTTTCTTATATCTAGATAAAGGCTTCAAACAGAGGGATAAAAACCTCTAGAATTGATTTTTTTCTTAAAGATAGCTATTGTGGTTATTTGGAAAACTTTGAACTCCTTGTAAAAGAGATCATTTTGCTTGAGATATATGACTGTTTGAATACTTAACACATAGATGATAGGGTAACTGAAAAGCCTTACAGATATCTATAACACACACTTATACACGTTACCTACTGGCGGTTGCCAGTAGATACTTATAGTTAGGACCATGTTTCCATAGGAAAAGTGTTTTTTGACTTGCCTATATCTTTTGCGCTGTTTGAAGAATCTTCACAAAATGTGTCAAAAAAAGTGCACCTGTGAATCTTGTTGTGCATGCAAAGTTTTGGGGTGATCCATCAAGCGGGGGCAGAGAGAAAGGGGGGCTTCAGAAAAAGTGTGTTTCCCATGTTAATTCCCATAGACTCTTTAGACACGCCTGTAACCCAAACCGTTTAATGGAATTACACCAAATTTGGAAGAAAGCTAGATTTTGGTCTGCAGATTGTGCCTTTTGTTATTTAGTGTAAATCCATCCAATAGTTGTTGAGAAATTATAGGAAATCCAAATTTGGATTGTGGCCAAAGAATTTGCAACGATTTCACTACAAATCGCGAATGCGTGTGCCAACACGAATGCCATGATTGGCTAGTCGCAACCTGAGTAGAGAGTTGAAATGGCAGAAAGTGGCATAAGGGGTTAGGTTGGATGTGACTTGATCCCATGGCTGCAATATAGGAGTCATTGCACCCACTCACAGACCCACTCAGAGACTGATGCATGCACTCACAGAACCACTCAGACACTCATGCACCCACTCACACACCCACTCAGAGACTCATGCACCCACTGTGACACCCTCTCATAAACTTATGTTCCCACTCAGACCCACTCAGACACTAATGCACCCACTGTCACACCCACTGAGTCTCACGCACCCACTCACACAGACACTCAGAGACTTGTGCACCCACTCACAAACCCACTCAGGCACTCAAGCACCCACTGACACATCCACTCAGGGACTCATGTACCCACTCAAGGTCCCACTCAGACTCTCATGCACCCACTCACAGACCTGTAAAGACACTCACACAGCCATTCACAGACCCACTCAGACACTCATGCACTGACTGACAGAACCACTCAGACACTCATGCCTTCACTCACAGACCCACTCAGAGAGTCATGCACCTACTCACAAACCCACTCAGAGACTCGTGCACCCACTCACAGGCCCACTCAGAGACTCATGCACCCACTTACAGACCTACTCAGATACTCATGCACCCACTAACAAACCAACTCAATGACTTATGTGCCCACTGAGACACCCAATCAGATACTCATGGACCCACTCACAGACCCACTCAGAGACTCACGCACCCACTGACAGTCCTAATCAGACACTCCCGCACCCACTCACAGACCCACTCAGAGACTCACTCACCCACTGACATACCCACTCATGCACACACTTACAGACCCACTCAGAGACTCATGCACCCTCTCAAATACCTACCCAGACACTCATGCACCCATTCACACTCCCACTCAGAGACTCCTGCACCCACTGAAACACCCATTCAAACACTCACGGACCCCCTCACAGACCTACTCAGAGACTCATGCACCCACTTACAGACACCCTCTCAAACACCTACTCAGACACTCATACACCCTTTCACAGTCTGACTCAGAAAGTTATGCCCCCAATCACACACCCACTCAGACACTCACTCAGAGACTCATGGACCCACTCACACATTCACTCACAGAGTCATGCACCCATGTAGTGCTGAAAAAACCAAAGGTTACAGGACGTTACAGTTAGGCTCGAATTTCACTCATTCAAGACAAATGAAATTCAGCAGTTATACTTAGCTGAGCTAACTATAACTTACACCCCCGCAATGCACGGCTTATGGCCTCACATATTACATAATTCAGGACATGGTCAGTGACATCACTGATGACATCACTGATGACATCTCAAATGGCATCACTGATGACATCATCCACAGAACCACTCACACACCTACTTACTCATCCACAGAGCCACTCACACACCCACTCACTCACACACAGCCACTCATACAGCCACTCACTTTGCCATACACCTTCTCAAACAGCCACTCACTCACCCATACACTCACTCACACAGCACATTCACTAACCTATACAGTTACTCACACTTATTCACCCATGCAGCCTTTCACACACCCAGTCACTCAACTATACAGCCTCTCAACAGAGCCACTCACATACCCATACAACCACTTACATACCCATTCACACATCCATACAAGCACTCACATGTCTGCTCGCTCATCCATACAGCCACTCATACAGTCACTCTCCAGTACAGCCACTCCCATACCCACTCTACCTACACACCCAGTCCCTCACTCTACAGTCATTCACACAGCCACTCAGAAACCTATTCAGACACTCACACATCCACTCACCCACCCATACAGTCATTCACACAGCCACTCACTCACCCATATAGCTACTCACACACCCACCTATTCACCCATACAGCTACTTGCACCCCCACTTATTTACTCATACAACCATTCACACAACCATTCACACACCCAGTCACTCACACACCCACTCACACATGGATACACACAGTCACACAGCTACTCACATAATATATGTTAGAAATAGTATCACTCATTAGTAGTACACAAAGTATACAAATGCAACTTTTGTTGTTCCTTATTATATATGTTTAACACTCATAACCCTTTAGAAAACACTCACAACCACTGGATGATGTCATCAGTGATGTCATTAGTGATGTCATTTGAGATGTCATCATTGATGTCACTGACCATGTCATGAGTTATGTAATATGTGAGGTCATAAGCAATGCATTGTAGGGGCGTAAGTTATAGTTAGCTACGATAACTATAACTGCTAAATTTCACTGGTTTTGTACGAATGAAATTTGAGCCTAACTATAACGTCCCTGTTACCTTTGGTTTTTTGCATTGAATTTTTAAGGTTTTTAAATTTTATTTCCTAACTGTATCGCCCCTGTAACATTAGTTTTTTCTGTGAATTTCTAAGGTTTTTTAATGATGTTTCCTAACCATAATAGTATAATGTCCATGTTACCTTTGGTTTCTTCAGTGAATATTACATATATGTATGTATGTATCTTTTGTGCTGACATCACAGTGAACAGGGAACAGAGCTATGCTGTTGTATTTGGGTTTGCTAAGGCATGAAAAATTTGCAGATGCGAGCTGGACCAGGGGAACCCACCTCTAACTGAGGAGAGGGCATACTTTTCAGCTCGTCTATTCTGTATGTTATGATTAGGGCTCCCGGTTTTATGGTATTTACTTTTTTGACATTTCTGTTTGTATTTATCCATATTAATGTTTTGCTCATTTTTTCTGTATTTATATCTTTTTATGTTGTGTTTCCTGTATAAATAAATCTGCAATGGGTATTTTTCCACATTTATTTAACTGATAAATGTACTAAAGGATTCAGCAGTATGCAGTGCAATAGCGTTATCTGAAACACTTACTTTGAAGAATAGAATAAATAACTGTAGATCTGCGCTTAATTCTGAAATCTATTGTCTTTTTTAATCTCCCCTACCTCTCAGTCTGTACACCAAATGATCTGGCACTCATGATTGACAGTAGAAAAATATCCAAAAGCCCTATTTTCCATATTTTTCTTTATTTTAAAAGAAATACAGACAGGAAAAGAAATAGTTTTTTGTCTGTATTTATCTGTAAAAATCAGCAAAAGTGGAAAACTGGGAGCCCTAGTTATGACAGAATTTGACAATTACATAGAAGAACAACCAACAATTGAGTCTTCTACTAATATGATGTATGAAATATATACATTTGTTAGTAAACCTGGGATAACATCAAACATTAGAGGGAGAATTTGCATTCCACTGTTACGTCTGACAAATGCAATTAAGGAAATTTCTCTAGACTTACGGACCTGAAGAAGCAAGTTTCCCTCAAAACACTTGTTGGCTGCTAGCATTGAATTTTCAAGCCTGTATCATGTGAAATTGGAATTATATGTTATCTGGAATATATTATATGGTACCTTGTTGTGCATTTTGATACTTGGATTTTATTATAAATTGCCATGCTAAATAAACTGTCTTTTCAGAAATATTGGTTTGTTTATTCTGTTGATATCCAATTGAAAAATACTTGTGTCGGTTCTTCCCTGAAATGAATATAAAGTAACTGTTAAAGTGTGACCAGTAGGGTTTTCTGGTCTTTTTTTCAGGTATAGGATTGCAGGGCAATTTACACTGACAATAAATCCCATTTCCACTCTGTATTTATGTATGTATGTATCCATGTGGTATGTTTACAGCACAAACTTAGCCAAAAGGGAGCGGAGTCTTTGCTAAATTGGAGTAATGTTTCAGATCCTAGTTGTAAAGATGGAATAAGCTTACTGCTTTGTTTTCGTTAATTTACAATTCTTAGTCTGCAGTCATATGGTGTCCTGGTTGCGGGAATCCCCAGAGATTGTGAGTTTGCCTGCAAGAAAAGCAAGGGTGCTGGTCGTGATGGCTTTGTAAATCATGCAGGTGGGTTCGAAGATAGTGTGGGCAAGGGGAGCCAATGGATTTCCATCAGAATGGGGGGATGTAATGACCTTCTTCTTAAAGCCAGGCAGCGGCCATGGTCGCTGCTGAGTGGTTGATACCAGCCATAATGGAAGGGCAAATGATGTGCAGCAGAGTACTCCTCTGGGGGTAGATGTCCACTGAGAGCACTCTTTGCAGCATTTCTACCCACCTGTGCAGACCTCATTTCATAGCTGCATGACGTATGCAAATAAGCAGTCATTAACTTGTAAAAAATTAAGTGCCAGGGCCCAAGGTATTATTCACTGGTCCACTGCAGCTGGCATAACCCACATCACGTTTTAACTGCAGGTTCAAGTTCCCATTTTTATAATTTTTTTTAAAGCTTTTTAAATAGTTTCAAGCTCCACTAATGGACGTTGCTTAAAAATTCACACACAGTGCCACCATGTGGTGGTTTCTCATAGATATATGCCAGTGTTTTCAAATAAATGCTATTGCCGAGTGCCAGAAAAAGTGGCACAAGTTAAGCACTGCAAATCAGATCAACCCACTTTAAATGCTGGTGATTTAACAATTTTTGTTATTAGTCTCACCGATGGAAAGAGTGAGACCAGTATTCTAAAGTTCTTTTTATGGATAGTTTATCATTGATGCAAGGGCTTGTCTCTAGATGGACTGGAGTGTGTTGGGGGATCCTCATTCTCCCACTGAAATGGAGGTAGTTGTGCTTGTATTGTATTGTACTGTTTTGCAGTTTAGCATTTATATGGTGTCCCATAGTCCTGATGAACTCCTGAAGCATTTCTGGGTCATGGAGTAAGATCCTACTCTATTCACTATGCACAACTGTTAGAGTGTGGTTTTGTAGTGTGGCTTATGTCGGAAGCCTTCTAGTGTTTAGCATGTGGTTCAGAGGGGTGTATCTTGCTCTAGTCTTAAGCATAGAGTGAAGCTGCGATGTGAGGGATATAGAGTTGGCTTTCCATTTACTTACCATGTTGAAGTCAGAAACTACTCTGTTTATACACATGGGGACATATTCTCAATGACTTATCCCCGATTTAACGGCACTTTAGCGCCGCAAAAGTGGCGATAGATTTATCGCCCTATTCTCAAGCTGGTGCAAACTGCTGATATCGCCAGTTTTCCAGCGATAGCTGACGCAAAAAACATTGCCACAGATGAGAGCTACAACTAACTAATGAAATGCCTAGTAGGCGTTCCCGTGCAAAAACACACGAAAACACCACTTCACGATATTCCCAACGACCAGCCAGATCGGCGAAGCGACCCAAAAACAGGCGATAAGGCGCGTTAGCAGCAGGGATTTAACACCTGCCTTTTACTGGTGTTAAGCAGGACGACAACCTGCAGTAGAAAGGGAGCCCAGCCCAGAGCCACATCTGAAGACCAACAGATGCCATGGAGCCAATGATCATGTAGCTTGGAGACCCAAGAGGGCCACAACACCCACCGCCACCACCCCCAGGTCCCCCCCCCACACTCCCCCAGACCAGGACTACCACCTAGGCAGCGCAGAAGAAGACAGCTGACCTTCCAAAAACGGCATGGTCCCTCAGCCACACAATTGCAGAATGTGGGGAGAGGTGGGAACCAAGTATGTGTGAAGGAGGCAAGTCACCCATGAAAAAGAATGTACACAATGCCAAGTGTGGCGGTGATGTGCTGGACAGACCTCAGTATGCAGAGCACAGACATGTCCATGTGGACATATACTGCTGGTGTTTGTAGTGTTGTGGACAGTGGACGCAACCATGTTACCTCAGGCAGTGGGGAAGACCTCTGTCACGTAGCTGTGTCGTCCCCCCCTGTAAGCGTAAGCGGAGTGGGCTGGGCCGGCGTACGCCAGTCCAGCGTAGGAGTGTGAATAAATAGGCCGGGGCTCTGGGCGTGGTTCACTTCCGGGATGGCCAACGCGTCTGCCAGGGCGGCGCCCCTCACCCTGCCACGAGTCCGCCGCCATGACCGCCAGCCTCCTCAGCCGATCGCTGGCTCCCACGACACAGGCCCCCAGCGCACCCAGCGGCACAGCACCGCGGAGTTATGTGTGTGCTGACTACTGTCTGCGGCCTACACTGCGGTCAGCAGGTCCCCCAATTCAAATTGAGTCTTGATTTATTTATGGCGCAGTCCAGTAGGCAACAGACATTGCTTCCAGTGCGGCCCGCCCGGACGACGCATCATCGCAGGCTGCGCACCCGCTGAGCGCTTCAGGTGCCACCAACTCTGTGCAGCTCAAGTCATCGCCACGTGGCTGTGGGCCCTTGCTGACCGCTGCCTCTGGCCTACACTGCGGTCAGCAGGGCTCACACATATTGAATCCAATCCTGACCTGCAAGGACACGCCATCATCGCTGGCTGCACACCCGCTGAGCGCTTCAGGTGCCACTAACTCAGTGCACCACAAGTCATCGCCACGTGGCTGTGGACCCTTTCTGACCGCTGCCTCCGGCCTACACTGCGGTCAGCAGGGCTCACAATTCAAATTGAGTCTTGATTTATTTATGGCACAGTCCAGTAGGCAACAGACATTGCTTCCAGTGCGGCCCGCCCTGACGACGCATCATCGCAGGCTGCACACCCGCTGAGCGCTTCAGGTGCCACTAACTCAGTGCACCACAAGTCATCGCCACGTGGCTGTGGGCCCTTTCTGACCGCTGCCTCCGGCCTACACTGCGTCAGCAGGGCTCACAATTCAAATTGAGTCTTGATTTATTTATGGCACAGTCCAGTAGGCAAAAGACATTGCTTCCAGTGCGGCCCGCCCAGACGACGCATCATCGCAGGCTGCACACCCGCTGAGCGCTTCAGGTGCCACTAACTCAGTGCACCACAAGTCATGGACCCTTTATGTTTGAATCTTGTGTGTGTGATTCCAGATCTGGTGCCCCTACCTCAGTGCACTGCAAGTCATGGACCCTTCATGATTGAGTCTTGTGTGTGTGTGAACCGATGATCACTGTTCTAGTTGTTGACAGCACCAACCACTCCCTGAGGGCTGGCTTACACTCACCCCACACCCATCCAGCACAGGCATCACTGGACATGTGACCCTGGTAATAAAATGGGCCGGGCGCACGTGCCCGTAGCCAGTTCCACTATCTATCTAAGTGTGTCCGTGTGGTCATTATGTATGCATGATGGCCCAGGGCCCTACCACATTACATTGTGCTGTGGACAGCGGACGCAACCATGTCACCTCAGGCAGTGGGTAAGACCTTGGACACGTAGCTTTGTCCCCCCCCCCTGTAAGCGTAAGCGGAGTGGGCTAGGCCGGCGTACGCCAGTCCAGCATAGGGGTGTGAAGAATTTGCCCGGGGCTCTGGGCGTGGTTCAGTGCTGGCCTGGACAAGGAAGTGACTAATGCGTGTGTCTCTGTTGTAGTGTCAGCGCCACCCAGCCCGCAACCGACAATGTTGCAATGTAGCATGCACCCGGAGGGCGGGCTCGCACGAACGGAGAAATGAAGGAGCGCAAAACCGCTCGGGTCTTGGCTCATACATGCCAAGTGTTGTGTGTATCTGTATTGCCGCAGCATGAGCCAAATGCCTAGCCTTAATCGCAGTGCGAGTACAGCCAGGCACGAACTCTACATCTGTGTCCGCCCTATCCTTACCATAGGCCTACACTCAAGTGGCCGCCCACCTTCAACGGCCAACATCACAGTGTCATTGTCAGGCTTGTGGACATGCGCAGCCAGGCATGACTATGGTGTGCCGTAGGAGTGCAAGTGATGCAACCGCGCAGCGCACACAAGTAAATAGGCTAGGGGGAGGGAGGAGCAGCTGTGAGGCAACGTAACACACTGTGATGCCGCTCATTTGCCACATGCAAGACATGTCAAACATGAATCCCAAAGTCGCACACATCCCACCCCACCCCCAACAAGCCACATCACATTTCCTGAATGCAAGCAGATGACAAACTAACATTAGGGATGAAAGCTCCTTTGTCTGAGCTATCAGGCGGAAGCACATCTGCACCTCCGAATTGCATGTGCCCGGCACCCCCGGACGGATACTATAGCAGCTGATGATGACTCCCACACTACGCACAGCCCGACAAAAGTCCAACGTATACACACCCCACACACAGAAGTCCTTGCTCGAAGTTGTCCTGCATGGAATGGCCTTCACACTTACTCCCACACCATGCCAGGGGTACAACCGTTGCACACTAAAACAACTCATTGATCCGAGCTGTGGCATTTCATCCACAGAACTGGCGCAGGTCAGAACAGTGCCGCCTCAACCAGAGCCACTAGCGCAATGGCAGAACATCCCAGACACATGCACAACCCCTGTCACGTGGAACTGTACCGTGCACATATGCTGCATTTACTGGGGGCACTGCCATTGGCAGTGCTGCGGATCAGTTACCGGCTAAGCTTCCACCTTGCCAACGTCACCTGCGTTCAGCCTGTGTTGTATTGTCGATCGTGCATATTCGAGTGGTCCATGGATGTCTGCCTATCCAACAGGACGGTAGCTGAACTGGATTTTGATATGTGTGTGCGCCCCCTGTTGGCCCACGACCTGGAGTGTCACCGTGATACCCGTTTGTGGGATGCCTTGATACTTGGCATACATGCTGGCAGCTGGACCTGGGAGATTGCACAACTCCTTGTGTGCAGTGACCACATTGAACCGCTCCCCTATTGGGCTGTAGTGCTAATTGGTGAAAGGGGGTGGACGCAGCACATCTGTCCGGACCTGCTAATGGATTGCCTCGCCGTCCTATTTGATGAAGTCGACAACGACCTCATGTTGGAAATAATAGCCTACGAAGCTGCAATCGCTTTCATGGATGAGTAACTACGTACCTGCAGCCACAACAGATTGGAACCCATTGCACATGCCCCAACACCTTGTTGCATCTTGGAGATCTGGTCACATATCCCACGACAACAGTGGACATGGCTGCATTCGCCTGGACTCCGAATACATGAGCGGACAACAACTCGGGTTAACACACACCTGTGAAAGGTGAGGCACTCCCCCGGAGTGGACTGCGGCGCTTGGCAACGTTCCAAAATTCTGACATACTGCTGCATTGGTCTGCATGTTGTGGCACTTATCTTGCCCGTACTGACACGCATATGCTAATAAAGTCTATGCACCGTCACTTGTATTCAACTGTGATGAGTGTTGATTTGAATGACAATGTGTGTCTCACTGCCGATCTGGGTCACGGCCATACATGCGCATTGATAGCATTACCCAGGGAGTACCTTTTTTGTGGAATCACTGTCCCTACATTCATCCATACTTTCATACTTGATTGATCATAGCCATGACACATCTGTGTGAATTAGAATGTTTTATTCGCATTCAGTGGAGTGTTTAAGCTGGAGCAGTACAGGGCCATGCAAACCCCACTTTACATTGTTGCCCCGTGGAGGGCCAGCCAGAGTCCTTTAGGGATTGACAAGTTCATTGTAAGAGGAAGACTTCAGTACGTAGTGTGATTGCTGTGTCATTGGTAACCAAACAATATGTGGCAGTCCATATCGAAGTCCAAGGTGAGTGTCGCTGGGTGTATCGGGGGACAGTGGAAGGTGTTATTCCAGGGCATGATGCAGAGGCCAGAACCAAGCTGAAACAGGCCATATGGGGGAGATGAATGCTACCACTTCATTCTTACCACAAAGCCAGATTCATCATCATCTGCGTCCTCTGATGTGTCAGGTGCCTCACATGTGGGTGGTGGTGTTTAGTCTGCATCACTGTGTGGCACTGACACATCAGGGGCCAGAGGTGGAATGTCTGCCGCACTATGTGGCACTGACACTTCAGGGGGCGGAGATGTGGATGGAGTAGTAGCAGCAGCATTCATCCGCGCCAGGCCTTGTGGCGGCAATGCCATGACGAGGATCTGCAGGGCATGAAAGATCACAGCTACATCTCGCTGGTGTGCAGCCGTGGCAAACATTCTTTCCGCCTGCATCCGCTCCAAGCTCTCCATCATTCTCCTTATGTGTCCCAACTCCCGGCTGACATCGCTGGAGCCACTCTGACTAGACAGTTGTTCTTGGCTCAGAGTCATGACTCCAGCGATGTCAGCCATAGATTGTTGGAGAGCATGGAGCGGACAGTGGGTGTCCGTTAGGGACTGTAAGTGGTCCCTGATGGGACTTAGACACCCACGTATGGCATCTAGTTTGGCTGCCATGAGGTCGAACCCCACCCGCAGCTGATCAGAAATCTTCTCCAGGCACCCTAACACACGGCGTTGGAATGCCATGTGTTGGTCGTGGGGGTCCTGGGAGACAGCCGTGGTGGTGGGTGCTTCCTGCTGTGTGGTCTGTGCAGGGGGTGGGGTCTCCTGGATGCAGCTGGGCTGCCCTGCTCCTGGAGGTGGGGTGCCGAAGCTGTCCGTGAGCTGTTGACGGGCATCGGTGTGGATTTTGGGGAGGTCCTCTTCATTATCAGTGCTGAGTTGTTGGGTCTGCTCTGCAGGAGGTGTTGATTCTCCCTCTGCAAAGTGAAGGGGAGATGCAGATTGACATTGTGTTCACGTGTATGTTCACGCATTGTACAAGTTTACTTACAGACTGCATGACAATGTACATTGTGACTGTTTGTGAGGAGATACCTATTTGATGCGGGACAGTTGACATTTCTACACCATCAGGGATGTGAGGTTGTACTTGTACATTATCATCTCACAGTTTCCTGCTATGCCAAATGCGAATGGCCATTTTCTACACACAAGCGGCAGCAGTTGTGTCCTCTGTTCTGTTGTGAAGGTGTTGCAGTTTGTACCACATTGTTGTCAATGTTGATGTGCTCTGATTCTTATGTGTGTGTGCTGCATTGTGGGTGTGTTGCCCCTTCATCTCTGATTTTGCTGGCCCTTATCCCTTTCAGGCGGTGTGCCTTTCACTTCTGTGCTTATACAGTGCTGAGATATTGCAGACTTGGGTAAACTGGGCTCTTGGTCGGAGTTGTGACTCTTGGGCATGGTTTGTCCGCAGATGTGCTATACTTAATTGTGCATGTGTGCCATTGTGCCCATCTCCTCCCGTCCCCTCAGTCCCTGGTTGTTACTCACCCTGTTGCTATTTGGCTCAGGTCATGTTGTGCAGTGTCCGGTCCCCCATCTCCTGCCACCGTCTCCCCAATGATGACTCGGGTCACCATTTCCTCCATCTCATCCAGCTCCTGGTGTGTCGCTGGCCTCCCACCTCCAGTCTGTATTGCTGCTTTCAGGTTGGCTGCGAGTTTCAGCTTGGTTTTGCACTTCACATAAGTCCAGCGCTTCTTGCAGTCGTCCACTTCCCTTCTCTTCACTCCGACTGCATTCACCTTGGCCAAGATGGACTGCCATATAGTATTTTTAGTTGCCAATGACACAGTGGAGGTGATGAACAGTTGGTGGTGGTGTTCTATCACCTCCGTAATGAGGATCTGGTTTTCCTGCGTACTGAAAGGCGGGTTCCTCTTCTTCTTCTCCTTGCCCTTCCCTGACCCCGAGGTCCCAGGCTGGTCCTCCGTGGGGCTTGTGGGGTTCTGGTTGACCTCTGTACTTGCTCCGGCTACCTCCATGGTGCTTCGCAGTTGTTTGTGTTTTGTTTGTGTTTTTTGTTGCCGCTTTTATAGTGGTTTTTCCTGCCTGACTTGTGGGACTTGCAGGCCTGGCGCTGCTTATCGCTGGATTTTTTATCGCAGTTGGGCCCATCGCAAGTTTTTTCCCGTTAGGCTTTAGATTTTTATCGCCGTCCCGGTAATTTTATCGCGGACATTTGACGCGTTATCGGGAAACTATTGCATGTTACCGCCGTGTTGAGAATAAGACGTTAACACAGAGTTATTTTCCCGCAATAGACGGTGATGTCAAAAATTGCGTTAACCTATTTTGGCGATGATTATCGCACGTTCTTGAGAATATCCCCCATGGTTGGTAGGGTGGGTTTCTAGTTTAGCCTATGCAAGAAATGTGTTGGTGTCATGCGTAACTTTTGGCATGATGCTTTAAAATATTTGCGGCTAATTTGTTGTTTAATAATGCTTTTACTCTCTTTCACCATTTCAAGAAATTGTGAAGGGACAACTCACTTCCATCACATTTCCCACTCTGTTCATGGTGCCATGCAGAAACTCATCAAGCGCAGTGATGAAGGTGGCCTTTTGGCCTGGGAAATATAAATGAGCAGCATTTATGTTGAGAAGCTGAAAATATGTCCACAAAAGAAAAAATGCAGGATTGTGATGTTAATATGCAATAGTTCACTAAATCTGCGAGAGTTGAATCATTTTACTTTTTGAAAAGGAAATAATAACTCTAATAAATGTCCATGAAAAATTAAGATTTACGTGGTAAACCCAGCAGAGGTATTATAGGATCTTGGAAATGACAACCTATGCATGGCCTTCCTGCTGAGCCTTAAACAATTAAATTGCACAGCTTCCATGCATATATAATTGCGATTTCAAGCATAATTTAAATTGGGAGTGCTGTGAAGTACTATTAATTTTAGTAATAATCAGATCTCTAAACTAGAAAGTAATAACAGCCATCCAGCTGTATGCATTTCTTATTCTAATAATAATGGGGCAGATTTACAAGCCCCCTGCGCCACCAGTACGTCACTTTTTGTGACGTACAGGAGGCGCATTCCACTTCTCCATATTTACAAGGAGAGGAAAAGCCACCCTGCGTGACTTTTCCTCTCCTTGTAAATATGGCCCCTTCAGACGCAGCACTTTGCGTGGAAGGGACGTTCCATGGGTGTTGCTGTGGGTGTTCCCACACAACACCCATGGAACGAGACACATTTCCACATTTACGAGGAATCGTAAATGTGGAAATGCGTGTCAAAGCTACGCCTCCCCAGGGGAGGCGTAGTGTGGCGCAACGAGGAGAAATGTTTTCATTTGTCCTCGTTTTTGTTTCCTGTTTCAATGTGTGCTGGATTCTGCAGCACACATTGAAAGAGGAAATCACCTCTAATGATTGTTTTTGTTCAGGAAGGGTTCCCTTCCTGAACAAAAACAATCATTGAAAGAATGCTGTTTTTCAACTTCTATGTGTGCTAATGCAGCACACATAGAAGTTGAAAAACGGCATTTCAGATTGTTTTTGTTCAGGAAGGGAACCCTTCCTGAACAAAAACAATCTCCCCACGACGCAGGCATCCTTGCACCATGGTGCAAGGGTGCCTGCGCCGGCGCATGGCAGCTGTTTGTGCGCCAGCGCAGGGGGAAGCACAGAGATGCGACATATTGTTGTAAATATGTTGCATCGCTGTGCTTTCCAAACTAACGCAGCACGGCGCTTCAAAATGACTTACTGCGCCGTGCTGCGTTAGTTTATTGTAAACCTGCCCCAATATTTTTACAATGCAGCCTTTTTTTCCTCAAATAACCTTGTTGCCAGTGGCCCTCATTGGTTCTGTTCACGAAGAATGCAAGCCAGGACAAGCTTTGGCCTGCAGATAGCACAAAGCTTCTATTATGTTCTATAGGTGAACTTACTTTTTCCACGTTGAGAAATGTGCATCCTGAGTGATCTAGAGACAAAGCGCCTGGTTTACAGTTTGATGGATGGTACTCCGTCCGTCAGAGTGGCAGAGGACATTTTCTCCACCATCTTGACAGAATATCATTGATCAACGATACCCCTGGGTCAACAGTCATCCCTGTACATTGAAAGGAACCATCACTATGGTGGTTCCTTTCAGCGTACAAAATGTTTGCTGGATAGCCACTGATGGTTCTGACAGCTATTCACCAAGCTTTTAACATTATTTTCTATTTCAGAAACAAAGTCCCAAAGCATGAGTTTGTTTTTAAAAAAACAAAAAATAACGACCCTCCCACAGCCTGAGAGTTTTCTTCCAGGCTGTCCCTCACCAGCAGGTTTTCTTCATGGTGGTGTTGGATTGGAAAAAATATATATTACATCGTCCACCCTAAATAGGGTGGGTGGTGTAAGCTCTTTCTTCCAGCCATCTTTACTCTTTTGGGCTGTTGGAGGAAGTGTTCCATCAACGGAGCCAACAGGGGCTGCTTCGATGAAAAATCAAAGGTCTGTCCATCTCTTAATGAGGCGGGAGGAGCTAAAGTGTCAACGGATAAAGTACTCTTTCACCTTTGCAATAGAGTACCCTGTTCATCAAACTCTAAATTGGGCCCAGCATGTCAATGGCATTCTGAATTATTTCCATCTTTTTTCTCAAGATCACTGAACAGCTAATGGGCAAGGAAGCACATGAGAGTTTCTAGGTCAGGCTTAAGTCAGAAAGAGGTTCTGCCTGTCACTTCACTGAAAGCAACAAGGGTTTTATTGTGGTAGTTAAATGCCATGGTGCTGGAGTTACTTCGAGACAACAGGATGAAGAAGAAACGTGTTTCCCACACTATTGTCACGTGGCACTTGAATTTTACTTCTATAGTGCCACAGGTGCTGTAACACATGGACCCCTACTCTGGAAAGGCTTTGGTCTGCTGACCTATAGTAGAAGAATCTTGAAGGAATCTGGTCTAGGACCAACCCTCCTCCCTGAGTTGGAATACTCTGGGAACAGGGACCAATTGATAACTTTGTCTGTATTTGCGGCAGAGGGGCCCTGGTTTGTCCACCAACGTAACTCCAGAAATATCATTGCTGCTTCTCTTCAGATATGATGCGGGTAAAGATTTCTCAGTGAAAACCTCAATTATTCTTGTTCTGCCATATTAGTACTCCATAGCATAAAGGAAGTTGGAGATTGGCACATTTGCAAATATTGTCATCATGTGTGAATCAGTCCTCCATGCAAACAATTGGCCGTCAAAGGCTGAAGGGTTTGAATCTTATGGGGGGAGTGATCAGGGCTATTGGTATCTCCTAGCTGAAAACCCCGATAATGACCTGAAGATAAAGGATCCAAGAAAAGTAAGCATGATTTGGGCTACAATGTGAGAGCTACCCGCTGTAGAGGGCGCCCTTGTTCGCCTCGCACCCATTGAGTCAATGGGAGCCCGCGTACGCGTTGTACGTCTGGCTCACATTTACTTCAATGGGAGTCCGACCGACTCGAGTCCGATTGCATGCGTGCGCATCGTACTCGTTCGGTCGGACTGCCAGAGTCCGATTCGGTCGGTAATCTCTCCGGGTCCGGCTCGGTCGGAGTGATTTCCGGCCTGAATCGGAATCGGCCCCTAGGTGTGCAGGCACAAAAATGCGAAGCCTATTTAAATACAATTCACCGTAGAAATATGCCCTCGCTACAGCATTCAAAGGAAGAGCAATGGGCAGGCCCCTAGGGGATAAGGTGGGAGAATCTGAGGGCAAAGACTCAAATTATAGGATGCTGCTGCCAACCTAGATTGTCACACACAAATAAGCTCTCTGCTTTAGACATAAAAGAAGTGACTTGCATATAGTGTAGCTGAATAACATTTAATATAAATAATGTACTTCACTGTAAAAATATAAAGAAAGACTTGTCTCTATCTGAGCTAGTCTGTGGGTATGCATGCTTAACAATTGAACAAATTGTGATGTCTACATCGCTTCCAAATGGATAAGAGGAGCCTTCGCTGGATCTAAACCTTAAGAACAATATTAAACATTTTCAGGAGATTTACAGTAGCAAATGGGCTCCCAGCATAAGAGCACTTACAGGTGTGGCACTGCTGTGTTCCAGAAGAACTCATGGGGAAGTAGAATGGGAAGACGTTTTTTGCAAGAGTACATGAACACACAATGGAGCACGTGGAACCCCTACAACAGACTTGGATAACAGACAGTTTCAGTTTTTAGAATGTATGATGAAATGATACCAGAAATTGAGGATCCTTTGGGTCGGGGATGATCGTCGCCTGAGGCGCCAACGCCCCTCCTACCTGCCACGTCAGGACGCATTGCAGTAGCATTATGCTACGTGCCGGCGCTCGAGTGTGGCTGCTTGCTGCAGGTTTTTAGCCATGACCAAGTTGAGCGAAACTGGAAAAGGTGGAGGATACGAGGGCTATCCTCAAGAATTAGCTCAGCGGTAGATGGCTGTAAGAGGCATATGGAGTCCCTCTTTTCCTTCTCTATTTTGCTGCGCACGAGGGAAGTGTGGTACCCCTTCCTCCTTAGCTGACTCAACAGTTTGAAGAAGTTTCCAGCGTGGATGGATATCACCTATATTTTCTGCGCCCCTGACGACCAGCTGTGCCCGGGCCTCTGAGAGCCTGAGTTCTTACTTGCTGTGTTGTGGTCTCCAGGTTTCTCACTGGGGGGGAGGGGGTAAGTGCACACGCTCTGTTTTCTATTTCTTCAGGGCTTGGTGGTGCTACCCGGTAGAGGGTCGCTGGGTAGGGCCGCAGCAGTAGGAGCTCTTCTAGGCTGTCATTACACTGTAATATAGTGGATAAGCAAGGGCTGAGAAGCAAGATTAAAGACTAGGGGGCCGATTCCGATCTCGGCCGGTAGGGCACCGAATCGGATTCGGCTTAACCGGATCCGATTCAGAGCCCTCTTTCCCGACCGATTCGTACGTGCGTCTGGCCGAGCGAGTACGATGCGAGCACACGCGAAATCGCCGACCGACTCGTACGTGGGTCCGAACCGCTCCGACCGACTCGCACGGACACGACTCGCACCGCGCAATGGAGACGTTCCCCGGCCGGGCAAGTACAATGCGCGCCGCGAGCAATCCGACTGACTCGCGCCGTCCGGCTCGAAAGAGCAGTCGGAGCCGGACTTTGGGGGTCCGTGTCGGACCCCCCTGTACGCGTAGCCATGCAAGTCGCACACAGGGGGGACCCATGGGTCCCCCCTACCTGTGCATGTATGCCGCGAGTCGCATCGAGGCGTACCCGCTGTAGAGGGCGCCCTTGTTCGCCTCGCACCCATTGAGTCAATGGGAGCCCGCGTACGCGTTGTACGTCTGGCTCACATTGACTTCAATGGGAGTCCGACCGACTCGAGTCCGATTGCATGCGTGCGCATCGTACTCGTTCGGTCGGACTGCCAGAGTCCGATTCGGTCGGTAATCTCTCCGGGTCCGGCTCGGTCGGAGTGATTTCCGGCCTGAATCGGAATCGGCCCCTAGGTGTGCAGGCACAAAAATGCGAAGCCATTCTAAGGTCTCTGGCACTACAGCCACGACCCACTTTGATACACCTGCACTAGCCCAACGGGTCAAAAAGCAAGTGGGGCAAGCTACAGCTCGTGGAAACCGCACTGCTACAGCCTGTAAACACTCCACCCTCCCTAGTAATACTGAGGAGCACGAAGAAGGTGTAAGCATTATCGAGGGCTATCGAGGGCCAGCAGCACCAGGAAGGGTCTTTGGAGGAAGTTTCTATGAGCCAGATCGAGAGCCCTAATAGTCTAGAAATTGGGATAACTTCACTCAGTCAGATCTTAGAACAAAGCTCAGTGAAGGTCAGCGGGGAAGAAGTCAGGGAATATCCTCTCTTAATGAAGGCCAAATCGGGTTCAGGGCCAGGCACATGCTCCGGGGCTGACCTGTTTGAGAAGCCACAACCCCCGCAACCATCCTTGACTCTCTCTCCAAGGGTCATTTTGGAGATAAATCAACCATTGGTGGCTCTAACCCAGCCAGCAACAGCCCGGTGCTCATTAGATATTGAGCAAGAGGATTCAGGAAGGGGAAAGATGCAAGAGGAGCCAGGCTTAAATCTCTCAATCGATGAGGCATTTCCGGAGAATCCTCCGTTAATTATGCAATGGGATGCTAAGACTATGCTAAACCTCATTCTGGAGGAGATAAGGGACCTGAAAGCCTCACAAACTACAGAAATTGCAGCTTTACATGTGCGCCTCTCTAAGATCGAGGATACCGTTGCCCAGATCCCGGAAAGGTTAAAAGAAGCAGAAGTAAGGATTTCTCAGCTAGAGGCTCAGGTATCTATTCTGCAGGGAAAAGCGGCCACCTTTCAGAAACAGAAATCTCCAATCGATTATAAGCTGGAGAACTGGAAAATCATTCACAAATTGGATCCAAGTATGCAGTTGTTTAGTTTATGCATTAAGGGTGGCAGAGTAGAATGTTAACCTTGTTTGAAGGGAGGACCACCCGCCGATTGGACTTCTTAATTAGTTTATAGCGAAACAAAAATGGGGCTAAAGGCGGGGCTTGTGTCCATCCCTGTGTGAAAGGCTGCCATATGGTTGGCGTAACTCTGATCCACAGGGGCAGGAGAGGGGTCAGTAAAACAGCATTTTTACTTAAAGGCTATTTAAGAATAGGTTATCAGTATGAATAATTCCCTTAAGGTAGTTTTCTTTAAAGCAAATGGCCTTAATATTGGTAAGAAACTTCGAGTAATAGAAAGTTGAATTTTAGCCGAAAACTAAGGGTTCAGGAGACCCATATTCCAGCTGGAAAGCTGTCAGGATTTTCGATGTTTGAAAACTGGGCAGGATATAGAGGGTTTTCATCCTCCCAAGCCGCCCATCAGGGTAAGGCTTTCTTCTTGGCAAAAGGGCTGGGTGCTGAAGTTGTAAACAGTGCCAGCGATAAAGAGGGCCGTTGGTGCTGGGTTAGCTGCTCAGTGTAGTCAAGGCTTATAACATTTGTTAGCTTTTATGCCCCAGTTGAAGATAATATTACACTATACAAGGACCTGTTCCAGTCGCTATTGCCAAATCCTGGTGAATTGATAATCGGGGGGGATTTTAATGTGCTGCAGAACCCCAAAGTAGACTCCTCGGTCAAGTAAAAAAACAGACAAAACCAAAATCCTTGAAAGTTATTAGGAACTTCCAGGTTATACTTGCATTAGTTGACCCCTGGAGAGCAGCTTGCCCTACAAAAATTATATATACTTGCTTTTCAGGGAGATTCAGTAGCTCTTCACGCACAGATTTCTTTTTAATCTCCAAAGCCTTGAACTATAAAACTCAAACTACCATACCTAATGGGTTTTCAGATCACACAATGATCAGCCTTGAGATAGCTATGGGTAAGCCCCCATTGCGCCCCAGACGCTGGGTGCTGAATAAACAATATCTGCAGGAGGAAGGATGGGTACAAATTTCCAAAGAGGAGATAATGGAATTTGTGATGATTAATGATAAGACCGGCCCATCAGGCATTGTATGGGACGCTCAGAAGGCATTTATCAGAGTGAGAGTAATAAGCAAGGATGCAGAAAATAGCTTAAAGGCTAAAAAACAAATCTCAGAACAAAAGGTACAGCAGAGCTATGATACATTTTTGAAGAATTCATCCAGGGTTAATAAAAAAGAGTTTGCCACTGCTAGACAGGCAATGAGCTAAGTATATTATGCAACGTGCGCTGCTCTAAGCTGGGCCCATTCCCAAAACGTTTATCAGGAAAGCAACTTCACTGGAAAATTCCTAGCTTGGAAGGCGCATGAACAAGCAGTCAATAACAGGATAAACTCCTTGAAATCCCCAGCCTCGGGAATTAAGAGTAGGGAACCAGAGAAGGTGGGAGAAATTATGTTAGAGCATTATAAACAGGAATATACACAAACTCAGTCGGTCAACACAGTCTCCAAGGGCAGATTTTTAGCAGACTGCAACATTCCAACATTAACTAGAGAAGAGGGAGCTAACATGTCTCGACCCTTCTCTAAAGAGGAATTGATAGAGGTTATCAAGAATCTTCTGAATTGCAAAGCCTGTGGCTCGGATGGATTCCCGGGGGAATTTTTAAAACATTAATCAGATGTTCTAGCTGATTACCTTTTATTGCTCGCTAATACAATGCTACAAGGGGGTGCTATACAGCCTTCTTTTTTAAAGGGAATGTTGTAAGCTTTTTGAAGAAAGGCAAGGATGCCCAGGATCCAAACTCGTATCGTCGCATTACATTGCTAAACACTGATTATAAAATTATCACAAAGCTGCTTGCCAAGAGATTTAACTCAATAGCCTCCGGTTTGATCCACACATATCAGAACAGTTTTATACCCGGTCAGCAGTTAGGGACTAATACACACTATCTGGAGGAATCCTTGGACTATATTTCAGTTATTGATATACAGGCTCTGGTGTTTCTGCTTGATGCGGAAAAAGCTTTTGACCTCGTGGTCTGGGAAACCTTTTTTAATATCTTGACCAGATTTGTTATTCCATCCCGGATCATGGGGCTTATGTATGAAATGTACTGCAAAGCCAAAGTTAGTATTATCATCAACTCAATAGAAGTGGGGCAAATAAAGGTGTTGCGTGGGACAAGGCAAGTGTGCCCGCAGTCCCCTATTTTATTCGCCTTCTTCATTGAGCCATTAGCCAGAGTGATCTGAGGAAATAACAGTATCCACCCCCCTCTCGCACAGATGGATAAGATAAAACTATATGCAGATGATATTATGTTAATTTTGGATAGCAGGAAGGAGACCCAGGAAAAGGTCTTTGAGATTTTGCTCTATATGAGGAGTTGGGAGGGTATAAAATTAATAAGAACAAGACAGAAATAATATGGGTGTATGTAATTCTGACGTCTTTCACTCAGATAGGGTCTCATGTGTTAATTCACATCTGAAGCAATATCTCAGCATCAGATCCTCATCCAAGATCGAGGATCTGTATTCCCTTAACTTCGCTTCCCTCCTTTTAAAAGTTCAAGATTTATATTTCGGTGGAATTCTGTCCCATTGACTATTCTAGGGAGAGTCTCCCTGATTAAAATGTCGGTCCTTCCATTATTCAATTTTTTGTTCTTAGCTACTCTCTGGGCCCGATTCTGATGCGGGTTGGAAAAGCTTCCCGACCGAGGGCCTGATTCTGATGCGGTTAGGAAGGCCTCCTAACGGCATTTGCTCCTTCCAAATCGGATCGGGAACGTGTCTTCCCGACCGAGGGCCCAATTCTGATGCGGTTAGGAACAAATGTTCCCATTGAAGTCAATGGGAGTTCAACCAAATCGTATCTGGAAGCATCCGGATGCATCCTACTCCACCGGTCGGACTTTCCCGATCCGAGTGGGTCGGACACCATTTCCCAACCGATTCGGTCGGGAAGCTTTTCCAACCCGCATCAGAATCGGCCCCTATGTGTTTTATCTGCCCCCTTTTTTTTAATCTGTAGAGTCCATGTTTTCATCATTTATTTGGCAAAAAAGCAACCAGCAGAGTTGCACTAAGCACTTTATACGAACTGCGGGAGGATGAGGATTGGCGCTTCCCAATCTTAAGGATTACTACTTTGCCTATTTGGCACAATACATGTCTAGGTTTAATTCAAAGCTGCACAACGTTTTTTTGATGAATAATTTGGTTAAGTCACCCAACAGAGTTCGCTACAAGAGCTTGAAGTGTTTTTTCCAGAAGCGTAGGGATCTCTATAGGAGATATTCCATTCTCCATATTAATGTGGCGACACCCCTGGCGGTATTAGACATCGGACTTGGAATGAAGCTTGCATCTGAAATTGTCCAAAAGTGGGAAAAACCAGGATATAGGAAAATGTTGGATTTCCTGTTGGGGGATAGATGGCTAAACATAGGGGAAGTCCGTCAGCGTATACAAGATGACTTTCTGCTCCTGGGTTCATTTAGAAAACTCAATATTTTCTAACCTAGATTTAGGTCAGATTCTCAGCAGCAGGGAGGCGGTTTTCGCTTTAATTGAAGATGGGGCACTGGAAAAGTCAGGGGAATGGAAAAGAATGCTTTCCTCTATCAAAGGCACAACCTCGTCCAAAAAGCCGCAAATGTGAAGGCCTGGAAATTACAATAAGACGTGGAAGGAAGTCAAGATACTGAACGGTTGAGGGGGGCTAATTGGTGTTGAATGCTTGTTTTTTACCAAATAGCTCCTATATAGAAACCCGGCATTCTTAACACATATTAATTCCAGTCTCCCAGGCGGTTCACTGATAGAATATCGATGTAACAAACATCGATGTTAAAAATATCGAGGAAAAAATATCGACTACAAAAATATCAACTCCCATACCTTAACAGGTAAGTACAAAAATATCAACTCAAAAATATCGAGGTAAAAAATATAGATTCAAAAATATCGATTTAAAAATATATATAAAATAAAATAATATATATTAAATATATTAAATACTAATATTATTTTTAACAAAATTAATTAAATTTAATATACATTTTAACTAAATATAACTAATAAACTTAATTTAAAAAAAGATAAACACACAAACATTATAATTTATATATTTACTTAAAATTAATTTATTAACTATTATCTTTATTTAATTTTTTAATTTTAAATTATATAAAAATAAAATATATATATATATCAATAATTTAAAATAAAAAGAATTCTATAACAAATTGAAACATTAAACTCTTTAAAAAATGTAAACTAACATTTCCCAATACAATAAGTGCAACAATAGGGAAAGTGTTGGATAGCAAAATAATTAAGTTTACTATTCCAACTCCAGTGAGTGCAACAGTAGGGAAAGTGTTGGATAGCGGAGGGGAAAAAATTACTATTCCCACACCAAAGAGTGCAACAGTAGGGAAAGTGTTGGATAGCGGAGGGGTAAAAATTACTATTCCCACTCCAGTGATAGCAACAGTAGGATAAGTGTTGGATAGCGGAGGGGTAAAACATTTTATCCCCACTCCAGTGAGTGCAACAGTAGGGAAAGTGTTGGAAAGCGGAGGGGTAAAAATTACTATTCCCACTCCAGTGAGTGCAACATTAGGGAAAGTGTTGGATAGCAGAGAAACAAAAATTACTAATAACACTTAAACAGTTGGAAAAAAAAAACAAATTACAAAATTTAACAAATCATAAAACTAAAAAAACAATATTTAACAAATATAAAATTAAATATATTAAACATATAAAAAGAACACATATTATAATATTAGTTACATATAAAAAACTACAAATAATATATTGAATAAATAAATAAAAACATTTATAAACAATAATTATTTAAACGTAGCAAATATTAACATACAAAAAAAATATTTAAAACATAAATGTAATATTTCTGTCATGTCCTATAACACCACACCAATAACAAAACACTTCAACATTTTTAATTACATTTATTTCCATTATTAACATAATTAATAAACTATTAAAAAAAAATCTTATTAATAAAAAAATAAACATTGAGTACACAAGCTTTAACACTCTTAATATCCACACAACACACCTAAATTAAACTATAAAATAATAAAACACAATTATATATTATTTTTAAAAGAAAAACTGTTACTATTAACAACTAATAATTAAATAACAACATTTTATTTAATACCCATCCTTTACCCCTTTAAAAGTAAAAACAAAACAAAAAAATAAATAAATATTTACTCAAAATAAATATCAAATAATTAACAGTAATTAACAACTATGGGCCCGATTCCGATCTCGCTAGGAAAGCCCTCCATACGACTCAGATCCGGATGGTTTTCCGAGCGAGACGTGCTTCTGGAGTCCGACCGAACGAGTACGATGCAGCCGTATGCTGACGGACTCGGTTCGCTCGGACTCCCATTGAACTCTATGGGAGCCTGTGTAGAAACGCCTACACAGGCTCCCATGGCAGAAAAGGGGTGGGTGGGGAAAAGCGTACACCCTGTGGTGGGCACCCCATGTTGCCCGTCACACTGTGCATGCCTGGATCGGGGGGACCCATGGGCACACCCCCGTGACAGATTTGGAGGGCCCCTGGTGCAGGGGGGCCTGCTACAGCCCCCCGAAGTACGCTTCCGACAGCTGTTTCGTCTCGCTGAGACCGAGGCGAAGTGGCTGTCCAAATCGTGCATCGTACTCGCTCGGTCGGCATTCGGCTCCATTGCGCTATACGATCCGGCTGCGAATGAGTCGTACGGAGTGGTTCGGGTCCGGAAACTATTCGGTCAGCGCTTACGCGGTCTTCGCATTGTACTTGGTCGTTCGGACCTGTGTACGATTCGGTCGTAAACAAGGGCTACGAATCGGATCCGGCAAAGCCAAATCCGATTCGGAGGCCTGCCGAGCGAGATCGGAATCGGGCCCAATATATTAATTAAATAAACACAAATTACTTCCCACCCTTTACTCCTAAAAACACCACAACACACATAAAATTAATTACACAATTACCATAATTAATTACCAATTAATTAATTAAAATTAATTAACAACGAATTATTAATTCATCAATTAAAAATAATTTACTTCCCACCCTTCCCACCCTTTACAGCTATAAAAACTACCACACACAAATATAATTAATTACACAATTACCAAAATTAATTACAAATTAATTAATTAAAATTAATTAACAACCAATTATTAATTCATAAATTAAAAATAAATTTCTTCACACCATTTACACCTATAAACACCACAACACACACCTAAAATTAATTACACAATTACCATAATTAATTACCAATTAATTAATTAAAATTAATTAACAACCAATTATTAATTAATTAATAAATTACTTTACACATTTAACACTATAACATCTCAATTAAACAAATATCAATAAATAAAAAATAATCAATAAATTAAATATAATTAAATTACTTCCCACCCTATTCCCCTATAAACCCACAACCCGCTACGTAAATAAAAATGTAAAAACAAAATTTTTAAAATTGATTAAATTTAATATAATTAAATTACTTCCCACCCTATTTCCCTATAAACCCACAACCCGCTATGGAACTAAAAACGCAAAATTCACATTTAAAAAAATTGAAAACTTCATATATATATTTTTTTTGTTTTTGATAATCAACTTTATTGATATTTAGAGGAAACCACAAAGTGACATTGGCAGCAAAAACAAGCACATTATCTCGATGAAAGACTACAGTTAGGATGATAGCAGAGACCCGTGTATCAGGCCTCAAAATAAACGACCGTGCAAGATTAACATAGTACATGTAAGCACACTCATCAATCAAGACATCAGATTGAACCATTTGCCCCAAATCCTTTCAAATAGCTCGGGGCAGCCCCGGGCCTCGAAGAGGGGTTCTTCCTGGGTCCCGCACCAGTCTACCCCCCGTCTCCACCTCCACACAGTAGGAGGCTTGGCCTGAGACCAAAGTGCTGCAATGTCACGTTTCGCCACTGCCACTGCCGTCCCAAGAAAGCGCTTGTCGGCTCGAGAACCATCCAGACCATCAAACACCCCCAGAATTAGACGTATTGGGTCGTGAGGAACCACCCACCCCAGGGTCTGTGTCAGTTCCAGCTCCACCCCCGCCCAGAATGACGCAATGACGGGGCATTGCCAGACCATGTGGTAAAAGTCAGCTGGAGCGTGGGTGCATCGTGTGCAAGTCGGAGAAGGCCTCAGTCGGGCTCTATACAGACGCGCAGGGGTTAAATAAGCCATATGTAAGTAGTAGAGTTGAATTAGGCGCAGTTTGGAGGAGGTCGTCAAGGTCTTGGGGGCCATGAGAGCGTCTCGCCAGTCTGCGTCCTCCAATGGGCCCAGCCAGGTCTCCCATCGGGCGCGCAGTGATTCTAGGGTGGCAGGGCCATTATTAACTAGGGAACGGTAGATCCGCGACACCCCTCCCTTACCTAGATTCCCCATCATCACCTGGGCGTCGAGGGGACTGAATTCGGGGAGGGAGGTGGGAGATGTATTATGTGCATGGAGGGCATGCCGAAGCTGCAGGTATTTATAAAACTGGGAGGCGTGTAGGGAGTAGCGCTGCTGCAGATCTGCAAAGGCCCTGATGTGGTCCCCACCCATACATCCCCGAGAAGCGAGATCCCGATACGGTCCCATTGACGAAAGTCTCGGAGGGTTGAAGTCTCACGCAGCCAAGTACCGTGCCACAGGGGTGTTTGTCGGGTAAGCTTCCCATCCCATTTTGTGTGGCGCAGGGTGGTGCGCAAAGCCAGTAGGACTGTCCTAGTGATGGGGGGAAGGACTTGTGGCATGGGGGCCCCATATAGGTAGGCTTGGAGCTGTGGAAAGTCCATAAACCGGAGCTCCACCCAAAACGCTGGGTTGGACCAGCCGCCAGCAAACCATTCATGGACCACGATAAGCCTTGTGGCCAGATAGTAGAGGTGAAGATTGGTCACACCCATGCCACCATCGTAAGGAGGTATTCGACAGTGAGCCAGGGACATACACGGCCTTCTGCCTCTCCATAAGAACCGGGTGAGGAGACCATCAATTTCGCGAAACCAACTCCACAGGAGGTGAAAGGTTACATTTTGGAGAATATATAAAAAGCGGGGGAGGACCATCATTTTAAAAAGGGCACTTCTGCCAAGGGGATTAAGAGGGAGGGACTGCCATCGCTTGAGGTCTGCCTTGGCTTTGTTAACCAGAGGCATAAGATTGATGGTCCATTCAACGTCCGGGACCAAGGTGACCCAGACTCCTAAGTATTTGAAGGATTGCCTGCGCAAGGGTGCCCCTCTGAATGGGGAATGCCTCCGAGAGTACGCCATTAATTCGGACCCTGGCCGTAGGTCTGGAGTACAGAACTTGGATAAAACGCCTGAATGGGAGACCAAAGCCCATCGCCTCCAGCACAGCTTCCAGATAGCTCCAATCAACTGTGTCGAATCCCTTCTCAAAATCAATGAAGAGCAAGGCCAAGTACGGGATGAGCCGATGGCGATGTGCGAGGGCGAGGTGAAGACGGCGTATACAGTGCCGGGTACCACGGGCAGGCATGAAGCCGCATTGGTCGGGATGGACCAAGTCGTGTAGAGGGGGCGAAGGCGTTGAGCTAAGGCTGTTGCAAAGATTTTCACCTCAGTGTTGATGAGGGAAATAGGGCGATAGTCCGCGCAGGAAAGGGAAGGTGGTTGTGTCTTTGGGAGAACCGCAATAGTGGCCACGTCGGTCTCGGGGGGGAAGGAACCCGCATCCACCACGTGTTGGAACAGAGCTATCAAATGCGGAACCAACAAGTCGCGGTAGGTTGCGTAATATTCTTGGGGGTATCCATCCGGCCCCGGCGTCTTACCAGAATTCAAGAGTGAAATGGCCCCATGTATCTCTTCCGGGGTAAGGGGGAGATCCAGAGCCTCCGAGACCACTTGGGGAAGCCGGGGCAGATGAGTCGCGGCCTCCGACATTACTGTGGCCAGGGAGGCCTCAGGAGGCCGGGCCGCATAGAGTTGAGCATAGTAGCCAGCAAAGGCTTGGGCAATGGCTTGTGAGTTGGAATGATGAGCGCCGGCCGCATCACAGACCTCGGGAATGATGCGATTGGCTTTGGGATAAGAGATGAGATTATGGAGTAACGTCCCATTTTTGTCGCCCCAACCGTACACCCGCGCCACCGAGGAGCGCCATAGCAGCTTAGCTGACTCTAGGGAGATCTGACAGATCTCCTCACGGAGCAGTGCAAGCTGACGGGTAGAATCAGCGTTACCGGCGGAAGCTTGGGTCGATTCCAGCTGTGTTGCTTGAGCCTCGAGCTGCAACAAACGGGCGGCCTGGGCCGTGCGCTTTGCATGGACCAAGCCTCTTGCCACCCCCCGTACAGTAGCCTTGCCAGCCTCCCATAGAGTACCCAGAGAGGGAACCAAATCCTTGTTGGCCAGAAAATATTGCTTCAGTTCCTGCCCAAGGGTCCCGATGAATTTCGCATCCTGCAGGAACCAGGCGTTCATCCGCCAAATCGTGCGGACCCCAGCGGGAGGACGCCCGAGATGAAGGGAGACAGGGGAGTGGTCGGAGATACCCCGGGGAAGGAAACCAGGTGACAATCGGTGGCCGGCAACAGGAACAAGTCAATACGGGAATGGGTGTGATGGGCAGCCGAAGTGTGAGTGTATTGTTCTCGGCAGGGGTTCCATACCCTCCAGGCATCGCAGAGACCTAGGGCAGAGGACCAGTCAGAGAGGAGCTTGGCAGAGGCAAGGCGGGATGCAGACGGGGCACCTGTCGTGTCATGAGTAGGTTGCATAACAGTGTTGAAGTCGCCCCCAATAACCGTCAGACCCTGAGGGAAAGTCGAGATTAGTAATGTGAGGTGTCGGAGGGCCGATGGCATTGTAGCGGGGGGAATGTATGCACAGAGGAGGTTAATAAGGTGTCCCTCGATCCTACCGGTTAGGGCCACATAGCGCCCCTGAGTGTCCGACTCTACTTGAATCAAAGTGAAGGGGAGACCTCTGCGAATCAGTATGGCCACACCCCGGGAGCCCCGTGTAAAACCAGAGTGCCAGACCCTATCAAATCCGTATCGTGCAAGGAAGGTGCAGTGAGTACCCAGAAGGTGTGTTTCTTGTAGAAAAAGGATGTCGGGCGCTTGGCGTTGGGCACTACGAAGAACTGCGGTTCGTTTTATGCGGTCTAAAAGGCCATTGACGTTCCTTGACAAAATGTGTAGATGTCTAGGAAAAGTCGACATCCTATGACTGGGAGGTGTATGTGCGGACCGGTGCGAGAGGACCCGGGTCCCAAGGGAGGTAGTGTCCCCCAACCGGGGTACAGGAATAGGGTGTGGGTACTATGATAGGTTGCATGTCCTTAGTGATGGAGTGTGTGCATAGCGAGCTGCCAGGAAAAAGGAAAAAAGACGGCCCAAACGAGGCCAAAAACAACAACAAACTATCGGGAGACAACGGTCCCCCCATGCCCCCCTGCCCCCCAACTCCCCCACCCTACACTTCTGGTCCAATCCAGTCTGATCGCTAAGCTAAAACGATTAGCAGAGCACGGTCGTGGCGGAGATGGACCCCTCCATATAGACAGATACGTTAAGGTTAACAGCTGCAAGATATGGTAGGGCGCAGTGTCTCTGAGGGGTCCGGGACCCGGCTCAGGTCGATCAAGGAACCAGTCAGGCTAAGAGTCCCAGACATCTGAGATAAAGCAGGGGTCTTGACCAATTGGGACACTGCCTCCGGAGATTGTGAGACCCCGCCGCGTCGGTCATCCTTCTTGCGGGACCGAGTACGGCGTCGCTGCGGCTTGGGGAGGGGTGGCTGAGGTTGCAGAGGCTCCTGCCGAGCAGGGGGAGAGGCGGAACAAGTCCGAAGAGGGCGCTCCTCTGTGAGCCAAGTCCAGGCCGCTTGGGGGGTATCGAAGAAAAAGGTTTTCCCTTGAAAAACGACTCTGAGTTGGGCTGGAAAGAGGAGACCGTATCGGAGGCCCAGGCCACGGAGCTTCTGTTTGACGTCATCATAAGTTCGTCGCTGGGCCTGCACCTCCCTGGTGTAATCCGGGAAAAGCATAATCTTGCTGTTTTGATAAGACACCGGACCCTGTGTCCTAGCCGCCTTAAGGATAGCGTCCCTGTCCCGGAAGTTGAAGACCCTCATGATGATGGGCCAGGGTGGAGCCCCAGGTGGAGGCCGGGGAGCCAGTGAGCGATGGGCATGCTCAACTGCAAACCACTGAGAGAGGGACTCCTTGGGCATCCAGGATCTCACCCAGGTCTCCATGAATGTGCCCGCTCGACCCTGTTCAACCCCTTCAGGAAATCCAATGAGGCGTAGGTTGTTCCATCGCGACCTGTTTTCAGCGTTTTTGGCTTGACGGTGGAGTTCCGAGGTCTGAGCTTGGAGCCGGGCCACCTGGGTCTTGAGTTGGCCTATGTCGTCTTCGGCCGTGGAGATGCATGATTCCGCCTCCGAAATCTGGGCCGTGGCGTTGCGCAGGTCCTGTCGAATAAGGGCCATGTTCACCCTCACCTCGCCAATCTTGTTCTCCACCGAGGCCTGTGAGGCTCCGATCGCCTGGAGGATAGTGGAGAGGTCTCCCCCAGCGGGGGCCGGGGTATTCGACGCCCCTCCGGGGTCCCGGTCAGTGGTGGTATATTGGGCCATCTTGGTCTGGGTCTGCGGGGCATTCGCATTCGGTGCACGGTCCCTGCCCATACTGGCCGAGGACAGATGCCCCTGCCGCCGAGCAGGTGGAGGAGGCTGTCAATAATCTCAGAGGGGGAGGGCCAACACCCGGGCATCAAGGCCAGTCCCCTCCGGTCCCCCGAAACGTCAGGGGTCAAGCAGCACGATCCCGGGGACCCCCGTCCCGTCCCCGTCCGATGCGACGGTCGATAAAGGGGGGATGGCGTCACCTCTCCGCTTCAGCGTGGATGGCAATTGGGTGACGAGGTAGGGCCCGAGGAATCGGCCCGCTGTTATCTGAGATCCAAGCTTGCCATCCCCAGCCCACAACACCTAAGGTCCAGCGCCGCTTGATGAAGGCGGCCAGGGATGAACAGGGGGCCCCAAGCACAGGGCCACAGGAGTTACCAGGGCCAAGCAGATGGATGATGGTAGGGGGAGGCCAGTAACCGGGCCACGCACCGCCCGGCAGCGACGGATGAGATCAATCCCCCATCGGTGGAGGTAGTACAGACCAGCAGAGGGGACCAAGGAAGGGCTCAGTTCCATGAGGGATCTCACCGCCGGCAGGGCCGGCACAAGACAGGGGCGGCCAGACAGGCCCGCTTCGCGTTCCCAGACCGTCACTCTCCAGAAGGCACCCCCAGATGAGACAAGACGCGTGGCCTGTGGTGGAGGAGGGTAAGTCAACGGGGGAGAGAGAGGGGTGCGGGAGCGCAATTATCGCCCCTCCGCACCGCCACCCGACACGGCAGCCGATCCCCAGTCCCAGGCCCCACTCACCGAAGGTCTGTTGTCGAAGGCCGCGCGGGAGCCCCCCATGCCGCCAAAGGTCAGCCACGCCGGGAGACAGAGATAAGGCCGCAGCTCCGTCACGGACCAGGGAGGGCAGGAGGGTCCGGACTGGGTCAGATCAAACGTTGGTGTTGCAACGGGGGTGCATCAGGGAGTTGCCCAGAAGAGGGGCCCTCCAATACTCTGAAGGCCACCCCCAAAGTCCAGAGGCAGCGCTCCTCCCCCCGGTCCGGTGGGCCGCAGCAACAGGGGCCCGAGATGCAGCCCCCGACAGGCCAAGATGAGCTCCCCCTCCTTCAGCTCCAGGGGGTGGGACAGGCGGATGCAGGGCTGAAGAGCTTGTGTTTGTGAGGAATGGAGGGGGCCCCGACCCCTGCGCCGCTGCCCGAACGCGGCAGCTGAACCCAGCAATACCCCACTCACCGCGCGGGTCGCTCCGAGGGAGGGCCCGGCCGAGCCCCCTCGACGACAGCAGGAGTCGGGATAAAGGCACCGGCGCGGTTGGGTCCCGCTCACCTCCCGTCTCCCTCCAGCTCCCTCTGCTCGGGAGGCGAGTCCCTCTCCGTGGCGTCGGGCACCAGTTCGATGGGGGCGGACTCCAGCCCCAAAGTACAGCCACAGGAGAGGTCTTGGGCGATGGAAGGAAAACAGGCAGGCCTCAGCTGGGCAAGGCCACCCCCCCGCAACGACAGGGGGGGCCGAGCGGCGGTCCGTCAGGGCAGAGGCTTCAAGCACGAAGACGGAACACCGAGGAGGCCGCCATTTTGTAGTCTCTGGGCCGCTGGAGGAAGAGGGACACCCCAAGGCAGCGGAGGCCCGAGCCGCCCGCAAAAGGGATCGATGCAGCACCGGTGAGTCCGGGAGCCTCTGCGGGTAGGTGGAGGGATCTTACAGCAGCTATCAACGGGCGGATGCAAGGCGGATGACGGAGGGGGTCCGGAGCACTCTTAGAGTGTGACTGCCATCTTGACGCCTCAGTCCACCAAATTTCATATATTTAAATTACTTCCCACCCTATTCCCCAATAAACCCACAACCCGCTACGGAGCTAAAAGCGCAAAATTCAAATAATTGTTTTTTATTAACTACTAAAAATTTTACACATATATTAAAAATACAAACAAATCTTATACAAAAAAATACATCACATACATATAAAATATATACTAAAATACATAACAATAATAAAAAACGATATTTTTAACAACTATATTTTTGCAAACAATGTTAAACACTTCGATATTTTTAAAATCGATATTACTTACCTTAAGTCGATATTCTTGACCACTATATTCTTGCTGTCGATATTCCTGACCCATGATATTAATGACTCGATATTTGTGCAGCTCGATATTTTAGACTCGATATTCTGTCTCTGCACCCTCCCAGGCAACTTCTTTCTATGCATAGGCTGATCTCCTGCCAATTGGGCGCAAGTAATCTGTCATTGCTCATCCATTCAGGGATTTTGGGGTGAAATATTCCAGTATCTTGCAGGGAATGGCAGGTCAATTTGGTTTCAACCACTTGCCTGAGAGTTTTGAGGTACGATCCGCCACTGGGCCTGCCTGAAATTTGAAAAACTCTGGGGACAGTATTTCTTGCCTGAAGAACCAGGGTTAGATCGAAGGGACTGATTACATCAGTTGGGCTCCTCTCCCATATTACGTTTTTAAGCATTGTATGAGCTACTTTTCTATTTGTTTTTAGGACAACTGTATTTATGGTATTTATTGCTTTTGTGCCCTGTTGACAACTGTTTAATGTAATTTGATATATTTTAAGCATCTACTAAGCTATATAATACGAAATACGTATTTAGATTTATTACTCGTATGCTTGGTTCATGTCGAAAATTACCTGAAAGCTATATATTATGTAAATGCAATGTTTGGATCCTAATAAAAATATTGGAAAAAAGATGTAAACTGGAATAACTCACAACTCATATTACTAATCCCGGAACAAAACATTTTCCAGTTTTTAAAAGGAAAGACATATGAAAAATCTCTGGACAATATTGTCAAATATCCAGAAGACTATTCCTATTCTAGTCAAATATAGATTATTTCGGCGTCAACCATTAAAGCATAAAATACTTTAAAATTACAATAATATATGTACAATCTTAAAATGATGAAAAAAATATTATATTTAGCAGCAAACCATATGTTCAACACCAATATTGGATTTGCAGTACTATGTGCAACATATAGCATAACGAACCACGTTGACAACATGACCTATGTTACGCTCATACATAAACAGTCAATGTAAAACTTTTGTCTATCTATTACTTTATATAAAATTGCATGTCAAAGCCATCCCAGTCACTCGGCGCTATACTGGAGCTTTGGTTTTGGTTGCAGACCTTCTTTTTGCCCACATCAAGCCCAGATATTCTGCCAACCCACACACTAAGAGAGGATGAGGGGGAGTTTATAAAATCCTCAGTGCCTCGTGGTAATTTAGAGTGCCCAGTTGTTTACAGAACAGTACTAGCCATAAGGAGCAAGGTCTAACATATGCAGGACATGCAAATAATGCATGCGGTACAGATTCAGCGTGACAGTCACAGAAAGGGCAATCCCCTTGAGCTGAGACCACCCACCTTGCTGTGAATGACTGCAATGGAAGTGATCCCACTCTAAATTGATGATACAATTTCCTATCCAATGGAGTTGTAATGAAGTCTCAATAAAGTCCAAGAATGAAGTCTCAATAAAGTCCAAGAATTCCCCAGTTAACTTGGTGCCTGTAAATTTCTGTTCCTCCCTGTGTAAATAATGTTTTTTAAGTACAAATGTAGTTGAAACTTTATCAGCCAATTGTCAGGCCAGAGATCACCCAACCCCAAGGCGGTCAGCAACCCTTTAATTGAATCCAACCAGGACATTTTATGGTACTTGTCATCCTTGATAATATCTTCTAGAGCGGTTGCATAATAAAGTATTCCTATACAAGCTTTTGCCCTTTTTATATTTTTATATACATTTTCTACTTGAGTTTATTTGGGATATTTGGTCAGGATGTTTTGGCAATAATGGGCACGTGGTCACTTCCTGAATTCAGGAATTTCTCGCAATTTTAAATATGTGTGTCTATCTTGGTTCCTGTAGGTTCTCAAGCTTCTTATCAGTATATTCATGCATGTACAAATTGCCAAAATAAGAGAAAGTGGCCCCTTGCTGAACTGGAATTTTAACCTGTTGTAAGCTTAGAGTATTGTAGTCAATAACTTGTATATGCTGTATGTATACATACATGACATTCGAGATACAAACGGTTGCTTTTTGTAAATATCTATTTCTTTCGTGGTTCTTGAACATTTGCAATTTATAGCGGTCCTATTATTTTCTGCTCAGTTCTCAGCTAACGTGTGTTGGCTTAAGAAATGGAACGTCTTTGGCTTTTTCAAGGCTGTTGTTATTCACGGAGAATTCTCAGAGAGACATATGAATATCATTAATAAATAATTTCGCTTAAATTGTTTTCATTGCTACAAATCCCTTCCAGATTAATGACTGTGGTGAATATATCGTGTGCATCACTACACTACGGAAGACACAGCACACAGAGCACGTGTTTGTAGTCAGAAAAATACTGCTGTGTGGTTCCATGTATAGTGAATCAAACTTTATTCTTATGGCCTATGGTCTAAACCAGGGTAATTGAAAAAGGGGCTTAGGTCTGTGGAAAAGGGCGAGTTAATAGTATTGTAAGGTCAAAGAGATTTTAAAGAGGTAATAGTTACTAATGTATATTTCTACATGGTCTCAGTCAGTATTATCTTAAGGATTTTGTGGGCCCTGGGCAAGACATACTTTAGGGGCCCCTGTTTGAACCACCTTCATATTTTATTATACATGCTAAGTCAAGTCTCAGATGCCAACCAGTATCAAATACTGCGTTGAAGGGTGAGATAGAGAAACAGACAGTCAGCCGTGGCCCATGCAGGTAAGAGTGGTGGGCCGGTTGGGGGGGATTTCGATGGACGATGATGAGGGAAAATTAATTATTTATTTAATTTTCCCTTGTCATCGTCTGTTGAAATCCCCCCCCCCCCCCCACCCGACCCCACCACCCCACCGCTCTTAGCTGCACTGGCCGCGGCTGCAGACAGTTCACTTTCCAAGGAGCCCCTTGGAAGCTGAGGGCTATGGGCAATTGCCCACTTTGCCCATGTCTTAAAACATCTCCACTTGGTCTCCTGGGGGGAAAAAAAGTTGGTAGTCAACATTGTGAAAACAATTTATCGAGGAAAGGTGAAAGGTTAGTGGTCACCATCTTGTGTAAGGCTGTTAAGTATATTTATTCCTATGAGTTAGGTATTTACAGGTGCATGCTGTCCTGTTTAAGGAGATCAAATGTGTAATATTGCATTGGTCAGATAGCCTAAAGGCATTACCGGGAGGCACTAGGCCCTAATAGTTTTTATGTTTGAAAGAAAAAAGTGACACGGAACCGTAGAAGCATGACTCACTTTGAATGTTCAGTGTGATGTAGGTCAGTATTTCAAGTTTGTTATCTGTGGTGAGAGTCCAATGCATTCTGTCCACGTCAGAGAGTTACGTAAGGGACTTAGGATGGCATGTGAGTAAATGACAGGTGCAACTCCTCCATTAAGAGGGAGGAGCATCACCCCACTACTCTCTCAGGAGTGAAAACATGAAAAATAAAATGATAATAACACGTTATTATCATTTTATTTTTCTGCACTGACCTGAATCAAGGGCAGGGCGGGGCCGAGCTGTGCTGACAGACAGCATCTGCAAAAGGGGGGAGCAGTGGTGGTCACTGCTGTAAGTGCGCATGACGGTTTGCCCAGCCATCTCAGGACGGCTAAATCGTCATGTGCACTTAGATCTCTCAACCCGAGCTGTTCTGTACAGCTGGGTGGAGAACAAGCAGAGGCTCCCAGGCCTGCTCAGACCAATCACTGCGCTTCTCTCATGCATTACCAGCATGAGAGCAGTGCCTTGATTGGCATAGGGAACTGGGAGCCTTGCATGGACTGCCGGGAGTCAAGGAGAGAGGCGCAGAAGGGCACGGAGGCAGCGGGGGCATGTAAGTGACTTTTCATTTATTTCTTTTTTATTCTCCACCCTCCCCCGCGGTGCCCCCTGCTTCCCCAGGCACTGCCTCGCCACTTTTATGTCACAGCAGCCGCCACTGGTGAATTAGATTCCACTCAACGTGGTCTTATCTATGTTTGCATGGGTGCTGTGGTGGTTTTGGTAGGAGAACTTGTTACCGTCCCCATTTTGATGTAGTCCCGTGTGTCACCCATATATTTCTATGTAGAATTTTGTCATGTGAGAGTGATAGCATTGCATTCTTTAGCTGCAACGTCTAAAACATGGCTGTTTTGTTAAACAGAGGAGCTTTTACTGTAACCATTTACATAAAGGAATACATACACTTTTTTTTCTACAATTTTTATTAACATTTCTTGAAAAAATAAAGTCCACAGCATCTTTTATTTTAACAAATCTTTTGTATAAACCTGATTCTCTTTTAGGCTTTTTCTTGAAAAATATGCTTCATGCATTTTGTAGTTTGTATAGTTGGGATTTGAATAAATGTGTGTTGAAATATTTGTAGGATTCACACTGGGGGGCATATTTACATTGCCCCTGAGGCACTTTTATGCTACTGGAATGTCACTTTTGTGACGCTCCGGAGGCACATTGTGCGGCACATATTTACAAGGCCACGCAAAGCCACCCTGCGAGGTTTTTCATGAATTTGTAAATATGGAATGAGGCAATGCCTTACTCTGCATGAAGGAGCGTTCCATGGGTGTCGCTGTGGGTGTTCCCACGCAACACCCATGGTTTTTGACACTGCCCCAGATTTACAAAATAGCATAAATCTGGGGCAGCTCCAAAGCTAACGCCTTCCCAAATCACACGTTTACATTTCTCCTTGTTTTTCCTCTTTCCATCTGTACTGCATTGTGCAGGACACATAGAACAAGGAAAACGCTTCCTTTGATTGTTTTTGTGCAAGAAGGTGTCCCTTCCTGCACAAAACCAATCATGCCAGCAACAGAGACACCCTTGCACCATGATGCAAGGGTGCCTGCATTGGCGCTGGGCTGCAGTTTGAGCGCAGGCAGAAAGGGCAGAATGTGCCGTATCTTGTAGATACGGCACATTCCTACTCTTTATTATATTGGCGTAGGGCAGTGCAGCTAGAAAGCTTGCGGCGCTGCCATGCTAAAATATTGTAAATATGCCCCTGTGTTATTTTATTTGATGATGTTAGATAGCATTGAAAAGCTGATGTTAGATAACATTGAAGAAGAGTTAAGAAACATTGGTTTTGGCTGTTTCTTGTATACACCCGGAGCTTTGGTGTTGTTTTGTCAAATGCAATGTTTCACATGTATAGATAATGTCACAGGGCCTGATTCACAGAACTAACTTACGTCAAAATCCTAAACTTACAACAATTTTGGTATTCACAGAATGAACTTACACATTTGGGTATTCACAGAATGAACTTACACATTTGGGTATTCACAGAATGAACTTACACATTTGGGTATTCACAGAATGAACTTACAACAATTTTGGTATTCACAGAATGAACTTACACATTTGGGTATTCACAGAATGAACTTACAACAATTTTGGTATTCACAGAATGAACTTACACATTTGGGTATTCACAGAATGAACTTACAACAATTTTGGTATTCACAGAATTAACTTACTCATTTTGGTATTCACAGAAGGCACTTACTCATCAATGAGTAAGTGCCTTCTGTGAATACCAAAATGTGTAAGTTACACAAAATGTGTAAGTTACACAAGGGGGCCGATTCCGATCTCGGCCGGTAGGGCTCCGAATCGGATTCGGCTTTACCGGATCCGATTCGGAGCCCTGTTTCCCGACCGAATCGTACGCGGGTCCGGCCGAGCGAGTACGATGCGAATTCGCCGACCGACTCGTCCGGGCGTCCCGACCGCTCCGACCGACTCGTTCCCGGCTCGAACCGCACCGACCGACTCGCTCGGACTCGACTCGCACCGCGCAATGGAGACGTTCCCCGGCCGGGTAAGTACGATGCGCGCCGCGAGCAGTCCGACCGAGCCGCGCACTCCGGCTCGAAAGAGCTGTCGGAGCCGTACTTTGGGGGTCCGTGTCGGACCCCCCTGTACGCGTAGCCGCGCGAGTCGCACACAGGGGGGACACATGGGTCCCCCCTACCTGTGCGTGTACGGCGCGAATCGCTTTGCCGCGTACTTGCTGTAGGGGGCGCACTTGTCCGCCTCGCACCCATTGAGTCAATGGGAGCCTGCGTACGCGTTGTACGACAGGCTCCCATTGACTTCAATGGGAGTCCGACCGACTCGGGTCCGATGGCATACGTGCGCATCGTACTCGTTCGGTCGGACTGCACGGGTCCGATTCGGTCGGAAATCTCTCCGGGTCCGGCTCGGTCGGAGAGATTTCCGGCCCGAATCGGAATCGACCCCAAAATGTGTAAGTTACACAAAATGAGTAAGTTACACAAAATGTGTAAGTTACACAAAATGTGTAAGTGTCTTCTGTGAATACCAAAATGAGTAAGTTTATTCTGTGAATACCAAAATGAGTAAGTTCATTCTGTGAATACCAAAATGGTAGTAAGTTTAGGATTTAGTCGTAAGTTAGTTCTGTGAATCGGGCCCACAGTGTGTATTCTGATAATAACAGTTATATATTTAGAGGCCAATTCACAAAGGAATTTGAGTATGTAAAGTAGTAGTCCTGTAGTATAATTTCAGATACTCTTACAACCCTTTGCAAATTGTCCACAAAACATCTAAAATGAAACTACTCCAGGAATATTCATTAACCATTAGTACAAATAGGAAGGACTGTGCCCTCTTTGCACTTTTAGAAATATGAAGTTGGGTATTTCAAGACCAGTTCACCACAGCATTTCTGAGTATGTGAAGTAGTACTCCTAGATCTAGAGTACTATTTCACATGCTAACAAATGCCTCTGACTATCTGAAGTAGTGCTCCTATAGTACTACTTTACATATTCATAAATTCCTTTGTGAATCTGCTGCATCCCTAAATCCTGGGAATTGTTTTCAGAAAGTCATAAAACGCAAGTCAATCTCACCAAAATGTAGGACATCAGGGACAGAGCTTGTCAATCTAAAAAACATAATGCCAATACCTCTGGAAATTGGAAGACTCATATAATGGGCAGATATAAACTTATTAAGTGTATACACATTGGAAATTGGAGGGAATTGTTATTGCTTTTAATGTAATTTCTTCTTGAAAGACACCATGCAGCTTACAGAACCTCTAACAAAATGGATCAGGAAGAGAAAACAAACACAAAATTCCATCAGCACAGCCAATCTAGATTTTCTGCCTGAAGTTCAAATTGGAAAGCATTTTTGACACACAGGATAAATGAAAGTGCTGAACCAGACAAAGACCTGCCTTCCTATGATGTTCACCAAATGTTTTAGAATAACATTTAAGAAAGGAGCACCTTAAGGTAGGTCAGGCACAAACTATAATGATGCCAATAATAGAAGATTACAGTTCCTATGAAGTACTAATGGATCAAAAAACAAGGAGTGATTTTTGTTTTCCCATATACCACCAGCACAACAGAGTGTTACCTAAGAATATTGACTGAAAGGATATATGGAGCGTGTAACAATCATGTGAGCTGTGACTGAGGTCTCACAATACTGAAATGGTGTTTGGACATATATCGAATAAAAAATATCGTGATACAAAAACATTGTTTCAAAAATACCAGGATGTCAAAAATATCATGGACAGGAATATTGAAGGTAATAATATCATTTTAAGTGTTGTTTTTAATATCTTTGTCAAACAATCTTGTTTTAGAAACTATTGTTATGTATAATATTCTTTGCAAATGTTATTTTATATGTATCTTATTGCAGTGTGTTGGATTTTATGTGTTTAGTAATTTTCTTGAATTTGTTTAGTTAGTTAATATATTAATTGTGAAATGTTTGACATTTTTAATGTGTAAAAATAATGAATATGTAATTTGTCTTTTAGAAGAGGGATGTTGGGTTTTTAGGGGAGAAGAGTGGGGAGATTTCAAAAAATGTAATATTTTAATTTAAATGTGATGTTATTTTTTTTAATGATATGCAAATTGATATTGTGAAATACAAATTTGTAATCATTAATTTTTATGAAACATATTTTATAATTATTCTAAATGTATTGATAAATTACAGTCATTTACAAAAATTGTATTTTGAAATAATTATTTTAAATATACAAATTAGGGGGAAAAACTAAATTTATTAAATTAAAATTTAATAACGAAAACATGTTGTACATTTATTTTTATTTCATATTTTTAATATAATAAATTTCTTATTATTAAATTCTATTGGAAATGTTATAATATTTATGTTTTTTTAAATGTTGAAAATGATAACGTCATTGCTAATAAATTGTTTAATTTTTAAAAATTGTTACATTTATTTAAAAAACATCTGAAATTATGTGTAGTTAAATTTTGAAAATTGCATAAATATGCATTATCTATGATGTTTTAATTGAGATTTATTTGTTTATTTAGATGTTATGGTTTGGTTATTAAAATTGTAATTACAAAAATTAATAATGAGATTTGTATTATTTTTATTTTAGGAATAAGTTCTGTTGTTGGGAGTACATATGCTAATATTTATTAATTTAAATGTAATATAATCTGTATTTATTATATAATTAGAAAATTAGTTGGTTTTTTTATATATTGAATGAATTTAAATATGGATTATGTATTTTGTATGCTATGCTTTAAAATGTAGGAATATTGGTAAACAATAATAAAAAGATATCATTTTAAAAGAGTAATTACCATATTATTTTATATGTTAATGTTTCATTTTAAAAATATATTTTTTTAGTTTGGGTTATTGTGTCTTGCAGCTGGGCAGCAGCTGCGGGGACACCGTCCAATAAAGCACAGTCTGGACTACAAGAGCCTACAGAACCACAACGAGGACCCAGGCCCCAAACTTTATTGGCCGTGCTTAAGGGCCTGGCCTCCCACTGGAGACATTGTTCCAGGAGAGCCTTTACAACCTCTGCTGAGGCCATCACATGCCCGCTGCTGATGAGGTGGCCACATAGGAGCCCCTGAGATCCCCCGGGCAACAATGCCCTCCCAGCTTTCCTGTGCAGAGACTGGGACCCCGGGCATCTGAATTTGGCAAGCCATTCCAGCAGTGAGGTGGGGCCCCCACTGCAAAGAGGCCATAGGGGGTGCCTAGGTTGCTAACCTGGGACACTGCCATTTGTGGTAAAGGTGAGGACTGCTCTGCTCCACTTTGCCGGCTTCAGGTGTCCTCCGCTGAGCTCCCACATTTTCCCAGAGCCACCGTGCCTCCAGCTGGCCATTGGGCCTCCGGCTCTCCCTGAGATCGTAGCTAGAGGAGGGACTCTCCAGAGTGGGGACCTGACAACCACTAGGACACGCGGGACCCCAACACACATTGAGGTCCCCAATTATGGCAGCAGCTAAAAACAAGCGCAGCCAATCAATGTGGGAAATGTTTATCCGCTCCACTCTGGTCCCTACAAAAGACTCTAACCCGCAGCTCCTTTTGCAACCTGAAGCAGAGGGGGGCCTCTGACTCAGACCGGACTCCGGTGGCCCAGGTCTTCTTGGTATCATTTTGTGACTCTCTAAAGACAGACATCCAAGACCTCAAAAAGGACCTCTCCCAGGACATGCGAGAACTGCCTTACAACCTGTCCTCAGTGGGAGAACAGGTTTCCACCCTGGCAGATAATGAAACCACAAGAGGCGCGGAAGTGGAGAAGCTGCACCAAGAGATCATCTGCCTTCATGACAAACACAATGACCTCAGAGACCAAGCAGAGGGCCTCGAATACCAGTCCCGCTGCTACAACATTCACCTCAGGAGGGTCCCTACCGTCTCAGAGGGCTTGAATGTCCAAGGATACACCCAGGCATTGTTTCGCTCCATCCTGGACTGGGAAGACAATGCTGACTTACGGCTGGATAGAGTGCACAGGGTCGGCCAACCAGGAAGCCCTAATGCCAAACCTTCAGATATTCTAGCCTATGTACATGACTTCCAAATCAAAAAAGACATCCTGCGGAAAGCGAGAGCCAAACAACCTATCCACTTTTGTATCCACACGATCTGACTTTTTCATAGATATTTCCCTTCTCACCCTCCAGTGCCGCAGGGACTTTAAACCCATTACCGACTACCTGTGCTCCAAGGAGGTGTCCTATGGCTGGGTACATCCTTTCAGACTGGTCTTCCTCCAGGAGGGTCAGCTCCATCAACTAGAAACACTCAAGATGCCCACCACTTGCTTGGCCTCCAGGATGACCCATCTCTCCACTCTACACCTGGCTCTTCACGCAAGTCCCTACCCCAGGCACCGACAAGGCAGACGGCAGGCAAACGTAGGGAGCACCCTTACCCTGCACTGTAGGAGCGGGCTTAGGAATGTCAGGTGGTGCTGTCCAGTCTAGCCTCGGGCACTGGTGGGGCTGCCTTGTGAGATTTTTCCTACACATGGTCAGTGTCTGGGCAAACCCGTACCGGGCTGGGCCACCTTCCAGTGGCGGCTGCCACAGGTAAGAGCAGTGGGTGGGGGGCGGGGCAGGGTGGGGGTCGGGTAAGTCAACATACGATGGGAGAAGTAAAATGAAATTTAAAAAAAAAAACACTTACCTTGTGCTCGCCGCATCGCCGACTCGGCGATGCGGCGAGCGCAAGGTAAGTTGCTTTATTTATTTATTTTCTTAATTGTACTTCTCCCGTCATATGTCGACTTACCCAACCCCCGCCCCGCCCACGCCCCACCCCACCGCTTTTACCTGTGCCGGCCGCTACTGCCACCTTCTATCTCTTATGGCCTGCAGTGGCAGAGGGCCACCTGTCAGCATACGCTACTGAACAGGCACCTCATGCCCACCGGTCCATGCCCAACACGCTAGCTGCTGTTGATAATGGACTTCTCCAGTTTCTAGTTTTGTTACTACTGTTTTTAGGGGACTGTTCTTGTTAGTTTTCACTGCTTCACTCCTGCTGGTCTGCCCTTGGTGCCACAGGGCACACTTCAGTGATCAGCACACCGCTAGGCCGCTCCCCTGCTCAATGCCTCCTCAGCCTGACTCGGAATAGCTCACTATACACAATTTCTCTCACCAATTTTCCTACAACTCAAGGTGACAAGCCTCATTGTTCGAGGCCTCAACAATCCCATTAACCGAGCGGCTGCCCTTTCCCTTCTAGAACAATTGGGCAGTGACATATGCCAAGAGACCCATCTGCTCCCCGAAGATATCCCTAGAATGCAATCACAATGATTCCCACGCCAGCTTTGGTCTTCAGGCTTCACGAAACGGGGTGGGTGGGGATTCTTTTATCAAGAGGTCTTAAAAGTGAGATCCTACCTAAGGTAGATGAAGTTAATGGACGGCTCTTGGCCTACAGGTTTCAGGTAGGTACTTTTAATGTTACTCTTGCCAACATTTATGCACCCAACGAACACCAAGAAGCATTTCATACTGGCGCCCTCACACCTGTGCTCCGCTCCCCTGACACTGCCATTCTGGTCAGAGGCAACTTGAACCTAGTAATGGACACCAACCGATCTGGACAATGCTCCAACCAAGCCGGGGCTTTCTTGGCCCAGGGCCTTAATTGGCTGGCTGACAGTGGGTTACAAGACGTCTGGCGACAATTACACCCCAACACAAGAGACTACACATTCTACTCTGCAGCATACAAAACTTATGCCCGTATTGATAATTTTCTATCGACCCAGCCATACAGGCCCTTGCATCCGACACTTTCATTGCTCCCCAGTCTCTATCCGACCATGCTCCCCTGTCCCTTGTGCTAAGCCTCGACTCCGGTCAGACAAGAAAATCACGCTAGGATCTCAGGGACACCCTTCTTCAATCTCAGTCCAAGGTGGACTCGCTCAACAAGGTGATCGCTGATTACCTCCAAAATAATGCCACTGGGGAGAAGTCCCTAGCCTCTCTTTGGGAAGCTCTGAAGATAGTGTTATGGGGAGAACTCATAGCCATATTAGCGGTGGACAACCGCTGCCAAAAGGAGAAGCGACAGAGCTTGGAACAGACAGTTTCAGAACTTGAGGCTATATATATACTAACCAGGGCCCCCAGAGTATGGAGAGAACTGGAAAAAACTTGATTACTCCTCAAGCGCTCAGACCTCGACAGAGAGGAATATGTAATGGCCCGCTTGAAACATAAGTTCTATCTAGGGAGCAATCGATGTGGACGAATGCTGGCGCACCACCTCTGGGCCAGAATCCATACTGGATCGGTTCAGGTGATCCGACCCAGCCCGTCAACTGAGGCACATACTGACACACGAATAGCGTCAGCGTTTGAAGATTTCTATAGCGCTCTATAAACAGCTGCCAATAGCCTTGGCATGGACCTTTTGTATTACTTTGATGCTGTGCCTTTTGCCCCCCCTCCCAAACTGAGATTCCGAATTGCTGGAGAAATCCATCTGGATCAAGGTAGTGATCTCGACCATCGCCCACCTAAAGTTGATGATGGCTTCTCACCACAATTCTAAAAAGTATTTTGCTAGGACCTGGCTCTATTACTCATGCCTTTACAACTCCTTTGTCGACACTAGCTTCCTCACCTCCATACTCAAAGCCTCAATCTCTGTATTTCCGAAGCCCGGCAATGACCTGGCTCTATGAGGGTCCTACAGACCCATCTCTCTCTTGAATATTGATGCAAAACATTTTGCTAGCATTCTCACCAGGGGCAGTTGGTGCATGTGGGCAAAAGGGGCGGTGCCCTGCCACACAGAAGAGGAGGGGAGAAAGAGGAGAAGAATAAAACTCACAAGCAGTCCAGTGAAAGGACTGGCTGCTCCATCAGGCGAGAGATGTGTGTTTTTTTTCGTTACAGGGCATGCAACTGCACCTGTGCCGAGCAAGATTTTCACTCGCCCCTGAGGTACTAGTGAGAGTGCATGCGTCATTGAAGAGGTGTGTCCTCTTGTTATTGCCAGTGGTTTGATTGGCAATAGGGCGATATGTTTGTGGCCCTGGGCAAGGCCAACTGGGTGCCATTGGTTTCAATGTTTGGGGGCACAACAGACAAGCACATTCAAGTCAGTAGTGGGTGGTGCAGGCTTGGAGGAAAGTCATGAGCTCCACCCTCTTTTCTTTCTGCTCACTGTTGGTTGGACTTTGTGAGGGGCTGGGGAGGAGTCCAGAAAGGAGACTGACTCACCGGCTCCTCCCCAGCCCTTCCTAGCATCCAATCAGCAGTAAGTAGACGCTCGCAAGAAGAAAGAATTAGAACTCGCTTCTTCCTTGAGTGTCTTGCTGCCGCATGTGAAGTGCACTTAGAGAGCCCCTCTCTCATGTAGTGAGTGCTCCGGTCCTGGCTGCAAGGCCTACTGCCGTATGCTAGCTCTTCGCACAAAGCTAGTAATGCCAGCAGTATGTAGTGTGAACGAGAATTAAAGCAGTTTTATTGAGCCTGCCTTCAGTTCTGACGTAGGACCTGGACTCTGTTTCACTTTCCCATTTCTTTCGAGCCACAGTAAAAAGAACACATTTTGAAGGCCCGGATGAGGCGGTGAGCTCAGTAATGACAAAAGGTACCATTTTATTACTTTCATTTTTGTTTTTCGATATTGAAGCTGGCTAATAGGGGTACATAAATTTCTTACATCAGAAGTCGATAAGAATAATACTTCTGGGATGAAATAGCTCTTAATGGAGCGGCAACTCAGTCGTTTTTTTGACCCAGAATGGAAGTTAAAGTGCAACAGGGTGCTGTCTGTGGAATGCACAAGACAGTAGTACATATCTGCATTGTAGCTGCCCGGTTCCTGGACGGCTCAGAGGCTGTCCCAATCCCACAGAAAAAAACTCTAATTTTACCAAAGATCATACTCATTCAATTTACAAGGTCCATTCCTTATTCTTTCTGTACCCTTTCTATTTGTCCTGTGTACCTCTGGCACTTTGAAGTAACCTTTTGGGTAGGGTACGAATGGGGGTTGATTTGGGTATACAGAGTTCCCCACTAATTTTAGAAAGGGGACACGGTCCCTCGAGGATGGAGGATGAGGGAGCCTGAGAGGTGTCCATTTAATTGTGAGTTTGCATAATGGAAGTTCGCATGGTGCCAGTATATTGGATTCCTTTTCTTGCGTCTCTTCAGGCATCCTGGTCCTGCGTTAACACATCCTATTGCCATAAGGGATGGCCTATGCATTTGGTGCTGTGTCCAATGAACCAAACCTCAAGTAGGTTCTCATTGCTCTGGACAATAAAGGTGTATTTAACATACGCATTTGTTTTCAGAGCAGTGTCAACATAATGCAAGCATCTGCACCTCAGCTCCATCCTCCTCTTGCCTGTTAAACCATGTCATATTGTCAAAAATGTTACAGCAATTGTATGTTCTCTTTGTGGGCGTTGATGAATTGGTTCTGGTCACAATAAAAATCTTTCGTATCACATTTTTTTTAAAACTTTTATTTACCACCAAATAATGTAAGAATTATAGATGGAGAAAAAGAAAAAAGGAAGAAAAATCACAAACCATTTTATTTATACCACTGACAAGTGGATTGAAGTCGCTTTCAATATTATCAGCGAGTCATAACATGTTAGTCAACAGGGTATTGCGCTCTGGGGCTAATGGTTATGCTTTTAACCCAGCCCTGCATTTTGGGTCTACACTATCACAACATGCAGACTGATGTTAAATAAAAAGCTGGGAAAGACTGAAGGCTCACAGGCGACATGGGGCCAGCCATTTGACAGTTAACTTTATTTGGATCAGCCCAGGGAGACAGGAGGACTTGTTTATTATGTTTACATGGTAGCAACTGTCTCCACCCCCTAAAAGGTGGTTTAGAACGTTAAGTGCACACATTCAAAATTGATGAGATAATTACACACTACCACTTAAAAGTTTCACCAGCCGCCACTGATTCTCACCCACCGCCTCAACCCCCTAATGCCTGCCCTGATTCAACCGGACCAAGCAGGCTTCATTCCCATCCCCCAGTGCGGTGACAATACCAAATGCATTTTACATTTAATGGATAAGACACATAGATCCCTAAGAGAGGCTCTTCTTCTCTCCATCAATGCTGAAAAAGCGTTTGATAGAGTCTACTGGCCCTACTTATTTGAAACCCTAAGGCAATTCAGCTTCGGAGAAAAATTCTGCAGATGGGTCTGCTGCAACAGAAGATGGCAGACTGTGGGCAAGCTGGACAGGAGACTGTCACAGGGGGAGTTAGAAGGAGGACCTGCTCAATGGAGTCGCACTGCGGCCTCCATTAAGTAGGTACTGGGGGAGGGCGGGGAGCTGGGTGGCGAGAGAAGGGAAATGGTGGGAGGGATGAAACAGCGGGAAGGGGGCCGAGGCGAGCAGAACAGGGGCAGATACGAGCAGAAAAGGCAGAAGCAGGGGCAGAAACTAGCAGAAACAGGGGCAGAAACAAGCAGGAAAAGCCAAAAACAGGGGCAGAAATTAGTAGAAAAAATGCAGAAGCAGGAGCAGAAATGAGCAGGAAAAGGCAGAAACAGGGCAGAAACATGCAGGAAAAGGCAAAACCAGGGCAGAAACGATAAGAAAAAGACAGAAGCAGGAGCAGAAACAAGCAGAAAAAGGCAGAAAGAGGGTCAGAAATGAGCGGGAAAAGACAGAAACAGGGCAGAAACAAGCAGGAAAAGATAAAAACAGGGGCAGAAACGAGCAGAAAAAGGCAAAAACTGGGGCAGAGCAAGCAGAAAACGAAGCAGAGGATCCAGCAACAGAAGGTGGCGTACTGTGGGCAAGCTGGACAGGAGCCTGTCACAGGGGGAGCTGGCATGACGACCTGCTGTGGCGCATTGTAATTTCGCCTCCTGACAGCTTCTTTGCCTTTGCTCACACGTCCATAATACAGCACGAGTTTAGAGGCAAAGTGTTTCCCTCATTTGCATGGGGCCACGCCCCCATGAAAAGGTGGGTATACCCTCTTGAGATAGCTTTGCCACTACATGTGCGCCAGTGCTATCTCTATTGCAGAATGGGCCACACAAGCGTCTGCACCCCCTTGTGTAATACCAAAGTGTCCCGGGGTTGAAAAAGGGGGCGTACATGCCTGCCCCCAGGGCACTATCTGTAATTCGGCCCCTGGTGTCCTAAAATTGAGTTTTCTGTTCAGTCAATTTAATGGATAAGACACATAGATCCCTAAGAGAGGCTCTTCTTCTCTCCATCAATGCTGAAAAAGCGTTTGATAGAGTCTACTGGCCGTACTTATTTGAAACCCTAAGGCAATTCGGCTTCGGTGAAAAATTCTGCAGATGGGTCTGCTGCAACAGAAGATGGCAGACTGTGGGCAAGCTGGACAGGAGACTGTCACAGGGGGAGTTAGAAGGAGGACCTGCTCAATGGAGTCGCACTGCGGCCTCCATTAAGTAGGTACTGGGGGAGGGCGGGGAGCTGGGTGGCGAGAGAAGGGAAATGGTGGGAGGGATGAAACAGCGGGAAGGGGGCCGAGGCGAGCAGAACAGGGGCAGATACGAGCAGAAAAGGCAGAAGCAGGGGCAGAAACTAGCAGAAACAGGGGCAGAAACAAGCAGGAAAAGCCAAAAACAGGGGCAGAAATTAGAAGAAAAAGGCAGAAGCAGGAGCAGAAATGAGCAGGAAAAGGCAGAAACAGGGGCAGAAACATGCAGGAAAAGGCAAAACCAGGGCAGAAACGATAAGAAAAAGACAGAAGCAGGAGCAGAAACAAGCAGAAAAAGGCAGAAAGAGGGCCAGAAATGAGCGGGAAAAGACAGAAACAGGGCAGAAACAAGCAGGAAAAGATAAAAACAGGGGCAGAAACGAGCAGAAAAAGGCAAAAACTGGGGCAGAGCAAGCAGAAAACGAAGCAGAGGATCCAGCAACAGAAGGTGGCGTACTGTGGGCAAGCTGGACAGGAGCCTGTCACAGGGGGAGCTGGCATGACGACCTGCTGTGGCGCATTGTAATTTCGCCTCCTGACAGCTTCTTTGCCTTTGCTCACACGTCCATAATACAGCACGAGTTTAGAGGCAAAGTGTTTCCCTCATTAGCATGGGGCCACGCCCCCATGAAAAGGTGGGTATACCCTCTTGAGATAGCTTTGCCACTACATGTGCGCCAGTGCTATCTCTATTGCAGAATGGGCCACACAAGCGTCTGCGCCCCCTTGTGTAATACCAAAGTGTCCCGGGGTTGAAAAAGGGGGCGTACATGCCTGCCCCCAGGGCACTATCTGTAATTCGGCCCCTGGTGTCCTAAAATTGAGTTTTCTGTTCAGTCAATTTTCGAAGTTTCAGATAAATTGCAGTTGAATGAAAGTCTTTCATGAAAAAGTGGCCAGCTCAGAAAGAAACTAATGCTGATGGGGTATCCCAAGGAGAGTGTGAAGATGCAAAGAGACATCAACAGTATCCCAAAGCAGAGATGATTTTTGGCACTTGAGTTAGCCCCTGTTCTTTCTGCCAAGATAATTCTTAAACACATATGATCTTTAATTTAAAAGAGGAGTGAACATCAAAGGCAAAGTAACAAATACTTAAAGTCCATGCCCAATAGTTTTAAAAGACATCTTGGAGCCTCCCACAAGAAGTGGACATGAACCTCACTGGCACTAAGAGTTTTATAAGTGTATGCAGAAACGCACATAAGTAAATCTAGAACGGACAAATAAGAATGGCTCTTCACACAGGTATTACAACTAAGTAACTCCACGGTAAACAGAGAACCCGCTGGAGACAAGCCTTGGATTTCTCCTCATCGCAGAAGAAGTAACTATTACAAAGAGGCAGCCAGGAACAGCAGATTCCATTTAAAGCTGAAGACATTCATCCAATCTTTAGTCATTTCACGATTAGACAAGGGAGATTTGCTATTGATGGGCCTGCCCAATTTTTGCTATTTAGCAGCAAGCATTGTATCCAATCAAGAAAGATTTCATTGTATCATTTCAATCTTTGTGTCATTAGTCTATCTTCCCATTGATTGTTGATCAGCGTTTAATTCTGCGTGTTTACCTACAATTCAATTCACCTGAACAATGCATAGTCAACACAGAAATGTTAAGAAGCCAGGCTGTGCTCATATTGGACACTCTCATATTAATAAAAAGTCGTCCACCCTTGTAGTCCGGCAATGAACCAAGAATTTGGAATAAACTATTAGATATTCAACACGTCACAACTGTCTCAGACTTTAAGAGGGGCCTGAAACAGCGCTTTTAAAAGATCTTACTTAATTTGTACTCTGTAGCTAAAATTCCCAAATGTAACTCTATCCCTGAAGAATGTATGTCATGGTCTATATATGTTTGTCCATTGCTGTACTGTGCTTTATTTTAAAGCGCTCTGCCACCCTAGGCTTAGAGTCTTAACACACTCTATCAAGGTGAAGGAAGTGACCCAATTAGGGCCACCCTGGTCACTCGCGACCACCTCTCAGCCTTCCAAACAAATGAAGAGTCGGTCAGACAGTAGCGAATACAAACCAAGTATATTTATTCAGGTACACTCGAGCAGAGCCCAGGCTGCCCAGTCTCTGTGGATTGCTGCGGAGGGACTGACATCAGCAAGTATGGTGATACATTATGTACAATTCAGAACCAATGAAGGCACGCCCAGACTGGAAATTTCCAGATGGAGGCAGCTACACAAAGGAGGTACAGAAGGATAAATTTCCATCCTGGTACCGGGCACACACTATCTCTATGCCAAGGTCGTTCTGCCTGCGCCCATCGCTGGACTAGTGGGAGCAGGCCTCTGTCTAGTGGACAAGGTATGCGCTAATAAGAACAGTGTATTCATTAGTACAGCAAGGCCCAACCTTGGAGAAAACAAGAATTACCAAAGCTGCTTCTCACAGAGACAGAGAGAGAATTAGTTTTGATCATGACTCAAAATGGCGGCCAAACATAAAATGGTGCAGCGAATGCTAACTTATGCAAAACAGTATATAAACAATACAGCTAAGACATTTTTATTCTAACAGACCCTCCTTTTAGCAGAAGCTAACCATTTTATGTTAGGATCAGGAAACGTATAACATGTTGCAAGGATAGGAAACATCACTTTGAACTGGTGCTTACATAATCAGTATTCAAAGACACCCTCGACGATCTGCATCATGTCATCAATGTCCTTCTGCAACATGATCGCAGCACTAGTATCATGAACTGATATTTTCTGTTTAGGGGTGAGAATATTTACACAGTAGGTGCAACAAGCCAGGAGACAGTGTATACAGAGGCAACATGTAAAAATAATACTAGCAACTACAATCAAAAAGATGAGGATCTTCCAACCCCATGTTGTTAGCATATTCCAGAACCACCCCGATAGGGTCCAAGTACCTGTCTCTTGGTGTATGTCAGACAAAAGTCTATGCAATTTCTGTATAGCTGCATACACATTGGGAGCGTGATCAGGTATGTAAACTCAACAGCTACTGCCAATGATGCGACAGGTCACTCCTCGATCTGCAAGAATGACGTTTAACACCATCCTGTTCTGCAAAGTGACTAATCTCGTAGTCTGAAGCTCAGCAGTGATATTTGTCACTATCCCAGCAGTTGTATTAATAACCCCCTCCACAACCCTTGTTAACCGACGGAGTTGGAGACTATTAGCCATGGGGCCCCAAAAAGGTAGGAGACCCTTTATGGCATCCCCAAACTGTTGTGCGGTAGTATCTGTCTGATCTATATCCTTTGTGTCAACAACCCTTCTGACTCGGGACAAGTATGTATTCCTACGCTGCAGCTGATGATTTTTATGATAATTGGATGGAGCAACATACACAGGGGGAAGGAGGAAAGAGAGATAACATCTACCTGACCATCCCTTCAGAAGCCAGACATGAGCTTGGGATCCACAGACAAAATAGACATTATAGGGTAGGACCAAGGGCGGACTATTAATCGTTCTAAGTCTGTAGGTGAAATTGCATTTACTCTCCCCCACCTTTACCTCCCCAGTCCCCTGGACACAGAAACTAGCTGTTGTGTTGACCACGGACACCGGCATCGGTTTGTCCTTAGTAATATTACGAGCTTGGAAAGATTGAAAATACTCAGAGGTGTTGAACCTTTGGAAATCAGCCATTTCCATTCGAAGCCATGTTTCGTTCTTCACTTTTTTGTATGTGCTCATACAGGATTTTGGGGACAATGTACCGAAGGTCCCTTGTCCTGCATGTCCTATGGGAGTAAACCTGTGATGAAAACGTATATACTCTACCACAGTGCGAGAATCAGCAGGTGTCATAACCAGAGTAGAGAGTTGGAAATGGTAGTGCACCATAATGAACAATTCAAACCAACCTTCACAGCTACCAATATACGACAGTGGCATGGACAACAAATTGTCGCTCTTATGAGTAAGTGAGGAGAGCAATCCACAAACCCAACAATTAGTTGTATTGGACACATTATGAGTTTGTTGCAACATTTGTATAAAAACATTATCGGTGTAGGACAACCTATGAGCTGTTTTGTGTGAAGCCAAAGTAACAAAAAGGTGCTCAGGGGAAGTGGGCGTTGTACCAACCAATAAATGTACAGGATATTTCTCCTCTAGAAACCAGGATATTCAAAGTATTGTTATTAGCGTAATCACAACTATTAATATGCAAACTATTTTTCTCTTCGTTGACCAACCCCATGTTAAACGCAGTGGGGCAAATGGCTGTTCCTCCTCATCAATAGGCTGACCAAACGGATGCATTAGGAAGCAAGAAAAGGAATGCAAGAAAACTACTAGTGAAGGTAAGTGTTCCCAGTGTCAGTCAGAGCCTCACTGGTACAGGCTCCTATTGTTCATCAACGTTGGCGCTCTTGAGCACCGGCGGTGGAGCTTGCTCAGTCCTAAGCTCACGATGAATCCCACGTCGCACAGGATAATGTACCCCCCTCCAGGGGAGCACGTTCGATCTATCCTGTCCAATGTCAGAACAGTGCACCAATCTCACATCACCCTAAACTAACGCCGTTGGTACTATAGCAAAGTACACCCTAACGTATACAGTCCATCCCTGACTAATCTGACTTCTCCTTTGGTGCACCATTCCTCAGCCGAGGGTGCAAATTGTACCTGGTGACTCCAGGCACAGAGGGGTCAACAAACAGCGGCTCCTTAATGGCTCGAATTTCTGGAGGGGCTGCTGCATTTAGCACGTCATCATTCTCTTCATTCGTTTGGGTCCACGTTAACCTTGCGTCGCTGAAGGGGACGAACTGAGGCACTTTCTCACACTCAGTAGCCCCAACTCCATTAGCGACCCATTGGTCATAGGGCAAAGATAGAGGCACTCGATTACAATGAGTGCCGTGGATCCAGTTCTTTCGGCCAGCAACCTTTACTGCAGTTTTGGTGGCTAGAAGGACCTGTTCAGGTCCCTTCCAGCGTAGGCTCCAAACTCTTCTTCCGCTGAAAATTTTGCACCAGAATCCAATCACCAGGCTGAATGTTGTGTCCGGGTCCCTCTGGTATATCAGCAGAGCCTCCAGGACCTGTTGGTGAATAGAACACAAATTTTCAGTTAACTGGCACAGGTAGTCGATCAACAACGGAAACTCAATATCGGAGAACCTACGAGGGCGCGGGACGCCCCAGACATTTGCCGGGTGTCCAAACATGACCTCGTAGGGTGACAATCCTGTTCTAGAATGTGCTGTGTTTCTTGTCGACAAAAGAGCTAATGGTAAAGCATCTGGCCACTGTAACCCTGTTATCTCCTGAATCTTTGCCAATTTCAGTTTGAGAGTACCATTGTACTTCTCAACCAAACCTGCTGACTAGGGGTGGTTTGCAGCAGGAAACTTCTGCTTTATGTGCAGACCATCACAAACTAACTGGATAACCTTAGCGTTGAAATGACTTCCGTTATCACTCCAGAGCAAACGGGGCAAGCCGAAACGAGGAAAGAACTCCTTGAAGAGTACCTTTGCAGTCGTCATGGCTGTATTGTCTTTAGTGGGGTAAGCCTCAACCCATTTACTGAATGCACAGACAACCACCAACACGTACTTCAAGTTATTGACCCTGTCCAATTCAATGTAATCTAACTAAAGGACCTCAAAAGGGAAAGTAGGTGGTACAAAATTACCAGGTGGCGTAGGGGTACCCTTCCCAGGATTGTGCATCATGCACACCATACAGTACTTCACTAAATGTGTAGCTATCTTCGAAATGTTGTCATTCTGCCATACAGGGTCTAACAACTTGTAAATACCCTTAGCACTGATATGAGCTGGGCCATGAGCCATTGTGACTACAGGAAGAACTTATGCATCTGGCAACATCCATCTTTGCTTCTCAGACTTGTCAATCCAACATCCCTCATCGTTCAATTGTGCTGTACTTTCCTGCCACACAGCCAATTCCTCCACTGTGGCCTCACTCTGTATTTCCTTCACATTCTCAAGTGTATCCTCAAACATGGTGACCTCGGGCACCCACCTAGCGGGACCTGCTACGAACATTCTTTTCATCCTAGTCCGGGCTGTCTCCTTAGCTGTCTGGTCTGCAAAAGCGTTCCCTTTACCTACATCGTCAGTAACTTTCCTATGGGTGCTACACTTGACTATTGCCAATTTCTTAGGGAGTGTCAAAGCGGACAGAAGCCTATATATAAGATGACCATGCTGGATCTTTGTGCCATGGGAAGTATGGAACCCTCTCTCTGCCCAGAGCCACCCGAAATTATGGGCGACTCCAAAGGCGTACTAGCTGGCAGTATAAATATTGACAAATAGCCCCTCACTCAATTCACAGGCTCGAATAAGGGCAATGAGCTCTGCAGCTTGGGCCGACTGATAGGGAACTTGTGATGTCTCAACCACCGTACGCAATGTAGTAATAGCGTATGCAGCAGTTGTAGTGCCATCTGGTAATTTAAAGCAAGAGCCATCGACATATAGTTCCCCATGAGGGTCAGATAAGGGAACATCAGTCAAGTCTACCCATCCTTTCGTCTCTTCTTCAGTCCAGAAGATACAATCATGTATGTCAATCTCCTCATTCTCAGAAGGGAGGGGTAGTAACGTGGCTGGGTTCAGAGTGGCACATTGTTTGATTGTGATATGTTTGGCGAACAACGTTAGCTCATAACCTGTCAGACGTGCACTGGTGAGGTGCTGTGTCTTTGTCTTATTCAAAAGTGTATCCACAGCATGAGGTACCATGACTGTGAGATCAGTATCAAGTACGAGTCCAGCCGATTGCCTTATCGAAACAGCTCGGGAGGGCTTGTGCGACTGGATCGAGCACAGCAGAGAAGTAAGCACACGGCCGTTGCTTATCTCCAAATTTTTGTGTTAAAACAGAAAGCGCGCAACCAGCCATCTCATGGAAGTACATCACAAACAGCTTAGCATAATTTGGGGTGCCAAGTACTGGAGCGGAACAAAGCACAGTTTTCAATTGCTCAAAAGACTGCTGACATTCAGGCGTCCAGGGCAGGGGTTCATGCACATCTTTTAGTGTTAAAGCAAGCAGGGGTTTGATTAACAGCGAATAGCTAGGTATCCACTGCCTGCAATAGGAAGAGATACCTATGAAAGCGCGCACATCTTTCTGAGTTTGCGGAATGGGCATTTTAACAATGGTACTGATGTGCTCACGGGACAATCTCCTACCCTCCTTCAACAGTAGGTGACCCAAGTAGGTGACCTCCTATCCACAATACTGAAATTTGGAAAGGGATACTTTATGGCCATGTTGAGCTAAATGTAACAATAGTTTAACTGTACTGTCCCTGCAACCTTGTTCTGTATCCGAGGCAATGAGCAAGTCATCAACGTACTGAAGCAATACATTACCTGTAGGGAGCGACAAGGAATCCAGCTGACCATTTAATGCCTGACTATAGATACTCGGACTCTCGGTATAGCCTTGAGGAGTGTGACAGAATCCAAAGCTTCTACCAGCTAAGGTGAACCCAAACAGATACCTGCTGTCAGGATGAATGGGAACACTGAAGAACGCGTTTTTCAAGTCAATGAACGAAAAGAATGCAGCAGAAGAAGGAATCATTGTCAAAAGAGTCATAATGTCAGGAACCACCAGAAACTGGGGAATCACTATTTTATTAACTTCCCGCAAGGCAATCACAAAGCGATAAACATCTGCATGATCATCAGAGGAACCCGAAGGTGTCCATTTGAGAATGGGAAGAATAGGGCTATTACAAACATTAGCAGTCGTGTCCTCAACCACTCCTTTCTCAATCAAATCCTGTACAATTTGCAATAGAGCTCACTCACCTGCCTGCAGTATTTTATACTGAGGGATGCGAGGTAAAATAGCATTGTCTTTAACTCGGATCGAAACTGGCGGCATCTGTAACAGTCCCACATCTGTGTCACCTGTCGCCCAAAGAGTGGGCAGTACATCTTTAAACTCCGCAGGAAGAGGCGCATCTTTGGACAGGCACTGTGTAGCGCGCACTACATCCGGACCCATTGTCATGTAAACACCTGCTGGGGAGCAATAAATCGTAGCATGCAATTTCTTCAACAAGTCCAAACCCATCAAATTTTCTCCACAATTAGACGTCAACAAGAATGGCGAATCCACAGTGAAAGGACAAACAGTCAATGCAAGAGGTTTTGAAATGGGGCTCACAATCGGTACACCAGAAAAACCTACCGAAACATTATTATGGCTAGACAAAGCCGCCCCAGGGACCAAGGAACAAGAAATAGAACTGTTCATTGCACCTGTGTCCACCAAAAACTCCTTAGCCGAACCATGCACATCCGCACTAACGTACGGCCACATTGGTCTACAGGTATCGGAACTGGTCCCTCACTCTGTCCCTGGCTGTCCTAGCTGTAAGACATCCCTGTCACCTCATCGGTGTCATAATCATCATGATAATACTGTCCTCCCCGAGGGTCATCAAAGTAATTTTGATCAGAATGAACCTGCGAGGCTGCAGCATTCGGAACCCTGTCTGCTCCTCCAGCTCCTCGGCCTCGTCCACGAGAACCTCGTCCTCTGGGGACCGCCACCTTCTGCAAAAGCACAGGACACTCGCTACGCCAGTGTCCCTCCTCTTTGCAATACGCGCACTGTTTCGGCCCTAAAGGCGTGGTATTTGTAGGCCTGCTAGTGCGTGGAAGCTGTCGGGCTGAACCACCATGTCCTCTACCATTCCCCCTAGAAGCCTGCTGCAACGACACTTTCGTCTTCAAATCCTTGTGCTTCTTCTCCATCCTCTCCTTATCCTCATTTTCCCTGTGTTCATAATACTGCGCCATATTCAAAATGACAGTAGGGGAAGATGTGGACCAGGTGCTCTCGGAAGCCTGCAATCGGGTCGCAATCTCAAGAAGCAAATTGGAAACAAATCTATTAACAAACAGTCGAACACCACCTTCGATCGACAAATTCTGTCCACTATAATCACTATAAACACACCTTCAAACCGAGTTAAAAAATCAGACACACTCTCATCTTTCTTTTGATAGCAAGCCGATAACTTGTCCCAATCAACTTTTCTCGGAGGGATAAGAGAATGCATATACATAATGATATGGCCAGGCAAAGCAAGTATCTCTGGTCTAGGCTTTTAACCTGGCTTCCGTTCCTGATCGCATACTTTAATTTGATCCCAAGTACCACCCAACTCCGCAGCATGATCCTGGGTGTGTACCTGTCTCCAAATATCAACCGGAACTAGTAAGCCAAAGAACATTTCAATATCAGCAAGTGTCATCACTGTAGAAGAGGCAGCTTCAGTCAATTCTTTATAATAAGCAGTTGGATTATTTCTAGGGTCAGGTAACTTAGTCTTAAGAGACAATACTTTACTCCTTTTCCACGGAGTATAAACCAATTGTTCTTGGAAATGGGCCGCTGCCCCTGGTCTAGTAACAACATTGTGCTGATCCCTTAGCTCTGGTATTTCAGGGTGATAGATAGGATGAACCTCCCGCATCAGAAACTGAGATACTGGGGTGGCACTGTTCTGAAGCAGTCTACCCCGATAAGCAACCAACGTAGTAACATTACCAAAAAGTTGACCAGGCGCCATATCTGTAAAATATACATGATCCTTAATATCATATAGAATCTGCGGTGCTGCATTGTTGAAACACTGCTCCCAAAGATCGTTCAAAGTAGCCGACATGTGCTTAAGGGCATGCTGTTGTACAAAAGGCTCATAATCTTTTATCACACTCCACACATCTTCCACACAATAAATGGGATTCTGAGCTCACTGCGCAGCCTGATTAGCCAATACCTTTTTCTCTGCGTCACCCATCTCCGATCGCACATACGGACCCATTCGCTCCTTAACCCGTTCCGTGCTCCCGTCGGCCAAAGGCCGACGCGAGCACTACCTGCCCAGTGCAGCGCACGACCGTTGGCCGACGCAGCCCCTCCCACTCTTTAGAACTCCCGCACCGCAGCGAAATTCGCACCGCGGTTAAGGAGTTAAACTTCGTCCAATCTCTATCCTCAAATCCACATACTGGTGTCCCACTATTCTGTAATGTCGGGAAATGGAAGAACGCAGTGGGAGTGATAACAGAGGTAGTAGGCACTAACGTCGCTGCCGACTGTGTCGCATGTGTAAGAGCTGGCGAAAGAGATGCCGAAGCAACAGGTGTTGCAGGAGTACTAACAGTCATAGTTGCCACAGACGGCGAGGACAAAGAAAGGACAGGAGGTGCCGTGGCCACGGCAGTCCGATCAACAGTAACAGAAGCAGAAACAGCAGAGACAGAAGAGCCGGGTAGCTGAGCCTGTGAGGGAAGAGGGGGATATATCCTCTGTGGGGCATATGGGGGTGGGGGTCGAGTATCTAACAATTGTTCCACAAACTTATCATTTTCTTCTTGGGTCACATAAGATTTATCAATATTCAATCAAAACCTCCTATCTTCATGTTCAATCCCTATCTCTTGTTTCTCTCTATCATGTGCTACAGCTTTCTGAGTCAATGTTTGCATTCTCCCCTTCCGGGCCTCTTTCTCTGCTTTCATTCGCCTCTGTTTAGCCTCCTTTTGCCACGTTCGAAGAGAATCAAACATAGACTGTCTACTTCTTCTTGCAAACAACTTCTCCTGTAAAAAAACTATTTTTTGTTCATCAAAAGTGCCCGTCAAAGCCCACTGCAACTCAGCATTGTCCCTCGTATATTTGTGCCATAGCGTAGTAAACATAATAGGGCCAAGGCCATGCTTCACATACATATCAAAGTTCGGAGTGCCTTCCGGAGGCGCAGGCTGACTTTCTTCCAATCGAGCATCTGCAGAGCAACAACGACAAGAAACCAAGAAGCGGCTAAATCCAGGCATTTTCAAAAGTGTGCCAAATTCGTTATGTTGCCTGGCAAAGTGTTCACAAACACTCTGTACCAAAATCGGTCCTCAGACCATACCAAATACAAACCAAAATGGTACCATATCTACAAAGAACCAAAACAAACTCACCTGGTGCACACAGGTCAAACAAATGTATTCTCCACTGCGGACTCTTCGGACCAAACGGTCAGATTCAAGGGTTTCGCCATTCAGGACCCCAGTCGGGTTGACCGCTGGGTGAGGCACCGTCTGGTGGGACAAAAAGGGCAGCTGCAAGCAAACAATGCTACTCGTACAGGGATCCCTGATCCGTCCGTCCGACCCGACGATGGCCCCGACCTCCCCACCCGTCCGCGGGAGGGGATGGGTCACCCGATGGAGTCCCTTTTCGGGCGCCAACTGAAGGAAGTGACCCGATTAGGGCCACCCGGGTCACTCGCGACCACCTCTCAGCCTTCCATACAAATGAAGAGTCGGTCAGTAGGTAGAGAATACAAACCAAGTATATTTATTCAGGTACACTCGAGCAGAGCCCAGTCTGCCCAGTCTCTGTGGATTGCTGCAGAGGGGCTGACATCAGCAAGCATGGTGATACATTATGTACGATTCAGAACCAATGAAGGCACGCCCAGACTGGAAATTTCCAGATGGAGGCAGCTACACAAAGGAGGTACAGAAGGATAAGTTTTGATCCTGGGACCAGGCACACACTATTTCTATGCCAAGGTCGTTCTGCCTGCGCACATCGCTAGACTAGTGGGAGCAGACCTCTATCTAGTGGTAAAGGTATGCGCTAATAAGAACAGTGTATTCATTAGTACAGCAAGGCCCAACCTTTGAGAAAACAAGAATTACCAAAGCTGCTTCTCACAGAGACAGAGAGAGAATTAGTTTCGATCATGACTCAAAATGGCGGCCAAACATAAAATGCTGCTAACTTATGCAAAACTGTATATAAACAATACAGCTAAGACATTTTTCATCTAACAAAGGACCCAAATAAAAAATAAATAAATAAATACAATTATATTAATTGAAATGTGGCTGAAAAAAGTATGAACTATAACAACTCTCATAATAACGCTAATATAATTCAGGTTTCAGGTTTGACCATGTCTGGCCAAATTAGATAAACACCCTAAAGTTTTAATTTTGTTGCCAATAGACCTGTTATTGACGCCCGTTCTGCCCAGACTTGCTGTTGCCGTTTGCCACTGGAGTGGAGAGGAGGGGAGCCAGGACTACAGTCTCCAGCCTCCCTTGCGGCCGTCACCGCTAGCACCATCATCCTGCGCCAGGAGGCACTTTAAAAGTGCTCACGGGCTCCCGCAGCACGGGATGCCCGTTCTGCCCAGACTTGCTGTTGCCGTTTTCCACTGGAGGGGAGAGGAGGGGAGCCAGGACTACCGTCCCCAGCCTCCCGTGCGGCCGTCGCCGCTAGCACCATCATCCTGCGCCAGGAGGCGCTTTAAAAGTGCTCACGGGCTCACGCAGCGCGGGACGCCCGTTCTGCCCAGACTTGCTGTTGCCGTTTGCCACTGGAGGGGAGAGGAGGGGAGCCAAGACTACCGTTCCCAGCCTCCCATGTGGCCGTCGCCGCTAGCACCATCATCCTGCACCAGGAGGCGCTTTAAAAGTGCTCATGGGCTCCCGCAGCGCGGGACGCCTGTTCTGCCCAGACTTGCTGTTGCCATTTGCCACTGGAGGCGAGAGGAGAGGAGCCAGGACTACCGTCCCCAGCCTCCCGTGCGGCTGTCGCCGCTAGCACCATCATCCTGCGCCGGGAGGCGCTTTAAAAGTGCTCACGGGCTCCCGCAGTGCGGAATGCACCCGGGACGCGAAGGGCGGGCCCGTCCGGGCTCGGAAGAGGCTGGGCTGGGCCACCCCCCTTAGTTGCCCATGGAAAACCATCTCTAGCCAAAGGAGTCACATCAGAAGTCGGGATCTAAGGTGGGTGCTTTCACACCGGAAATGTTCTAATGAGTGTTTCAAGCCTGCCTCAAGTCAGGTCTGCGGCTTTTGTAATTCCCCCTCCTTCCATCCTACGAGGGAGTTCTATGCTGTGTGCAGCACTTTAGCCGCCCTGGACTCTTCATTGCAATTTAAGACCATTGTTAAATTAAAACGCATCTTTGCTAACCAGCCAAAATGGGGAGACGCGCTTGTGCAGGGAAAAAACAAACATTAACTATCCAATCGCCAACAAGTCATCAGCTTACCTCTATCGATAAAATGCTCCAGAGGGCTATAGGGGCAGTATCAACTGAAATCGAACTGACCGAGAGACAGCTATCGATAACACCGGACTTAGCCCCTCTCCTAGCCAGCCCTGATATTCAATCTGCCCTGCTAACTGTAGATCCCGTCTCTTCTAGGTCCCAGTCCAGGACATGTGCCTTGGTACACGATACACCTACCTCTGATTTGTTTATTGAGGATGTCCCCTCTGGTCCAGGGAAGAGATGGAATGCAAAAACTGTTACGAAGTCTGAGAGGAATCGGAAGAGGGGAACCACGGATCTTGTAGTGAATGGTGACCTGGGGTTGGGAGGGTTGGGTGGTCATGCGAATGAAGGTATAGAAAAACCATCCTGGGTGTCAAACTTAGTAATGGATTTGCAGTTGCAAATAAGAAATATCATTAAGGAGGAGTTGAACATCTTGACCTCGCGGGTAGATAAACTTACATCTCTGCTAGAAACCCATGTTGGCAAGGAAGACGCTAATTCTAGGGAGGAAGACCGCCCGCAGCAGTGCGTGTCCCAAACCCGTCCCGTCCACCAGAGAGTAGCTCACGCACCGGTAATGAATCCGAGCCTGCTATCGCAAATTCAGAGTAATAAGAAGGATGCAAGTAGGCATGCGAACATTTCCAGCAAGCCTAGAGACATAACCAGCCTACAAAGCCAGGAGCGCAGTCAGGGCGGGGAGAGTGGCAAGATGCAACGACATTGTCCAGAAACGCCTCTGGTTGAAGCCAACTCGCAGCATTTGGGGGCAAAGCACAGAGCAAAAGAGGGGCAAGACACACGATCAGAAGTAGTAGAGGGAAGACCAACCCTACCATGTATCAATCTCCCCCGGACTCAACACCGTATGTCATGATCCTAACTGGAGTACCAGAACTCAACAGGGGCCAAAGGGAATCATATTATGATTTAAAAAATAAATGTATTTTTTGGCTGACAAATCAACTCCAATTCTTGTATAAGGATGCCAGTGAAATCGTATTCGCCCGTAGGGTGGGTTGGGTGGGCCAGAGGCCAAAAGATATTCCTGGCGACATTATTGTGATCAATTTTAGAAACCCCCAGGTTGTAAGGTCCCTTCTAATACGAAACCAGAAAAGGCAGGAAGGGGGCATTTGGCCACTCCCTTTGGGGTATTTCTACCCCCCGAGACCAGCCCCAAAAAATAGTCAGTGGCCAGTCTGTGGGGCAGGGTCTAGGCACCAGTACCAGCAAAATACCAATTTGGGGCAGGATCAACCAAGCCCACTGTTTTTTAATCTCCCACTTACAAATAGATTTGCATCCCTAGAAGCAGTAGACTACCTAAAACTAACACAGCCACTGATTGTGGAATCAAATCCTCAGTGGGACTACAGGTGGGACTCCCATGAATGGAGGAAGTTGTGCAAGAGTCCTGTTATCTCTAGACAGGTAGCAGACTGGGCCATTAAGAGGGTTGTTGGAGTGGGAAGTGCCCAAAGCGAGGGGGTGGAAGGGTCCTTTACAAATTCTAGTGCAATAGGTACATTCCTGAGGCCCCCACAGGTACCCATAGGCCACCAGCGGGTGACTATAGAGAGCATATCCCCCAGACCCGAGTGTCCCACCATAGAGGTACCCAGCAATACAATCCAGCCATCAAAAGACATACCCAAGCTGCATGTGTTATCCTGGAACGTTGCGGGCCTCACTTCCAAACTTGACCATCCGGAGTGGGGAGCATTTATCCAGGATAATGACATTTGCATGTTCCAGGAAACCTAGGCGAGGGAGGACACCCAAAGACTAGGATATGCGACCTTCTGCTTAACAGCCACAAGTGGGGGAAGGGGAAGACCTGCAGGGGGACTTTGCACTTGGATTGCCGTGCACCTGGTTTGCACGGCTAAACAAGTCGAGGCCTCCTCCCGAGATATACTCTGTGTTATTTTGAGCTTCCCCGCCAAGATTAGAATAGCTGTAATTAATGTCTATTCTCGCCCAGTTAGCCAAGGCCAGGAGTCGATAGCTCTTGAGCAATTGACTACTTTTTTATACACTATTCCCGATAATACGCTGGTGATTCTTGCTGGCGACTTTAATTGCCAGTTTGAACCCCTGAAAGACCTAATTGGGGGTGATATTAGTGAGGAGGACCAGTATTGGGCCATACCAGAACCAAACATCTCAGCAACCCGGGCCTGGACTCCACTGGTACTCCAAATGAACACCCTTACATTGAATCACTCCCTTAGGGCCTGCAATGGGCGTACTAAATCTGATTCCCTGGCGAACCAAACTTATAATAGACCAGGTAGTTCCTCTATTTTAGATTACATATTGGTGGACACCAAATCTTGGCAGCGGGTGATTGACCTTAAGGTCATGCCTCGATATGACAGTGACCATAATGCCCTGATTCTTGAGATGGTACTGCCTTGCCCTAGGGATGTCAACACAGGCCAACAATCAGCCAGCCCCAGGTTAACTCTATCTAATTGCAGGAGGAGAGTTAAATGGGGGGTATTTTGTAAATCCCAGGAAAAGCTAGCCTCCCTTTATCAAACTGCAATTACATATCTTAAGGTTGCAAATCAACTTAGTGAAACTGCTGTTTTCACTACTGCCCTATTCGAAATCACGAACAACCACCAAGGTTTAGTATCTGACCTGGTAAATATTTTTTTCCCTATCTCAAAATCTAGGGAAAAGGTAACCCCGGGTCACCCTTGGTACAATGGCGATTGTCGTAAGGCCAAGCAAGCACTAGTTCTAGCTATCAAATCCAAAGATAGACCTCTAATAAAAGTCAAGCGAACAGCCCACAAAAACATAATTAATGTGGCTAAGAAACAATGGGAGGAAGATAAATGGGAAAGCTTGAAAAATGCCCTATGTTCTAGGGACATGAGGACTTTTTGGAATTTAGTAAACACTGGCTGCACAGATGGCAAACTGGCAATAAAACCAAATCTGGGGGCAGAACTTTGGAAGGCCCACTTTGAACCCCTTTACGAAAGGGCAAAAGGTGTAGCAGGGCAGGCCATAAATGAGTGCCCCCACTTGCAGCTACCTATCTCTGCTGTTCCACCAATTTCTCTAAAAGAGATAATGGATGCCCTAAGTAGGGTCACCCCCTCTAAGGCACCGGGACTAGATAAGATTCCAGGCGACCTCTTCCGCAATGAGCCTAATATTTGGGCCCCCTACTTATGGACCCTGTTTAATGCTATCTTGCACGGAATGCCGATTCCTAAGACCTGGCTGGGGGCGGAAATTATTCCAATTCACAAAAAGGGCTCACCACTGCTACCCGCTAATTACAGCCCAATTAGCCTCATAGACTTCACCCAGAAGACATACGCATGAGTGCTTTTGGGTCGATTAGAGAGCTGGATGGAGGAGTACTCTATACTCAGCCCCTATCAGGCAGGTTTTAGAGTTAAAATGTCAACAATAGATCAAATTCTAAGGCTGCAACTTGTGTACTGGAAGACAGTACTTCTGGAGGGTGGCAGCCTTTATTTGATCTTCGTCGACTTAAAATCAGCATTTGACCTGGTCCCCAGGGACAAACTGTGGTCCATTTTACTAGAAATGGGGGCTGCTCCCTATCTCTGTCACCAGATGAAACGGCTCCATGAATGCAATTACGCCCAAATCAGGCACGGGAAAAATGGCGAGCTCACTGACCCCATTTCCATAGAAAGAGGAGTAAGTCAAGGGTGCATGTTGGCTCCGACCCTTTTCTGTCTATTTAATAACGGCTTAGTAGAGACCCTGATTGATGGGAGGGACATAGATGCCCTTAGGTTGGCGAACCTCAAGGTCCCCACCTTGATGTTCGCTGACGACACCCTCTTACTATCTAAGTCCCCTATGGGAATACAGAGGGCTCTAGATATCTTCCATTCATTTTGCAAAAGCAGGGGTTTAGAGATAAATTCACAGAAAACCAAATATATGGCTTTTAATGTAGGAAACAATACACGACCAAACCCTCAGCTAGATGGGAAACCACTAGAGAAAGTGACTGTCTTCGAATATTTAGGATTAACACTTACCGAGAAGATGGAGTGGAGTGCACAAATAAAGAAGGCCAGCCTTAAGCTGGCAGAGACAACGGGGGGATTAGCTAAAACGCTCAGGAAGTGTAACCATAAAATGGTTGGGCCAGTGATGGAAATTTATAAAGCCCAAATACGGGGGGCAGCTCTGTATGGGGCAGAAATCTGAGGCCATCGGCCAACCGACCCCCTATCTAAGAATGAGAATTCCTTTGCCAGGCAACTCCTAGGTCTTCCCAAAAGCACTCCACTTACGCCACTTCGAATGGATCTTGGGGTTGGTCCAATTGCAGAGGAAGTTGCCCTTAGACCCCTCCTACACTGGCGACGCCTATGGAGTACCCCAGAATTAGAAGCTTTTAGAGAAGAACTAAAGGAAGTGTTAAACCTACAAGGAGCTAGTAAAATCCCATGGCTGGCGTATATTAAAAACTCCCTAGAAGCCATGGGGATGGGGGACCTATGGGCTAACGCTGAAGGAAGCTGCATGTTAATACCCAGGAAGACCCTGTCAAAGATCTTTAGGGATTACAAACTCAATCAGTTTAAGAGGAACCCCGCATCTGGCACAATGACTGCATCCTGCCTAGAGATCAAAGAGCAATACAGGCTAGAACCTGCTCTTGATGTCATTCAGCCTCCCCTTGCCAAAAAATTGTATCTACAATTTAGGCACGGAGCATTGCCGCTTCGCGCCTTTACAAATAACTGGGGGGGCACTTTGACCCAGGGTTGCCCGGCTTGTAATTATATTTCGGAGACGGACCAACATGTATTATTCTTTTATCCGGCATACAAGATGGCTAGATATGTAGAAATCTTGGAACAAATCACTGTGCGGAGGCCTATAGGATATTGAAATATGACACTAGTATGCCGTTTGTGTATTCTGTCTCCCGATATCTGTTCTCCATGTGGTGTGCACGCCGAGCTATTTTAAAATCAGGCTCTGCCTAAATTCGATCACTTCATCCCCTCTCTGTGATTATATATTGGTACCAACCTCACCATTTCAAATGCCATAAACGCGTATTTTAATGTATTTATTATATTTTATAATTTTTATTTGGAATTCTTTGATACTGTACTGCACATGCACTTTATCTTTGGAAATTTATATGTATGAATTGTGACGTATTTTTACTTGTGCTTTTATGGTCTTATTGGCCGAAATAAAGAATTCTTGAATTGAATTGAATTGAAATAAGAGGCCAACTCCATATTTTAAGAGAGACTGTGCTGAGATAAACTTCCATCTCTTTTCGTGGCACACAGTGACAAAGGGACAATTTTGTTTATGCTGAATATGTATCATATGCCTTACACATAGGTGACTAGTCTCAGCTGTGCCAAAACTGCAACTGTTAACTTACAATGTACCAGTTATTAATATGTGCCACCACACAATGTCACACTGTTGGACTGAAACTATGTTGAGTCAGTCACCCAATAATAGGAGATGCACTGTGCAACATAAGCAAATTCTATTTTTAAAGTGTTCATGTGGCTGAGGCCAGGTCGGCAGTCTTCACACAACAGCAAAGGTCTGAAAATGAGGTCAAATGAGTAAAAAGAACTTGGGGAACACCATAGGGAGGCAGGATGTTTTGAAAGATAACTTCAAGGCCATAGAACCAGTTGTAACACTTTAGACATCTACTACAAAAGAAGGGTTATCAAAATGTGATACTTGACTGTTCTGAAGCATAAGGCATGTTGTGTTTTTGTGTTGTTTGTCAGGGAATCTAGCAAAGAGTTACCTGGATAGAGGCTCCCTATACGCTATTCACGGCATGATACACCTTGAACCGGAATCTGATGGCCCTTCTATTGTATAAGTAAATTTAGTTTTCTTATCACTATAATCTCTCCAACACTCATTTGGTCCTCCGATGGACCTTGCTTTGTGCCGATGAGGGGATGGACATGGAGGACCCAATATCCGGCTATCCAATGAGGACCAGGAATTACACAACCAACTTACAAGCTAGTAATTGAGTTCATGTATATGACTCCTAAAACCAGACTATACAAATAAAGAATTATCACGGCTAGTCCAAATCTTCTGACGAATTTTAGTCAGACTGGAATCATGCAAACCAATAATTCTGTTAAGGCAATACAAGACAATAACATTAGTACCTGGTGTTCGGACAATTCGCTATGCTGATCTCCCCCTGTCATTAATAAATCAATTGGAATGCACAATCAACTTGAGAAAACAAGTCATGATAAAGCAGAGTCTGGTTTAGTTAAAGATACATTTTATCAAAAGTATTCAAAAGGGCAAAGACATCATTATTAAACATTTACGAGTTAATGAGTGCCGGACAGTCTAATTAGTTTGGGCTTGCCATAAAGTGGCAAGGAGCTTTAGAATGTTCAGCAAGGACATGAGCCGCGATTGCTCATGAACAGTGTCCAATCGAGAGAGAGTCCAAGATTGGCGCACACAGCGTATGTGTCAGCCCGAAAGAAGAGCAAGTAGAGTCTGCAAAGGGTTCCCAACAGAAAGATGCAAGCAAACCAGTGTATAATAAGTCTCTGGCTCCGGGGTGACACCTCCTTGGTCATCTCATCATCTCAGACCACTCAGTCCATTGGTCAGTTCGTATAAGAAGATTGTCATGTGGCACATATTATAGAAAGAGTGGTACTGATCACGTAAGTAGTCAGATCATCAAAATATACATAAACTTTCAAACAATGATTCTTTAGCTACAGGCACATGAATGAGTTCAAGAGGATAGTTTCCCATGGCAAATGTTTCCAAAGTATCAACTTTGTTGCAATCAGTACTTGTGCGCGAGTGAGAACTCTTCTAGTAAGGCAGTTTAACTTCACATTGTAAGTTTGGGAAAACGTTTTACGAGTGTAAGACAAAGCAGAGTAGGAAAATGCAGGCCTAAATTTAAAGTTGATTTAAGAATGTGCAGAATATGAAGGAATGGAAATTTACCTTTCATAAAGGAAATCAATAATATAATAATCTTTTCAATGTATAAGCACTCAGAATATATTATTAGTTGGGTTGCAATACTCACATGTAACTTTGACATATTACTGCGTTTTCAAAGTACCAACGTGTAAAAATATTTATTATCATAAAATATTAATATAGTTTCCAGTGTTTTACATTAGTACATATATGATTATGCTCTGAAGGTTTCATTTTGTTTACACTCAGTATGGCTATGCACCACCATTTTTGCCTTTCTCATCTGGTGCACAATTTCAGGTTCACTGACATAACATCGATGCACAAAATATCGATGTAAAAAATATCGATAAAAAAATATAGACAACAAAAATATCGACTCCTATGCTTAAAAAGGTAAGTACAAAAATATTGGAAAAAAATATCGATGTAAAAAATATCGATTTAAATATATATATAGAAAATAAAATAATATATATTTACTACATTAAATAATAATATTAATTTAAACAAAATAAATTACATTTAATATACATTTTGACAAAATATAACAAATACACTTAAGTAAAAAAATAAACACACACACGTAATAATTTATACATATATATTTACTTTAAAATAATTACTAAATTAGTATCTTTGATTTATTTTAAAACTTTTAAATTATATCAATCTAAAATATATATATATATAAACAATTTAAAATATAAAAAAAATTATACAATAAAATAAAACATTAAACTATGAAAAAATATTTAAACTTAAATTGCCCAATACAATAAGTGCAACAGTAGGGAAAGTGTTGGATAGCAAAATAATTAAATTTACTATTCCAACTCCAGTGAGTGCAACAGTAGGGAAAGTGTTGGATAGCGGAGGGGTAAAAATGACTGTTCCCACTCCAAAGAGTGCAACAGTAGGGAAAGTGTTGGATAGCTGAGGGTAAAAATTACTATTCCTACTCCAAAGAGTGCAACAGTAGGGAAAGTGTTAGATAGCTGAGGGGTAAAAATTACTATTACCACTACACTGAGAAAAACAGTGGGGAAAGTGTTGGATAGCGGAGATGAAAAAATGACTATTCCCATTCCAGTGAGTGTAACAGTAGGGAAAGTGTTGGATAGGGGAGGGGTAAAAATTACTATTCCCACTCCAGTAACAGCACCAGTAAGGAAAGTATTGGATAGCGAAGGGGTATAAATTACTATTCCCACTCCACTGAGTGCAACAGTAGGATAAGTGTTGGATGACGGAAAGGTAAAAATTACTATTCCCACTCCAGTGAGTGCAACAGTAGGGAAAGTGTTGGATAGCGGAGGGGTAACATTTACTATTCCCACTCCAGTGAGAGCAACAGTAGGGAAGTGTTGGATATCGGAGGGGCAAAAATTACTATTCCCACTCCAAAGACTGCAACAGTAGGGAAAATGTTGGATAGCGGAGAGGTAAAAATTTTGTATTCTCACTACACTGAATGCAACAGTAGGATATATGTTGGATAGCGTAGGGGTAAAAAAATGTATTCCCACTCCCGTGAGTGCAACAGTAGGGAAAGTGTTGGATAGCAGAGGGGTAAAAAAATACTATTCCCACTCCAGAGAGTGCAACAGTAGGGAAAGTGTTGGATAGTGCGTAAAGGTAAACATTACTATTCCAACTCCAGTGAGTGCAACAGTAGGGAAAGTGTTGGATAGCAGAGGGGTAAAATTTACTATTCCCACTCCGGTGAGAGAAACAGTAGGGAAAGTGTTGGATAGCGGAGGGGCAAAAATTACTATTCCCACTCCAGTGAATGCAACAGTAGGGAAAGTGCTGGATAGCAAAGGGGTAAAAATTACTATTCCCACTCCAGTGAGTGCAACAGTAGGGAAAGTGTTAAATAGCGTAGAAAAAAAATGCTATTCACACTCAAACACTTAAAAAATATATATTAAAAATTAAATAAAATAATGAAAATAAATAAACAATATTAAAACAATATATATATATATATTAAACATATAAAAAGATCACATATTATAATATTGATTACATATAACAAAAAACAACAAATATTATAAAAAATAAAATATTAAATAAGTTTACAAAAAAACACTTTTAAACTACAAAATATTTACAAACAAAAACATTAATTAAAACATAAATGTATTCATTTTATTTCCTACCCTATAACACCACACCAATAACAAAACACTTCAACATTTTTTATTTAAAATATTTACATAATTAACATAATTAATAATCAATTACAAAAATATTATTAATAAAACACATTAATTGACTACACAAACTTTAACACTTTTACATCCACAACAAACACCTAAATTAAATTATAAAATAATAAATCAAAATTAAAACTTATTTTAACATTAAAAACTATTACTATTAACAACTAATAATTAAATAATTAAAATGTATTTAATACCCATCCTTTACCCCTTTAAAAGTAAAAACAACACACACAAAAATAAACAATTACCCAAAATAAATACCAAATAATTAACATTAATTAACAACTATATATTAATTAATTAATAATTAATTAAACACAAATTACTTCCCACCCTTTACTCTCATAAACACCACAACACACACCTAAAGTTAATTACACAATTACCATAGTTAATTACCAATTAATTAATTAAAATTAACTAACAACCAATTATAAATTCATCAATTAAAAATAAATTACTTCCAACCCTTTACACCTATAAACACCACAACACACACCTAAAATTAATTACAAAATTACCAAAATTAATAACCAATTAATCAATTAAATCTTTACACATTTAACACTATAACAACTCAATTAAACAAATATTAATATATAAAAATTAACCAATAAATTTAATATAATTAAATTACTTCCCACCCTATTCCCCTATAAACCCACAACCCACTATGGCACTAAAAGTGCAAAATTCAAATAAAAAAATTAAAAAATTTAATATAATTAAATTACTACCCACCCTATTCCCCTATAAACCCACAACCCACTGTGGAACTAAAAGCGCAAAATTCAAATATTTTTTTTTATAACTATTAAAAACTTAACACATATATTTAATATTCAAACAATTCTTATATAAAAAAATACATCACATACACTTCGATATTTTTAAAATCGATATTACTTACCTTAAATTGATATTCTTGACCACGATATTCTTGCTGTCGATATTTCTTACCAACGATATTAATGATTTGATATTTGTGCAACCCGATATTTTGTACTCTATATTCTGTCTCTGCACCCAATTTCACATATGCACATGATGGAACTCAGAATGAAACCCTTCAATATCACATGTAAAAATAACTAGATTACATTAGATTTCATTAATTCTTCACACACATTGCTATTTCAATGTGGATGAGTAGGAATTTCATAACACGCGAGTACATCACTTTAACCTTCTAATACACATTGAAATAATATGCAAAGACTGGTTAATAAAATATGAATCTATATTTTTAAAATGAATATGATTTAATCTATTCTACAATGAACTGCATGCTTTTATGATGCAGTAACTAAGGGCCTAATTATGATGCCGAAAGGCCCGCCACCGACAGCCTATCGGTGGCGGGCCCTCCACCATCACACTGTGCTTTTCCGCCCGCCATATTATGTTAGCGGGGGAAGCGTTGGTGAAGCATGGCGGTCGAAAAGACCGACCGCCTTGGTTCCGACAGGCGGTCCTTTTCCGACCGCCTGTCGGAGCACTCACATTGTCCAGCATTGCGGTGGTGCCTGCCAGGCACCGCCGTTGGGATTATGATATCCCTTTCTGTCGGTCGTTTTGCGGCGGTCAAACCGCAATGAAAAGGCAGGCGGAAACGGATTTGGGGGCCTGTAGCGGGCCCCCCTTCATCCCTGGGCCTGGGGCAAGGGGACTGGGGGGGCACGTATGGTGCACCCCTACATATCCCTGCATCATGTGGCAGGCACTGCATGGTGCCTGCCATGTAGTGCAGGGATATGCAAGTGTCTTTTCTGACGCATTGCGGCGGGTGCTGCTAACCGCATCCCCGCCACAATGCATAGTATAGGTGATGCGACCGCCGTGGTGGCGGTCACATCACAATTCGGGTTGTGGGGAGGCCACCCCATAGGCGGCCGGTCCCAAATCCGAAACGATGGCGGACGGACTGAAGCCGGTCCGCCATCGTAATGACCCCCTAAGTTTTCTCACATTTATTTCTCATGTTTCTTATAATGTATAATTGGTGCAAGTTTATTCATAAATTATTCACAATGTCTCATAATCGGTTTATATGTCAAGTAAAGGTTCTCACAGCTTTTCAGCTGCATCACCACTGAATACCATATTTAGTGAATACCTCAGCAAGTTAGGACATTGTTTCCTTAAATTATCAACGCTCCTATGGAGAGACTTAAAACAGAAACCACACGTCTTTGTGGAATTTTAACCGCAAATAGGTTAATGAGGTTAGACCGTCGAAGACAAACCTAACAATGCAGCTGAAGGCCTTGTGTGGGCTTTAACCACAAAACGTATCAAAGTCACATATGTGAATATGTAGTTATACAGCGTATCTATTAATGCATGGTAGTATTGCAATGCAAAGTGGGATTTATATAATCCTATAGCTGTATTGTGATAGAGAAGCAAGTGCAGACACACAAAGCTACTAATATGAATTTGTGTTGTTAGGGGTGACTCATGCGATTGCTATTAGTCATTTTTCATAGATTTTCCAGTCAAGGCAACAACATGCAGAATCAACTGCCTCTCCTCTTCTGCACCTATTTTATTTAATCCCGTAGTACATATTCTAAAAGGTAAATTAAAGCTTTGCTTTTGATATCTGTAAATTGTTTTGTCAATGCCTCATGTTTTCAGAATCAAAGAGTGTAGACAGATTACATCTGCAGTGAGCTTATGCTCTATACAGGAGGCCTCAGTTGGATACGGTGATAAGCCATTGCTAACAGCTACAGGTCTGGTTCACTAGGAAAACGTATTTCTGTTGCCATGGGTCTGATTTGTATATTATTAAAAGTTATGATAAATATATTAGGCTTAACATATTGGTTGTGAAAAGCATGTGTTAAAATTAACAGGCATTTAAGGGTGGATTGTTATGTTTCTGTCGTAAAGCCTGCAGATAGGTATTTTGTTACATGAAATGTCTAATTACCTTTGTAGGGAATGATTTCCGTGTTGGTTACTGCCTCTGACAAACCCTATGGGTAGAAGATCTGCACTGTATTAATTCTTTCTAGAATCTCTTCTTAGATATCTGCCAGGATATTGTAATAGAAAAAAAATACATAATTCATACATCCATATATATAGATATATACACATTACGATACATAGAGGGCCTTTGAGTCCACTCTGTTCTCCCACCATTAGTCTCTCTGAGTGTCATTTACACACTGTTATGTTATCTTTTGTTATGTTATGTATGTTATGTTATGTTATGTTATGTTGATTTGAATATCTCATTAATTAACCGAGTGGGTATCCAGGTGCTTGGGCAGGTGAGTAGGTTTGTGGTCACATGGTGCTTATACGAGGAGCAAGGATTTCAGCTTCTTGAGGAACTCAAGAAGTGAGGAGTATGATCTGATGTGTTGAGGGAGGATGTTCCATGCCATGGGTACGATGTAGGAGAATGAGCAAGCTCCAGCTTTGCTTTTGCAGATGCCGGGAATATGTGTGAGTGAAAGTGAGGCAGAGCGAAGGTGTCTGGTGGGTTGGAAAACGTGTATGCAGCTGTTCAAGAATTCTGGGACTGTGTTGTGTAGGGCTTTGTATGTTTGCGTGAGAAGATTTAATTGGCTGCGCTTATGAATGGGGATCCAGCGAAGATTCCTGAGGTCTGGTGTGATGTGGGTGCCGCGTGGGAGGTCGAGTATGAGTCTTACAGCGGTGTTCTGGATGGTCTGGAGTCTGTTTAGGAGTTGTTTGGAGATTCTGGCCTAGAGAGTGTTGTCGTAGTCCAGCCTCTTGGTGATGAGTGTTTGCATGATGGTCCGTCTGGTGTTCTGAGGCAACTATTTGAAGATTTTTCATAGTATGCATAGGATGCGGAAGCAGGAGGTGCACACTGCGTTGACTTAAGCCGTCATGTTGAGCTTGCCCAAGTCATGATTCCATCCATGACAATCAACTTCATGGGGTAATGGCTGTGCATCAGCCATTTGCTCTTTTGCCCTCTGGGTGACAGCATTTTCTGATCTTGTGTATACCTCCACAGGAAAATGAGTGTGCTGCAGTAACAGGACTGGTTGGTCTGTCATTTAGTTTTACATGTTCTCAATTTATAGTTTCTCTTTCATTTCTGTGTTTCTACTTGTTTTATTTTAATGTTTCTTAAGACTCTCCAGGCAGTTTAATTTTTCTTTTTGCTTGCCTCTCATTTCATCTGGGAGTTCACCACATTCCAAATGGTCACTTACTCTAAAACAGTAGATAATTGTGGGATGTCGTTGTCCATAGTGTACCATTGTGTGCCATTCCAAGATGACCAACACGTTGGTTCTAAATGTGGTGGCCATGCTTGAACTTTAAAACAATAATAGACTATTTACAAGATCTTTGCAAGACAGCCACCTGCTGCTATGTTTAGTTTTGTTATTGAAACATATGCCGTGATTGGAAAGCAGCATGTTTTCTTATTTCTACTTGCATTCTTGTAGTTTACCTTGGATATGTTGTTGAGTTTGTATGTGTTGCATTGTGGTTTTGTTACAGGGTCAATTCATGAATGGATGCATGAGTGCAAAGATGAGTGGCAAACAAGGCCGGACTGGCCATAGCGGGCACCGGGCGTTTCCCTGGTGGGCCGAAAGGGTGGGGGCCGGTTTTGGGCCCCTGGGGTGTCGTTTTTGTTACCGGGAGCTGGCAATATCGGACCCCTGTAACAAAATCGGCCAAAACCGGCCCTAGCAAACAGCTTGCCCCCTCCCCGGGGACTGGCCGAGCAGTTTGCCAGGGCTGGTATCGGTTCCCAGTACGGCCCTGGTGGCAAAGTGAGTGCATGATGACATTATGAGTTTCTACACTCATCAGAGACACAAAAGGCCCTTCATTTATAGGCCACACATATTGCCATTCCCAATGTCTAGGAAATTGTGTTACTGGTTGAGAAGGTGAATTCCTACTCAAGAAACAACCACAATTCTTGTCAGAGTGAAACACAAGTAAACCCCAAATTGACCTGTTCTCAACCCTCTGGTAGCTTGGCACAAAAGCAGTCAGGCTTAACTTGGAGGCAATGTGTAAAGTATTTAAGCAGCACTTCAAACAGTTATAAGGTAAAAACACAACACAAGAAAAATCCCACTCTAAAAAAGAGTACTTGTATTGTATACTTATTATTGAATGAAGAAGTGTCTGTCTCATCACAGACTTTTTGAAAAAAAGAAAAAAGATATCATAATTTGTGATATGAAAAGAAAGGTTAAATAAATAACCTGATCAAGTTGGATAGACTCCAGTGATCGTTTTGCTTTAAACATATAGCAGTTAAATTAAAGAGTAGCCCGGTCTATTGTTGTGTATTACTTACTTCGGCCCTACCTGGCTATTGTCTTGTGGGCCAAAATCCCCTTGTTCCCAACTTTCTAAAAGTGACATTTTCAGAATTGTGATTTAAAATCCGGCTTTACCTCTAAAGAGGGTTTTAAATTGCAAATCTTTGGACACCAAGTTTGACATTCCTAATTTCTCCTAATCAGAAGTTATCACTTATTAAATGTAATAAGGTAACCCAATGTTATCCAATGGGAGAGGCAGGCCTTACAATAGTGAGAAACTAATTTAGGAGTTTTTCGGTACCAGGACATGTAAAACTTAAAAGTACATGTCCAACTTTTTAAATGCGCTGCACCCTGCTCCATGGGCTCGGTAGGGCCTATCCAAGGGGTGACTTACATGTATTAAAAAGTGAGGTTTAGGCCTGGAGAAAGGTGTATTTTGCCAGGTCGAAATGGCAGTTTAACCTGAACACATAGGCTTCAATGGCAGGCCTGAGACATGTTTAAAGGGCTATCTAAGTGGGTGGCACAATGAGTGCTGCAGACCCACTAGTAGCATTTAATTTACACGCCCTTGGTACATGTAGTACCACCTTACTAGGGACTTACAAGTAAATTGAATATGCCAATACGGTGTAAGCCACTTTCACTATGATTAAAGGAGAGAGCACAAGCACTTTAGCACTGGTTAGCAGTGGTAAAGTTTTCAAATTCCTAATAGCCTACAATAACGGTTTAAAAAACTGGAGGGTGGAGGCAAAAAGCTTGATGACTCTGCAGGGAAAGCCAAGTCCAACAGAATGCTTGTTTTATCTCTCTGCTACAAGATGTTTGAGAAGGTGCTTTTTCTTTATTTATGAGAGAGGATCAGTCACCGAGCCAGTCTTGGTTAGACAGTACAGTTCCAGAGTTATCAGTGTTCGTGATGGTTAGAGTAAGTTAATTCCTGGAGTGATTTCACAAGTGGTATTTAGTTGGAATTCACTGCCATTTACAACCCATTTGAGAGGCATTACTTTAATCAAAGAAGCTAAAACCTTTAGAATGAAAAACCACTTGCTGTTAGGAGAGGATTTCAATGGATTAGTTTGTTTCAATGAGAAAAAACACTTGCTTCTTGCAGCAGCTACTGGGGCATTATATCAATTAGAGGTGAACTTGACTTCCTCTAGCTTGCCCTTTGGTACCTCAGGCACTGTCCTTGCTACACTTGCTCTTAGGGGTATTGAAACAGTGACAACCCCAAAATGAAACAAGACTCTAAGAGCACTGTTTACTTCCTGCAGTTTCCATTGCTTAATCTACTCTTGCACCTTAGCAGCAAATATCAAGCTGTTAAAAAGCTATCAACCCTCTGATGTCATTAGACATCAAACAAGCGATGATGTTAATTCCACTCCACCTGGCATTTTGGTGGATGGAGTGGCATAGCAAAGGTGACAAAGGCCCAAGTAATAGCAAGAGAAATTTCCTTCATGCTCCTAGTTTGGCAGTAAAAGACATCCTGGGGTTCACTGGTCCCCTCTCGCTAATGAGCACCCATTGCAACAGAACACTTTCTACTAATGATAATTGCGGCCTTTTAAAATCAACAGTACCGCCTGTTCATATCTAAATTTATGAAGGCAACATCATTAAAACTAAATAAAGCCTCTCATTCCAGTGCTTGAGGTGGCACCTCACAAACTCTCTTCTCAGGAATCTTGTCAACATGGGCAGAATAGAGAACCAAAACAGCCTGGCAAATATGCTCTAACGTGCCCCACTGCCTTGGTTTCCTTGTGCAATCCCTCCATTTCCATCCATCCGTTCTCTCTCTTTTCATCCATCCATTCTCTCTCTCTCTCCTTCTCTCCTCTCATTCTTCTCAATCTCTGATCATTTTCTCTCTCCCTTACCCCTTAACCCTCCCTCTTTCTCTTTTTCTCTCTCTTGAAGCCTCCTTTTGCCTGCTGCAACTATCCTCGAGGAGCTTGGGAAAGTGACAGAGGCATGAGGAGCCACCTTGGGCTTTCAAAACCAGCTTCTAGCTCCAGCCCACTAGGAAAATGCCTGGTGGAATAAAAGACCTGTCTGGTCCTGCTTGTCGACATCCACAAAACTACATATCTCAGTTTGGAAGACGCCAACCTTGCACACCACACATATTCTTCAGCATGCCCGACCCTTCCAACCACATTGAATATTATCCTTGCTTGTTATATCATGAACTCCATTCATACGATATACACATACACCCTTACCTCAATAAAATCAAACCACTCATAATATATGGAAGGCCAGAGCAGGGCCAATTGAAGTTGTTAAAACATATAGATATTTAGGGGTGGTGTTCGATGACAGAGTCTGTTTTAAATACCATTTTAAAGACCTAAGGGCAAAAACTGTGATTTTAATTCATGCCTTTAAATGTTTGAAAAAATCGGTGAATTTTCAATCTTATGATCACATTCTTAAAGTCATGAAAGCCAAGTTGCAGCCAACCCTTTTATATGGCTCACCCATTACCAGAGGGAAAGATGCGAAGCTCCTAGATTTACTGGTAGTCAAGGCCTTCAAATCAACTTTTGGGATCCCCAGGTCAGTAGGCCAAGCTGAAATAAGATTAGAGTTTGGTCTCCAAAGACAGTGCTTGGTGTCAGAAGGAGCTTTTTTAAATGTTTGTATTCTATGTTCTCTTCTGCTCCTGCTTCCCTAGAGAACAATTGCTGGCTAGAAATCAATAAGTCTGCTTATGCTGTTAATTGGAGATCTCATATTTCAACTTGCCTAAGGGATGTTGGTCTGCAAAAAGCGCGTCAAGAATTGAAAATGCGCAATTATAAATTAATCCTAAAAACCCAAATCAAAACTGAATCCCTTAAGATGGACCAAAGCGCATTATCAGGGAAAAATCATGCACGGTATGTGATTAACTCATACCAGTCCTTACGCATTCAGCCATGTCTGACTGCTCATTTCTCAGCAAAAATAAAAAATATTTTTTTAAATCTACGAATGGGAATAAATCTAACAAAAGAGGGCACGTCGCCTTGGATTCAGCAGTGGCCGGTTACTAACTGTAGACTTTGCGGATGGCCACAATAATCTTTAGTTCATATAGTATGTGTGTGTCCTAAATTGCTTAAAATTCGATGTATCTTCTTGAAACCCCTATTTTTGAAGATCGGGGTCAGATCAGCTCGCCAGGCACTTATTATGTCCCTGTCGGGCGAGTCGATCCCGTTGTTATGCCAATTGATAAAAAATTTTAAATGCAACCGAAAAATGTGTGGTATAGTCAGTTTGAGATGTATTATATTTGTATCCTATGATCTTAAGAGAATTTTGCACTGTTTGATATTTTGTAGAACTTAGGGCCTCATTATGATGGCGGAAGGACCGCCACCGCAGGTGGCAACCGCCGGCCCTGCGGTGGCGGTCCTTCCGCCATCGAACGGAATTTTCCCACCGCCGGATTATGATGGTGGTGGGAACATGACAGCGTCCGCTGTGGACGCAAAGACCGTCCGCCGCCAGCAATCGTACCGATTGCCTGACGGACGGTGCAGGGGGCCCAAAATGGTGTCAGTGCCTAGCAGGCACCGTCCACCAGATTAGGATGCATGCCAGAACCTGCCTTTCCATGGCGGCATCGGCATACGGAGTTTTGCATTGGGGCCCGTTGCGGGCCCCCGGGGGGTGGGGGGATTGGGGGGCTGCACTTGGGGGGTACCTATGGTGCCCCCCTACATTGCCATACACAAGGTGGCAGGCACCGCGCGGTGCCTGTCACGTTGTGCATGGCAATGCAAACCATGCACTTTTGACATTGCGGACGGAGCTGCACCCAGCAGCACCGTCCGCAATGTTAAAGGCCAGAATGCGCCCGCCACTGTGGCGGGCGCATCCTAATTGGCCTCGTGGGACCGCCACACCTCTGGCGGTCGGTCCCATTTTCCGTTACGGTGGCGGGCGGACAAAGTCCGCACGCCATCGTAATGGAGCCCTTAGTGTTCACGCCATTAGGGTAATAATTTGAAATGTAATAACTGAAGTTATTCTGTTATAGTAATTATTGATGCATTTTATAATCGTCTTTGCACAATGGAATTACTATTTTTTGCACGTCGGCACTTTAATATGCAATATGTGCAATATCCTGTTATAGTAATTATTGATGCATTTTATAATATGTTCTCACAATGGAATCGCTATTTTTTGCATGGCCTAGCCATGTTTGATGGATTTTATAATGTCTGTGGTACCGTTTGTTAAATATTGTGTGATTGTGAAGATGTTTTAATTGCAATGATTTTTATTAATCAAGCACTCATTCAAAGACCCATGCAAGGAAACATCCCCATATACAACCAGAATAAAGTCAGTGGTAATCCCAGTCCTGCAAAACATACACTTTTGGCTCAAATCCATGACACACCACCAGGACCTATAAACCAGCTGGGGTTTGATCCTATAAGGCTACCTTGGGGGCGGGACCAGTGCGAAACCAAAGAACGGAGAGAACCCCCAGTCACCATAAATCAAAGACAATTGTGCACAAATAAAGCAAAACTAAGGGCATGAATCCTCTGTGACCAATAAACCTTTTGCAATTAATTTATCTACTTTAATTATTATTTCAAATTAGCACTGATTATGAAGAGGACAAATAATATAGCAACAAGTTCACAAGACTGAACAAGGAAACAATCATATGAACCATAAATATGAGACATTCACATTAATGATAAAATAATGCAAATCAAAAACAAAACATAAACAAATAAACAGTTAAAGCACTCCTCGTTTTGCAAAAATAGCACAAACAGTCCAGATAGTCTTAATCACAGAAAAAAGAGCAACGCTAATTATTCTCCGTGCATGCTTGGAATAAATCATCAGGTACCATACAGTAAAACAAAGGAGGCGGGGAAAGTATTTTCAGTCCTATTCCTGCTAAATGGAGAATTTTTCCCTGATTAATTACTATTTTCACTACAACACCTTTTTCAATGGATCTGCTTATTTCATCCATAATTGTGAGTGAGGGATAGCCAACAATTTTTCAATAATTGGATTCCTGTTGGAGTTACTGATGTATTTCATTTTCATATCTCTGTCCATCCTCATCATCCATTAGCCTATTTAAAGCCAGCCGCTCTTCCTGCTGGAGGTTGTGTCTTATATATTTATTCTTGGATTCAATCTGGTCCAGTTCCAGAAGTACAATCTTCTCAAAGGAAATCAATTCAACCAGCATGTTATTTCTGGAAGTAAAAAAATCTGAAGGTTTTTTTAGACCGGAGAATCCACTAGTTTGTGTATTATCTGCCTCACAAAAGAAACATTTCAACCTCATTTTGTGAAAGAACATAGGGGCAGATTATCAAGGGCTTTATCGCCGCTTTAGCGGCACTTTTTGCCGCTAAAGCGGCGATAATTTTATCGCCCTATTAGCAAGCTGTCGCTAACAGGCGTTAGCGACAGCTTTCAGGCGTTAGAGGCCGCGTTTTCCATCGCCTTGCATGTCAGCGATAATTATCGCTAATGACATGCAAGGAAGGCGTTCCTACTAAAAGCGACTGAAAACAGTCGCTAACACCACTACCCCCTATTAGCAAGGCAGGCGAAGCGATAAAATAATTCGCGCTAAGCGTGTTTATCGCTAGATTTTAACACCTGCTAGTGAGGATGACTTACCTGTTTGTAGTATAGGAGGTGGATTCTAATGCTGAATCCACCTTAGCGCTAATGCGAGAATATCGCTGGTTTTCCAGCGATATTCTCGCATTTTGCCGCTATCGCTGGAATAATCATCGCCATAGCGCTAATTGTTGCTAATACAGCGTTAGCGTGGCGATATATTCCAGCGATAGCTGGCGATAAAATATTTCGCGCTAAGCGCGTTTTGCAATATTTATCGCATTTTGTTGCTAATATGGCCCTGTATATCTTCAAGTCTCATTCATGTGTAAAAATTGACAAACCCTTCATCAATACACTTTGTTCAAGTTCATCCAGTGGCCTTTATGATAAGTTATAAATGGGTATTGGTTGTTGCTCCACCATCTGTATACTTCGTACATATCTCCCATCGATGACAGCTTCGTGATATGGCTCGGGGAAGTAAGCCACATCCACGACTTTGTTGATTGGCTCAATAATCGTACAGCTGACATTAAGGGGTCAATTAGGATGGCGGTTTTTGGCACATCCACAGTGCTGGTGGTGGCAGAAAACGTCCATTTCCTCACTCCTGCGGCGGTCCTCGCGTCCGCCATATTACAATGGGCAAAGATAGCCCATTTCCCATCTGCTGCGGAGTTTCGGGATCCGCCAGATTTTTCCTTCCGCAACGGTGGCGGAGGGAGCCAATAAAGAAAGACCACCGTGCGGAATGATGTTACGACTGCTGGACAAATCACGATGCCTCAAACAGCCCATCAGAACGCAGCGAAGAAACCAGCCAGTCATAGACGGCAGAAGCACAACTGCGGAGATAGAAACTCGAATCCGAGGCACCTCCACACGTTCCTGACCGCCATGGATCCAGCTCTACAAGCCCTTCCGCTGCTGTACCTGATCCACTACCAGCAGATAAGACGCCACCGTGGTCAATACCGCAGGTAAGTAAATAACACATCTCCGCATACAACCACAACTTACAACTGTTGTGCTGAAATACATTTCCTGTCTACATCAGACACCCTGGTGGAGACAGGAACATATCCCCCAGTGTACTTACACATGTTCTGCTTGATAGAAATTGACAACTCTGCATCGGGGTCACCCATCAACATAGAAATCACTGCAAGGTCCCGGTCATGTCACCGCAGTGGTGAAGCTGTGGGAAAACCTGCCCACAATGTAGTAGGCAGGGCCGGTGCCAGGCATGGGCAGTGTGGGCAGCTGCCCAGGGCCCCACCTTTACCGTACCCACATGGGGCCCCGCATCAGTTGGTCACAGTCCACAGCACACCTCTCACATGCATTTCTGCCCACGCTGTGTGCTCCTCTTGTGCCCCCATCCATGCACTATTTAGCAGCCAGGTGTGGCTCGACCTCGCACCTTCCACTTCAAAGGGCAAGGTAGATTGTCTGGAAAGGTGGGGGTGAAGATTAACACCCTGCACAGAAGGTCAGTTGCGGGGTGGAGAAAACAGCAGCCACACTGTCTCTGCTGCTCACGAGGGTGCCTCATTTGTTGCCTTGGTCACAATCACTGCGAGGCCTAAGGAAGGGGCCCCCCTACCCTGGGTCTCGCACCACTACACAATTGCTGCGAGGCCCAAGAGAGGGCCCCCTTCCCTGGGCATTGCAGGGGTATACCATGGCTGTGTTACGCCATATGCAAATTAGGGGGGCCTCTCCCATCCACTTACTGCCCAGGGCCCCAAAAATCCTAGGACCGTCCCTGGTAGTAGGAGTCCAGGCAGGGCCGGCGCTAGTCATGGGCAGTGTGGGCAGCTGCCCAGGGCCTCGCATCCAGCCTATCAACATGGGGCCCCGCACCGATCGTGTGTCCTGTCGTTTCCCTGCCCATCTAAACACAAGAAAGGTGTCTCTTTGCAATTAGGCACCATGGGAGGGGTACCCTCCACGGGCCTCCCAGGGATGGTGCCTGGAGGCCTAGGGGAGGGAGACGCTTCCTCCTGTCCCAATTGCAAGGAGACCATTCAGAGACATTGCGGGACGCCCAGTGTCCAGCATTTTAACTCCCCCACATTTTTAAATCTTAGCCCACAAGCAATTCTCACACCTATCCACTGAAGGTGTGAGAATTGCTTGTGGGCTTAAAGTAAAAAATGTTGTGGTGCAAAAATGCTGGACACTGGGCGTCCCGCAATGTCTCTGAATGGTCTCCCTGCAAGGGGTCAACTATGTAAATTAGAGGGGCCTCGCACATTCCCTTTAGGACCACGGCCCATTAAATCCTATAAGCGGCCCAGAGTCCAGGACATAATCACACACATGCAAGACCAACATCACAACATCCACACCACATGTAACATAAAAGAAGCACCACTCAGCACAACATATCTGCAGCAAGAAGTCATGTGCAGATACACTGTCTACAGTGACATCTCCTTAAGATCATCACCAATTGAATAGGAACATGAGTGTTGGGTGAGGCAAGAGTCCCTCCAAAATGACTAAAGTCATCATTGCACACAAATAAGGGTCAGTCCACATACAATGTGGAACAGAGGAGGGCAGACCAAGTAGTGTGCATGTGAACTTCACAGTAGGCCAACAAGGTGTTGGAATGCGTCAGTGAAGCCAGGTAGATGACAGAGCATATTACACACCACTGCCACACAATCACACATCACCACAGCCCCCAAGCAGACATTGATAGGCCCATCACATACAATGGCAGACCATGACTCTTCCCCTCCAAAAACCCTTTTTACTCATCCAAAAGCCTCCTCCTACTGCTATGACCTAAAAAAAGAAATCCTTCACTCTTCTATCCCTCCACTATCCTTTTCAATCAAAATAACAGACTAGCATGTTCACTTCTCTAATTCCATATTCCACTATACTAATTCACCACTAATCCTTTATGGGTTCCAGAGTAGCGTGCTACTCGCCAACAAAGCGTTTCAACACCTCATCAGGGTTACAAGCGCTATATAAATGCAAACCTTTTTTCCTTTTTTACCCCTCCCTAACCCTTCTCAATCCAAATAACTGACTAACATATCCACCACTCAAATTACTTCATATTTCACTGTACTAATTTTCAACACTAATCCTTTATGGGTTCCGGAGTAGCCTGCTACTCACCAGAAAAGCGCTTCAACACCCCATCAGGGGTAACAGGCGCTATATGAATGCAAACCTTTCTTTCCCTTCTATCCCTCCGCTATCCTTCTCACTCCAAATAACTGACTAATATCCACCACTCAAATTACTTTCATATTTCACCATACTAATTCACCACTAATCCTTTATGGGTTTCCGGAGTAGCGTGCTACTCGCCAAAAAAAGCGATTCAACACCCCTTCAGGGGTTAGAAGCGCTATATAAATACAAACCTTCTTTCCTCTTCTATCCTTCTGCTATCCTTCCGAATCCAAATAGCTGACTAACATATCCACCACTTAAAATTTACTTGCATGTTTCACTATACTAATTCAACACTAATCCTCTATGGGTCCCGGAGTAGCGTGCTACTCGCCGAAAAAGCGCTTCGACGCCTCGTCAGGGGTAGTAAGCGCTATACAAATGCAATTACAATACAATATCACACAATGACAGCCCATACCATGCAACACAGAATAACCAACATTTCTGACTCAAACAGAAAACTCAAAGTAAGCACCACTGTGCATTTCACCTACAAGTGTACTGCTGAAATAAATTACACCATGTGAGTATGACTACTACATCAACAACACTGACTACACTGCCAACTCACAGAACACCCACATACCATCACTCCACCTCAACAAAGGGAGCACCAACTACTAAGTAGTGAATGAATGCCAAAGTGTCAGGAAGAGTTCATCTTGACAGCAGGAAACTCTGACCTGACGCTCAGGACATCCCTCCTCCTCCTCACACCTGCCTTCCACTCATGTGAATCAAAGTGAGTCAATTAAGAAATGAAGAGTCACTCTGCAGATTAACAACCATGGAACTGTTCACACTGCATGTCAAGTCACTCAGACAGATCACACACTGAAACTCAGCCACATACCATAAGTCAGCAGCAATGTATGACAATAAATAGACTAGCCTAAAGTGCAGTGCACAGGGCAGGAAAAACATGGAGCAAGCCACAGAGCATTTGTACATGACATGCAAGAGGAGGAACATATCACACTACACTTAGGCCATCAAATCAGACATGGGTAGCACAGTGATTGAAATTGAACTAAAGTAACATCTGTGCAATATCTCTGGGATACAGCAATGCAAGCTATGCATTGGCCCAGGAATGATAGGAAGTGTCAGAAGCCATACAGTGACCAGCCACACATCTGTGTCAACTACCTTGACATGTGTATGCCACCAGCACAACACGCATGGCTCATTGTCACACTCCCTGACTGTAAACCCAAGTATTACATTCACACATACCCCTCATCTACCCATCTCACACCTGCACTACTCAACACCTGTGAGAAACACAGATAAAGGTGCAAATAAGGGCCTGTGAGTTTCCTGATAACCAATGACACACCCTGGTGTGTATCTACAAATGTCAGAGTCCCACTCAGGGATGTCTGAACCAATGCTGATCAAAAACCAATAGCCAAACAAAAATCGTGGATAGGCAATGTGACCCTAGACAGAACACGAATACACAACATTTTCACTCAGGCCAAATGCACGGACGCCATACCCCAACCCAATCAAAAAATGCATTATCAAATGCCAATCCTGAACACTAACTGTGATCAATAGGACAAATCAGCTAACACAGACATAGAGACTACAACAGTTACCAAGTGAGCATGGTGTCAATGTGTAGCACAAGCATGCACATGCACACTCCTGACGAGTGACTGGTCAAATATAGGAGGACATAGCACAATTGTGCACTCAAAAGAAGCTCATGAACAAGAATCCACATTGCTGCATGTGACATTCACACAAGAAATGCACACTACAAATTCAACACACATCTGAATGTATTACAATCCACAAACTACTCACACACAATGTCATGCAAATAGAACATCACACTCACATGCATCTGTCAGTAGAAAGAGCCAACAGGCCAAACACTGCATCCATCAACAACAAATACACAACATATGCACATACCAATTCATCACATAGCAAACTCAGCTGGACATCAGGGGGATGCACACCAGGCAAGTACAAGGCAACAGACACTGACAGCAGTGCATGCACAGTAAGCAGTGTGTGAACACCAACAAAACCAGTATCACACATATCTGAGTGCTCCACCATGAGCTTCCACACCACAAATCATCACAGGCCACAGATCACATCACACTCAGGAAGGGTAGCAGTACCTCAGCAAACAGACATACACCTTAGCTATCACCCACAGCTGCACAACTCAGGAAAACCCAGATGTATCCAGAATGACTAGAGGACTGTGCTGGTCAAACATATGCACTGCACATGAGCAACCATGACTGCAATCAAGTAGAAGAAAATACCACATAACAAATTGTGAAACTGTCCTGAGTGGCACATTGGTCCTTTACACAGATCATCCTCCCACAGTATAGTGTCACACTATGAAGTGGTGGGGAGGGTCACACACTGGCAAGGCATGGGGTGGACGATATTAGACTGAAGTGGTGTGGACATCAGTATTGGACAGGTGAGGAGTGTACAGTGCAAAAACACATAGAGGAGTAACTCACAATGTGTAGGCATCAAAAGCACCTATAGAGGATGGTATGACTCTTCATACCAGATACTTGTCCCAAAAATGTGTCAAGTGACAGCATGGTATGAGAAAAGTCACATATAATGTCAGTTTGCCTGAGCAGGTCAGCACAGTGAGCACAAACTTAAACAAGAGCCATGGCTGATCTACAAAACACAACACAGACATTGCAGTGACACTCTCTGCATACTCACAACTGACAGCGACAACAAGTAGGTGTACCCCAGGATTGCAAGGTCACACCGACACACTGCACAGTGCTCAACCTACAACTCTTACATGTGCCGACAATCTGAAGCACATGTCTGATAATCTAAACAAACAGGCACTCATTACCTGGATCATACATGTGTGTAGGTGTCATGTGCAGGGGCACATACACCTCAACACTTCTGACAATGACAGGCCAATCACACTGTATGACTACTCAAGTGTACACATTCAAATGTACCCATGTGACTATGAAGACAGGCCTACACAAGATGACTACACATCTACACTGCTGTTCACACATCAAGAAAGATCCCACAGATATGACGGACCCTGTCCACCCCGCAAGTTATCCTGTGGATACAATTCACTTGTGTCCTGGTACTGCATCCGAATATGACATGTCTACAAAATTGGAGACCTGACAAGAGAATGATTAGGATAAGAGTAGATCATCACAGACAACCATCATTGCACCCTCAAGCCTCAGAGTCAAGAAGCACAAAAGGGCCTGTAACCTCTGGCAACCTCTGAAAAAGTAAATCAAGTAATTGCCAATGTGAATGTGGCATACAGAGCATGTGTCACATGAACATATACACATACATTAAACTTTTTCATGAGCAAGGGCAACAACAAAACACACAACATGAGTAACAGTCTTTATTACATAATCTCTGGATAGGCATCAAAAGTGCAAAACATCAAGGCCATTGGCCAGTCCAATTTTCTAGTCTGCACTTACCCTGGGCAAAGTACTACACTACGCTCAAAGATCATGCGTAGTTTGTGCTACTACACACCTAGCATAGCAGCAAGATAATTAATATCTACAAATGCTTTGATAAAGCAATTTTACATGCTAAAAAGCATATAACCAGTTCACAAAAATGAACTTTGAGAATGAAAATATCAGGCAATGAGAGAGGTGATGATTTTGGGGTCCCCCCTAACCTAGGGGGAGGACCAAGCAGATGCCTTGAACACAAAGAGCATATTCATGCTGAACGATTCAGTGGTGGTCCCTTCCTCCTAGGACCACCCCAAGCACAGTTATGGGCAAAAATACAATCCCAACCAAAGGCCCTGCAAAGCATTATGGGACGAGATTAGCAGTGGGCAGTGAATATTATAGTGTCCAATATCAAAATAATTCTACAAAGAGCTGCAGTTCAACAAGTCGTTACTAGATGTCCCTCACGAGTCAAATGCAAAAGCATTGAAATTATTAATACATCAAGCTGCAGTTCCACTAGTCGTTACTAGATGTCCCTCACGAGTCAAATGCAAAAGCATTAAAGCCCTTTCATGAAGCTTTTGCATTTGACTTGTGAGGGACATCTAGTAACGACTAGTTGAACTGCAGCTCTTTGTAGAATTATTTTGATATTGGATACTATAATATTCACTGCCCACTGCTAATCTCGTCCCATAATGCTTTGCAGGGCCTTTGGTTGGGATTGTATTTTTGCCAATAACTGTGCTTGGGGTGGGCCTAGGAGGATGGGACCACCACCGAATCGCTCAATAAGATGAGCTTTTTGTTTTCAAGGCATCTGCTTGGTTCTCTCCCTAGGTTAGGGAGGATCCCAAAATCATCAACTCTCTCACTGCTTGTTAATTTATTGTTTTCACTTTTGTGAAATGACTATATGCATTTTAGCATATAAAGACAGAGATACTTATTTTATCTTAATTTGTACTGTGCAAGATGTTCTTGGCAATTATTGCACAGTGCAGATAAGCACACAGCTACGCACTACACGTAGCTACGTGTAATTCAAAGTGTACTTCGCGTAGCTACGTGTAGTGCTATGACGTAAACTATGCCCAGAGTTAGTCTTCACATGTGTGCATGAGAAGTTGCACATCAAATGGGTAACACAGTCCACTTCCATGGGAATCACCAGAGCTCAGGGGCTTCAAATGGGCAGTCCAGGCACCACTGTGGGAGAAATGGTGTGGGGAGGAGGACTTGGCTTCAACTTTGGCTTTAAGTTGAACTGGGAGGGGGCTGATTGTCGGGGCCAGTTGGAGGACTGGACCTGGGAGGGAGAGAACTGTCTGAGGTAGAGGGATCCATGGCTGTGGGAGCCTGAGGGCTGCTTGGACTGGGTGGAGTGGTGGCACGGGGAGGTGGAGACATGCTGTGTGGAGGCACAGTGGCTGAGGGTGAATGTTGAGGGCTGGGTCTCAACTGTTTGGGGATCCGATAGCCCACAAGTGTCTTTGCCGGAGTGGGAAGTGAGGTCGGCACAACAGCCTCACTCTTCCCCAAAGGTGTATCAGGTGCAGGTGGCTCTCCTCCTGTGGATTTGCTGGATCTGGTGGTACGCTTGGGGTGGCCTTGCCTCTTCCCCTGCATCCCCTGTTGTCGAGGTAAACCACCCACTTTGCTCTCTTGTCCCTGCTTCACAGGGTGTGGGTGGGAGTTGATGTTTTGGATGATTCTGCCTTTGGAATGTGTTTGGGCTTAGTTGTGGCAGGCACCAGGTTCACAGCAGACAGGGCAAGTGTTTGTGGGTCTTTGAGATCAGGTGTGGGGATGGGAGTGCCCTTGGATGGTGATGATTTTGATGAATGTGATGTTGATGCCTGCTTTTTGGCCTGATGCCCCTGAGTGTCATGTGATGGGCTTTTTGTTTTGCACTCATGTGTGCCCGTTTTGTGTTGTGGTGATGGTGTCCGTGGTCTGGTACGCTTAGAGTGCTGCTATTGTGTGCTGCATGGGGATGACTGTGTGCCTGAGGGCTCTGGCGTGTGTGCACTCTCGTCAGGTGGTGCCACTGGCTGGGTGGTTGCTGAAGGGACAGGAGCTGGACTGGGATCTTAGGACTGCTGAATGGCAGCTGTCACTGTGGAGGACAAAGACTGGACAGTTCGGTGTAGGCCACCCACGTCAGAATGAATGCCCTCCATGAACACAACAACCTGTGCCAACTTGTTGCCATGATCCTGCAGGGCATTCAGGAGAGCAGTCTAACCCACACACAGCTGGCGCAAAATGTCTACCGCCTCCACACTGAGGGCAGCAGGGGAGACAGGGGCAGCGGTGCCTGGGGGGAAGGAGACTCTACCTTTCCTAGCGCTGCGTGCACGGACAGCACTTGGGGGAGCATCCAGGAGGGTGGGCACTGGACAAGGTGTGGTGGAAGAAGATGCAGATCTTGAACTTCCTGTGCCCACCAACACCGAGGAGTCAACGTTGGAGTTTGAAGATGTGGAGGTTGGTGTTTCCGGGCGGGAATCATCCAGGGCACTCCTGTCCCCCTCTGAGGCGCTGGTCCCCTCAGTGTCACTGAACTCCTGTGTAGCAGTCGTGCCAGTAGCTTCCCCAACGGTGTCAGTCCCCCGTCCTTCCCTGCCCTCGGTAGATGCTGCAAGAGACAGAGACATAGGTTCAGTATAGTGCCATACCCACAAACATCATATGCAAGCAAAGCACCAAACTTTAAAATGATACTCTCATGTTGAACTCCTCCATGTACTTCCAGCATATGCTACATTTATGCAATCATCAGATGATGCATGGAAACATGCATAGTTGATAGTAATGCTCAATGTGGCGTTGACACAGCCAAATGTAACCACACATTCTATTGTCTGTATGTATACCTAGGTGCCTGTAGGTGAGATAGCTATACATCAAAAGATGTTGTCTCAGTCACATATGGAGTCTCTTCAAGGGAACACCACAGATACAAACTCCAATATGTCCTTTTTCAAGGGCTACCAGCTCCTGATATCCACCATGTTGAGCTTAGAAGCACAACTACAGTTGTCCATTGGTGTCAGCTGTGTAGATGTTACAATTTATCTGTTGTGCACAGCACACATCTATGAATGCACACTAACATGATACTCACTGCTGTTCACTGCCAGTTGATGTCTATGACACTCTCACTGCAGCATATGTCACAAGGCCACATCTTATCTGTCAATGAAGTGCCAATGAGCACCATTGCAGAATGTAGTCACAAACACAAAGCAATATAGCATGAGAATGGGAAGTTAATGCAAGACCTTCATAGGTTGTGACATGTCACATACCAACATGTCCACAAGTCCATGACAGTCCCTCATTGACCCAAGGCAGGACTGTGTCTGCTGTTGATGATGAAGTTGGTGGACTCCATAAGGACAGCTAATGTGTGACAATACCTAGGGTCTGGCATATGACATTCATATGTTGTGCTGACTGATGACATTGAGGACACATCAATGTGCCAATAAGTCACACACTGATTAAAAGCATTCGCCATAACTTAACCATGCACTGATGCACAAGGAAACCCCTCCACAATGCACACATACTGAGGACTGACACTCCATAGTGCCTAAACAATTTCGCAATAGCCAGGTTATGCTACATTGCATTTGAAACACAGAATCTAACCATCCCAGTCATGTTGCCATGTGCACAAATGGCAAAGGGAAACTAGCCAATGCATCACTGCAATCATCACCATCTACCCTTTCAACACCTGTGTGCACTTGCTGTCACTATGGCAGGTAATTCCATCATGTAATGCCATGCAGATGATTTTGGGCTAATACACTTTTAAATGTTGCTGTCCTCTCTATCATAGTGGGAAAAGGGACCCATGGGATAGGTGTGACCCTTACCAACTCACTGCTCCCTGAGTCCACATCTGTGCATGTTTGTACCCACTCACACATCATCACATGAGCACACTATTGAGCTAGCCACACAGCGCACACAAGCACGACAATTTTCCTGGGCTTCCCACTTTACACAATGAATTATCCTGTGTAGGGGGGTCTCAGTGCAGACAACATTCATGCAATGTGAGTTTTAAAAATTTCAAGATGATTAAATGTGACAAGGTTCATGGGTTGTTGACACATGAGAAACAAAATGTCGTACAAATGCAGAACAGCTGCACTCAACACAGAGGCCACTTAGAAGCCATTGCATCTCACTAGAGACATCACAGAGCTCTGCACAGGCTCAGGACTGGGATTCATGCAGTCACTCATACGCCAAGTCACACTTTGCACAATACTCACCCCAACTTGCTGCTGATGGGCCCTCAAGCGTCCATCCAGCTCTGGCTGTCTCACTGCCAAGATGCAGGCCATTTCTGGTGTCATGCTCCGGCATGCCAACCTGCCACTTTGAGGGAGCACCCCCAGCATTATCTCAGTGATGTTTTTGCTCAGGCGGCAGATGTCATCCCACCTCTTGTGGCAGTGCGTATGACGTCGGTTGGAGACACCCAGAGACCGCACCTTGCGTGCAATGGCCCTCTATATGGCATTACGCTGATGGACCTTAAGCTGCAGGCATGGGAGACAAGAAGAGGAGGTTTCTGTGAACTGTGTTGTGTACCACTGTGTGACAGTACAGGAGCATGAAAATACATAGCACACTAACACATCAATGGAGAGCAGAGCCCATACAGCATGTCACATAGTACACTTGGAGCAAACCATATCATTGCAATGGTTACATATATGATGATGGACACACTACATGCCCATCCCATACACATGCAGAGTGCGAGCACAGAAACCAATGTACAAATTGCCCTCAGCTGTGATGCACTATGTGAGTGAGCGTGACATACAATACACTGGAAATGATGTGTAGAGGTAAGACTCACTATGTCCTACACTACACAACCCTTAATTTCCCTGACCATTGCCTAGCTACATGTGTCATGGTGGTCACATTTAGGGCCCTGATCTTACAATCTCACACTCTTCTCACAAGGTGGAGTCCTGCCTTGTGCAATCCTCAGGCCTATGATGGCTCATTGAGAAATAGGGTTGTGGACAACACATATGTTTCACTCAGTCCTTTTGGTGATGGGTCATTATGAAATTGGGCAGTTTCTGTGCAGGCCAGAGGGCCTCACACTGAGGATAAACGTGGCCCATCACAGAAATCACATGCATGTACAATATGAATGGAGATACAGTGCATACACATGCAAGACTCTACACATCATGGAATCCATAGTAGGATGACATGTCCAACTCACATTTAGGTGATGTGTCATAGGTGAATTACCCCCCCAAGAGTGATAGACTCAGGCCTTGTACTCCTGTGCAGAATGGACACATCTCCATAGGGTCATTTTTAAAAAGGTACAAACATTATTCAGTACCCTCTGGCGAAGCTACATTTGTAATGTCTCAAATGAGCAAATGAACACTTAATGGACTAGGACATCACATAGCACAGGGAATGTGTGTTGAGACTTCGAGTCTCTCAAACCAGCAGGGCAACTGGGTAACTGCCAGACCACAGTATGTCATTCCCATCCTTAAATGCAGTCAGGGATCTGTGGAAATAAGGCTACACACCCCATTGACGTGAAGTCAGCATGCTAGGCAGTGTCTCACACATTTACATTACACAGTCTCAGAACAACATATGTTCATTTTGGCTTAAGAAGTGCTGGACAAGTGTCCATGTTGCCATCCTCCCCACGTACTCAAGTGCAATTAGTACTAGGTCATGTATGGAGCATGCTGTTGGCAAAATATTGATGCATGCACATTGGCTTGCACTCACAGGCACATACTACTGTACAGTAACATCATGTGAGCATACTGAGCACTCTCAAAATTTTACTCAGACACTTACCAGTACATCTGGAGCACCATATAGCCTCCTATACTGTGCAAGGACCTCGTCCACCAGGACCTCCAGCTCCTCTGTGGTGAAGGGACGGGCCCTGATGTTCTCTGTTCGCACCATCACTGGGTCCAGAGTACAGGTACAGCAGCAGTTGGTGGTGATGACTAGCAGGCAGCAGTGTCTGAATGCAAGTGACATGTGTGGCTCTCTCACAGACATTTATAGGCCCCTAGGGTTGTTTCAGTGGTACTCTGCTGTTGCAATTGGTCTGCCTGGTTTGCATCTTTCAATTGTATCCAATGACCGAGTTTCAAAACTGCATTGCACTACCGCAATGGCGATTCCCATTGGCTGCACTGGCATTGGCATAGGCGGTGTCACACCGCGGGGGCCAGGCGGTATCTCTTGCAATCAGGCATCTTTCAATTGTATCCAATGATCGGGCCCGCGGTGGCGGTGCACGCCTACCGCGAGTTTCAAAACTGCATTGCACTACCGCAATGGCAGTTCCCATTGGCTGCAATGGCATTGGCATATGCGGTGTCACACCACGGGGGCCAGGTGGTCTCTACCGCAATTTGGCATCTTTCAATTGTGGCCAGTGACCGTGACCGCGGTGGCGGAGCACGCCTACTGCAAGTTTCAAAACTGCATTGCACTACCACGATGGCGGTTCCCATTGGCTGCAATGGCATTGGCATATGCGGTGTCACACCGCGGGGGCCAGGTGGTCTCTACTGCAATTTGGCATCTTTCAATTGTGGCCAATGACCATGACGGCGGTGGCGGTGCACGCCTACCGCACCTATGGACACATTGTGCTATTGCATTGGCACTAGCCAATTTTCATCATTGAACACTATACCTTTACAATGTATACTAGCACCTGGTTGTAAAGTTAAATGAACGTGGTGTCGGAGCACGCCTACCGCGAGTTTCAAAACTGCATTGCACTACCGCGATGGCGGTTCCCATTGGCTGCAATGGCATTGGCATATGCGGTGTCACACCGCGGGGGCCAGGTGGTCTCTACCGCAATTTGGCAACTGTCAATTGTGGCCAATGACCGTGACCACTGTGGCAGAGCACGCCTACCGCGAGTTTCAAAACTGCATTGCACTACCGCAATGGCAGTTCCCATTGGCTGCAATGGCATTGGCATATGCGGTGTCACACCGCGGGGGCCAGGTGGTCTCTACCGCAATTTGGCATCTTTCAATTGTGGCCAATGACCATGACCGCGGTGTCGGTGCACGCCTACCACACCTATGGACACATTGTGCTATTGCATTGGCACTAGCCAATTTTCATCATTGAACACTATACCTTTACAATGTATACTAGCACCTGGTTGTAAAGTTAAATGCAAGTGTGACATTTAACTCACTGATGCCCACACATGCCATGTCAGTGCACATGATTACATGCATTGGCATGTACTTCCTCACATGTCACATATGATATGTGTGTGCATGTACACAGATTTGGTGTGTAATGGAGTCTCATATTTGTGAACATGTCAATGTGTAAGATGGCTAATCAATCCACAGCAATGATGGACTGACCACATAATGTGCCTATTTCACTGTGTACATTGCTGTATTCATTTTGATAGTTGATCAGCTTACACACACTGTGCTCATTGTGTAAAAGAGATGTGCTCTGTGCGACTTAAGCAAGAAGGTGTGTCAGGTACAGCAGCTACGTAGCAGTCAGCAGTGTTGCTGTTTGCCACATGTGCTGTGTCACCTACACCAAGGGCTGGTGACACAAGATGTAGGAGTGTACCAATTACCATTCACATAGTCAGATTCTGATTTGGAAGTAGTCAGTATGTACATACTGACCACATGTACGACTACATGAGATCAAGGTGTCTGTGCATGTGACTTGTGCATTAAGCTGTTGTTACCGTCCTGTCAATGTTGGCGCTATGTTAGTCAATATGTAAGATATTTGACACATCTCATTGGTGAATTAAATTTACATGTGTCCTCTTTCATATTATGTAGGAGACGACCAAATGTGCATCGGCCTTTCCCAGTGCTGGTGAACATGGAGGATGAGGACATCATAAGGAAATTCCGTCTGGATCGCCTTACCCTTCAAGACCTATGTGGTCAGTTGGAGCCCCATCTGAGGCCTCACATAACCTATCTCACCGCTTTGACACCAACAGTTAAGGTGATGGCGGCCCTGCATTTCTTTGCCACTGGTTCGTTTCAGTACACGGTGGCCATCGCCGGTGGGATGTCTCAAGCTATGTTCAGCATGGTGCTACATGATGTCCTGTCTGCAATGTTGACCTACAAGGACCGCTACATCCACTTTCCAAGGAGACATGAATTGGCAGATTTGAAGGGTGATTTTTATGATCTTGGACACATACCTAATGTGGTTGGAGCCATAGACTGCACACATGTTGGCCTAGTTCCACCACAGGCATGTGAGCACATCTACCGTAACAGGAAGCATTTCCATTCCATTAATGTGCAAGTGGTATGCCAAGCGAATATGATTATCTCCCATGTCTGTGCCAAATTTCCCGGTTCAGCACATGAGTCCTACATACTGCGTAACAGCATCATCCCACAATTGATGGCAAATCTGCATCCGGTGCGTGCGTGGCTTGTTGGTGAGTACGCAGAGTCAAGTAGTGTGCTGTATGTGTGACATGCTGTTCTCAGCTACTGTTTATATTGCAAAATTGGTCTGTGTTTCCCACACTTAGGTGACTCTGCGTATCCCAACCGTCCTTGGTTGCTGAGCCCACAGAGGAATCCAAGGACCCCGGGTGAAGTCCGCTACAATGATGCACATGGGAGGACACGTCGTGTAGTGGAGCGTGCTTTTGGGCTTCTGAAGTCTAGATTCCGGTGTCTGGACAAGAGCGGAGGTGCACTACTCTACTCTCCCCAAAAGGTATGTCAGATCATAGTTGCATGCTGGATGCTCCACAACCTGGCCTTGCGCAAAGAGATCCCCCTGCTCCTGGACGATGTTGAGCAGCAGATGCCTCCCGCTGCAAATCCACACATGCCATGCCCAGTTACAATGATAGTGGAGAAGAGGAAGGTGTTGACCTGCGTCAACAGCTCATCGACAACTACTTCCCTTGAGTGTAAGTGACATTGTACAACAGTGACATTGTCTGTTGGCTTTGATGGTGATGGCAAGGCATAGATGAGCTTTTTGACTGCTGGCTGTTGTTGGCTCAGTGCTAATGGCTGATGTGTGTGGCACAGGGTATTTTTTTACACGTACCTCATGTCTATGTTGCTGTTGTTGCTCATTGTTATGTGTGATGGTTTTTGTACATTGTTGACTAGTGGTGTGTTTTAGCTGTAATGGCATCACCTGACAAGTAAATGTCATTCTCATGTGTCTTTCTAGGTTCCTTCACCCTATCAATGCCTCGTCACAATCAGAGCTTGTGGTACATTGGAATCTGAGTTGACATTGTACATACTGTGATAAACATGGAACTGACACAAAGACATAGGTGTGTAAAGAGTGTTTATTTTCAATAAGTTTTTGTGAAAGAAAAGTGATTGTTTTTAAAATTGTGCAAAGTGAATTTATGAGTTGTCAGTGATGGTAAATGAGACAAATAGAGTAGTCACCACATTGATGTAGTCACACAGTCCAACAAACTCATGCCATCAACATGGCAATGTGGGTTAGGATAGTTAACAAAGTCAATGTCAAGGGCAACACAGGTGCCATCATGGCTGGCTCAGCGACTTGCCTTTGGTTGGTGCTTTGCCACGTGATCCTCCCATGGTATTTCTCGGACGTCCCCTCCTGCGTTTGGCAGGGGGGGCCTCTGCTGCAGGCTCAGCGGTGTCTGAGGAGTCATTGTCTTGCAGCTCACCCCTCTCTGTAGCCGCAGCTGAGGTGGTGAGAGTATCAGCAGGCTGGCCACTGGAGAGGGGTTGAGCTGTCATTTGAGCCGCATGTCCTTCAGAACACCCACAAGCTGGCCCATGAGGTCCACAAGTTGGCCCATACATGTGTCCATGGACCTCAGCAGCAGGCGGAGCTCACGCACTTCTTCCACAACCTGGCCCATCTGTCCCTGGTTCTGTTCATATGCACCGAGGACTCTTGCGATGGTGGCCAGGGCTTCTGTCTCAGTGTCCTCCTGTGATTGTCCCCCAGTTGCCCTCCCACCTGCCCTGCTGACACGGACCTGTGGCGTTGGGACTCTACCCACCCGCACACTCTCCCTGGCATCCTCGGATTGTGTGGTGGTGTTGGTAACCACTGAGGCAGGGAGAGTGTTGCAGGCAGTAGTGGTGATGGTGGAGGTGGCTGCCGCACAGGTCGTTGTAGCAGGGGTCAGCACTGTTGTTGTTGCTGTGGTGGTGGTGACAATGAGGCCCTGAGACGTAGTGCGCCCTGGCAGTCCTGAGGGGCCAGGTTGTTGCTCCTCATCTGAGAAACGTAGGGAATCTGCATCAGAGAGTTCACGTTCCGGGGGGGAGACAGGCTCTGCAGGTTGGTGGTGTTTTCTACTGCAGTTACTTGTGGATCTCCTGTTGAACCAAGGTTAAAATGTCAGTTAAGTGCACTCCACAAGCTTGGTGTTAGACTTTTGGATGTTACATTTGATACACCAAACACTTTACATTGCAATCACTTGGTATGGCTGAAAGATCATGAGCATCATGACATGATGTTGAGGTACATACATTACTTGTCCATAGTGTGACATGTAAATTGAAACCATGTGCCATGTACAGATTGTGTGATTACAAGGACATGTCATCATCTACCAGCAGTCCCAGACTGCACACAGGCTCTGCAATGGCAAGCCTGAGCCATATTTTACAAGCTGCTTCTGTGGGTGGCACAATCAGTGCTGCAAGCCCACCAGCAGCTTTTGATTTACAGGCCCTGGGCACTCATGGTGCACTGTACTAGGGTCTGACAAGTAAATCAAATAAGCCAATCATGGAGTCACTAATCCATTACAACAATTTACAAAAGAGAGCATATGCACTTTAGCACTGATCAGCAGTGGGAAAGTGCCCAGAGTCATAAAACAAACAAAAACAGGTCAGAAAAAATACAGGAGGAAGGCAAAAAGTTCAGGGATGACCCTGCAAAAAGGACCAAGTCCAACACCCTCCCACCTGCCCTGCTGACACGGACCTTTGGCGTTGGGACTCGATGCACCCGCACACTCTCCCTGGCATCCTCGGATTATGTAGTGGTGTTGGTAACCACTAAGGCAGGGAGAGTGTTGTAGGCAGCGGTGGTGATGGTGGAGGTGGCTGCCGCACAGGTCGTTGTAGCAGGGGTCAGCGCTGTTGTTGTTGCTGTGGTGGTGGTGACAATGAAGCCCTGAGACGTAGTGCGCCCTGGCAGTACTGAGGGGCCAGGTTGTTGCTCCTCATCTGAGAAACGTAGGGAATCTGCATTAGAGAGTTCACGTTCCAGGAGGGAAGACAGGCTCTGCAGGTTGGTGGTGTTTTCTGCTGCAGTTGCTTGTGGATCTCCTGTTGAACAGAGGTTGAAATGTCAGTTAAGTGCACTCCACAAGCTTGGTGTTAGACTTTTGGATGTTACATTTGATACACCAAACACTTTACATTGCAATCACTTGGTATGGCTGAAACATCATGAGCATCATGACATGATGTTGAGGTACATACATTACTTGTCCATAGTGTGACATGTAAATTGAAACCATGTGCCACGTACAGATTGTGTGATTACAAGGACATGTCATCATCTACCAACTTGCGGCACATCAACTTTTGATAATGTGTCTTTTTTGTTTACTCTTCATGGAATCAGTTTCAGCTAAGAAAGAACTAGTCATTGGAATGTTATACATACCTTTTTCATATCATGTACTTTACTTTGTTTGTCAGATTGATCATGCATGTTTTGTGTTCATATGGGCCTTCATGCTCTGACACCATGGCACTTACACATTGCATTCTGTGCTGTGCATGATTGGGCCCTGAATTTCTTTCACATGTGACTTGGTGAGTCAAAGTTTAAATTCTGTGACAGTTACATGCGCTTAGCTGTCTGCACACTGGATGTAAATTTGGGATCTATGCCAAGTTGGCTGACATGTGAGGGCTGGTGTGGTCATATGGCTCCATGCATTTTGAGAAGAATGGCAGGGTGCATGCACTGACTACCTACCTGTTCGGTGACACAGTGGAGGGAAATGGCTGCCACATGGTTCTGGGTGTGGGGAGTGTTCCATCCTGCTCAGCTGTGGAACAAGGGTGCCTGGTAGGAGTTGTAGTGCTGGCTTCCTACCCACAAACCCCCCTCCCTGTTGAGATGGCTACCTACCTGTAAGGTTGAGGAGAGCAATGAAATGGCTGCCACAAGGTTCTGGGTGTGGGGAGTGTTTCATCTTGCTCAGCTGTGGAACAAGGGTGCCTGGTGGGAGTTGTAGTGCTGGCTTCCTACCCACAAACCCCCCTCCCTATTGAGATGGCTACCTACCTGTAAGTTTGAGGAGAGCAATGAAATGGCTGCCACAGGGTTCAGGGTGGGGGGAGTGCTCCATCTTGCTCAGGTGTGAAACAAGAGAGCATGAGAAGGCTACCTACCTGTAAGTTCGGGGAGAGCAATGAAATGGCTGCCACAGGGTTCAGGGTGGGGGAGTGTTCCATCCTGCTCAGCTGCGGGACATGCATTTTGAGAAGAATGGCAGGGTGCATGCACTGACTACCTACCTGTTCGGTGACACAGTGGAGGGAAATGGCTGCCACATGGTTCTGGGTGTGGGGAGTGTTCCATCCTGCTCAGCTGTGGAACAAGGGTGCCTGGTAGGAGTTGTAGTGCTGGCTTCCTACCCACAAACCCCCCTCCCTGTTGAGATGGCTACCTACCTGTAAGGTTGAGGAGAGCAATGAAATGGCTGCCACAAGGTTCTGGGTGTGGGGAGTGTTTCATCTTGCTCAGCTGCGGGACAAGGGTGCCTGGTTGGAGTTGTAGTGCTGGCTTCCTACCCACAAACCCCCCTCCCTGTTAAGATGGCTACCTACCTGTAAGGTGGAGGAGAGCAATGAAATGGCTGCCACATGGTTCTGGGTGTGGGGCGTGTTCCATCCTGCTCAGCTGTGGGACAAGGGTGCCTGGTTAGATTAGATTAGATTTTTTAGATTTGTAGAGTGCGTGGCTACCCAAGGGCTTCCCAGCGCTGATAGATTCCACTCCACGAAGGCTAGAGATAGATTAGTGATACTGCTTGAACAGCCATGTTTTGATCTCCTTCCGAAAGGCTGCTTCCAATGTCAGTACACGAGATTCATGTGGTAGTAAGTTCCATAGCTTGGGTGCCAGGAGGGAGAATGATCTACCTCCCCATCTGGCTCTTCTGATTCGTATGGTTTTTATTAGACGTTCGGAGCCGGATCTCAGGCTTCTACTTGGAACATAAAGGGTCAACGGGTTTCTAATTTTACTTGGGCCCTTATTGTGTAGAGCTCTGTGGGTCATGACGAGTGCCTTAAGTTTGATTTGGGCTCCACCGGAAGCCAGTGTAGTGCTTTTAGATGCTTCCTAGCTGACTCCCGGGTAGGGGCCTTGCACAGTAGCCTTGCTGCAGCATTCTGGACCACCTGGAGTCGGTTAATCACGAACTTGGGACCCCCAGGAAAAGTGAATTACCTTAGTCCAGGCGTGATGTGACCAGGTAGTGGACCACTGTCTTTCTGAGCTCTAAAGGAATACGCTCCAGTATTTTGCAGAGGATTCTGAGTAGTCCAAAGCATATGCCTGTCAGTTTCTTAGCTTGGGTTGCCATTGTTAGGTCCTTGTCGAGCCAGAATCCCAAATTTTTCATCGATTCCTTTGGCGTGGGTGGGTTACCCAGGCATTTGGGCCAACTGATTGACGGCGTGGGGACTGCCTTGTTACCTAGAACCATTAGTTCCGTTTTGTCCCCATTCAATTTTAAACAGCTGTTAGTCATCCAGCCCATCACTCTTTCCATACAGGGAGCTAAGCTTCCGGCGTCCCCGTTTGTTCTGGGATCTAGGGAGATCACCAACTGGGTGTCATCAGCATAGGCTGTCATGAAGACATCAAACTCTTGGACAATCTGTGACAGTGACTTCATGTAGACGTTAAACAGTGTAGGACTCAGTGAGGAGCCCTGAGGCACCCCACAAGTCAAAGGCATTGTTCTGGAAAGGAGATCCCTTTCCATAACTTGGAAGGTTCTTCCTTCCAGAAATGAAGCTAGCCACTTAAGAGTGTTACCTTGGACACCGATGGCCCTTAGTCTATTTCGTAAGATATGGTTGTCTACCGTATCGAACGCTGCGCTCAAGTCCAACAGTATTAGAGCTGCAGCATTGCCTTGGTCCAGCGATATTTTCATTTCCTCAACCACTGTCAATAATGCTGATTCTGTGCTGCACACGGAATCCCATCTGTGTAGGGTGGAGGCATTGGTTTGTTTCCAGAAACTCTGTCAATGCTCTGTTAACGTGTTTCTCCACCAGTTTCCCCACAAATGGCAACATTGGAATGGGGCGGTAATTCCCCAGTTGAGCTGGGTCTAAGGTGGGCTTTTTTAGCAGTGGGCGAATTATGGCGTGCTTCCATGCCCCTGGTACTACGCCCTCTTTAAGCGAGAGGTTCATAATCTTGACTAGTGTTGGAAGAATGGTTTCTGCAACTTTCTTTAGAATGTGCGGTGGGGCCGGGTCTAGTGGCGAGCCTGACTTCACCTTGTCCATCAGTAGCTTCACCTCTTCCAAAGTCAGTGGGGGGAAACTGGTAGTGATTTGTGTAGGGGTGGTCTGTGCCTCCTCAACTTCCTGCCTTGGGAGTGTTTCTCTTTCGGTCAGGAGTGTGGTGTAAATGTCCGTAACTTTAGTGCAAAAATAGGTTGCTAGGTCGGTGCACCTTTTCTCTGAGGCTACCGTCATGTGGGTAATTTGTGGAGGGGCGGTTAAGGCCTTGACTACAGTGAAAAGTTCCTTTGAGGAGTTCTGTGCCTGACTAATTTGTGTTTCAAAGAATTTAGTCTGAGCCTCTTTAATGCTGTTGTGGTAGGATCTGATCGCCACCTTGTACTTGGCTTTAAGATGTGGATCATAGGATTTCCTCCATTCTCGTTCCAATTTTTTGCAGCTTTTCTTTAGGGAGAGTAGTTGAGGGTTGATCCAAGAAGCAATTATGGACCTTGCTTTTGATTTGATAGAGGTTTTGGGAACTATTTTATCCAATGACTGCGTTATCTGAGTTTCCCACTTTGAATAGGCTTCTGTCACTGTTTCCGGTACCTCGGAGTTCGGTGAGGCCTTGGGTTCTAGTGTTGTAGTGCTGGCTTCCTACCCACAAATCCCCCTCCCTGCTGAGATGGCTACCTACCTGTAAGGTGGAGCAGAGCAATGAAATGGCTGCCACATGGTTCTGGGTGTGGGGAGTGTTCCATCCTGCTCAGCTGTGGGACAAGGGTGCCTGGTGGGAGTTGTAGTGCTGGCTTTCTACCCACAAACCCCCTCCCTGTTAAGATGGCTACCTACCTGTAAGGTGGAGGAGAGCAATGAAATGGCTGCCACATGGTTCTGGTTGGGGGGAGTGTTCCATCCTGCTCAACTGTGGGACAAGGGTGCCTGGTGGGAGTTGTAGTGCTGGCTGCCTGTACACATGCCCCCATGGAAATATTGCTAGCTACCTTTGAGGTGATTCAGAGGAAGGAAATGTTAGATATGTGAGACATGTGTTGGGAAGAGTGTGTTGTACATAAGTGCATTTGTGTCTAGGAAGTGTAGCTTTCTAGTTGTGCAAGACAGTACATAGCAGTGTAATGGGAGACATTTGTTGGTACTTACCAACCTCCACTCCCCCGGGTATTCCTGTGAGACTCTCTGGATGCAGTATGGCAAGCACCTTCTGCTCCCATTCGGTGAATGTTAGTGGTGGAATGAGAGGGCCACCGCCAGTCCTCTGAGCCAGCTCATGGTTGTTGTTGGCACGCTCTTTCACCCTGCTCTTGAGGTCATACCACCTCCTCTTGATGTCACGCAGTGTGCGCAGGGTGGTCCCTACTGCATTGACTTTGTTGACTATCCTTTCCCACATTTGATTTTTTCTGGCTACTGCTGTCTGTTGGACCATGCTTCCAAACAAATGTGGTTCTACTCTGATTATCTCATCTACCATGACTGACAACTCATTGTCAGTGAATTTTGGAATTTTTTTCTGTGCCATGGTGTGTGATGTGCAAATGGGTGAATAGTGCAGGTGTGACGGTGGTGGAGATGTGTGTGGTGTGTGTTGCGTGGGTGGTTGTGATGGTGTGATGTGTGCTGATTTGCCTCTCCTTTGTGCTGTAGTGTTTGGCCCTTCAGTTCTGGAGTTGTGCAAAGGATGCTGGGCAGGCAAGCGGTTGGTTTTATACTCAGCTATGTGGGTGGGTCAAAATGGAGTATTCATGTCAGGTGTGTTATCTGGGTTGACCTGGGATTTGTATTTTTTTCTTGCCATGTGGATGTGTCATTGGGGTCTGTCAGATGTTTTTGGAAGCTGCGCCAGAAAAACAGCCACACTTGGTAGCCTTGTTGTGTGGTTGCTTTCGACCGCCATTCCTCTTTCCGCGCGACCGCAGCAGTCTGAATGCAATGGTCCTTCCATTCGCTCTACCATTCATCATTTCGCGCAACAGCGGCGGTCGGGAACAACTGATCGTTCCGCTGGCTCCGCCATCGTATCATAATTTCACTTGCGGTCATTCCGCTGGTCGATCGGCATTTTTAGGGCTTTCCGCAGCATTTCCGTCTACCGCGGACGGATTTTCAGCTTTGCCGGACGTTCCCCGCGGAGTTTTGTGAAATCCGTTTGCCGCGGTCGGAATTTTCTAGCAGTGCCTCCTAATCTGACCACCGGTTTTGCCGCGGTACATGCGGATGATTTTTTTCCCGCAACCACGGCGGTCGTAGTGCTTTTCCGTCCGCCATCGTAATCATCCCCTAAGTTTCCATTGCACTGTAGCAAGGAGGAGATCAATTTTTTGGACCTCACTATCAAACATGATGGAAATAACCTTTTTACTACTTTATATATAAAACCAATGGACAGAAACACTTTTCTTCATTATTCAAGCCATCACCAGAGGAGTTTGAAAGATACATTACCATACAGCCAGTTGTTGCAGATTGGAAGAAACTGCATGAAAAAATGACTATGAAGCAAGCTTGGTATACGCCAAGAGAAACTCTTCTTGAGCCTACAGAGAAGAAAGAATCATACCAGTTGGTGTGTGTCACAACATTCAACACTAACACGACTAATGTTAAACGCATCATTAGAAAACATTTCCAAAATAGTGATGTAAAATCGAACTTGACCATTTAGCTGGATTTTAATTACTATTCCAATTAGTCCTTGAAATATTTTGCTAGCTATTTCACAATAGCTTCCGGTATAGAGCAGCTATTCTTTGGAACTCACTGCCTCTCTATATTCGTGGTCTCAGTAATCTCTTCGAATTTAGGAAGGCCATTAAAACTTTTCTATTTCCCACTGTGTAGGTTTCTTGGCTTCTCCTTTGCGCTGTGGTCTCCTATTTGCTGTTTAGCGCCGGGACGCCTCTTGGCCGGGGCAGCTGTCGCGCTCTATAAATCTCTCAAATACAAATACAATAAATAAAACAGAATTTAGCATTTATTAAATGTAATAGTGTACACCAGTGTTAACCTATGGGAAAGCCAGCCATGCCAAAGAGAAAAATGACTTTCAAGTTTTTTCACTGCTAGAACATGTAAAACATTAAATATATATTCCTTACGTTTAAATACTAAGCACTCTGCCAAATGGACTTATGAGGCCCACTTTAGGTATGACTTATAAGTATTAAAAAGGAAGCTTTAGACTTGGCAAAAGGTTTGCTTTGCCAGGTCAAAATGGCAGTTCAAACTTGCACACCCAAACTGCATCGGCAGGCCTGGAGATATTCTATACATGGCTACTGCATAGGGTGGAACAATGAGTCTTGCAGCCCAGTAGTAGTATTTAATTTACTGGCTTACTGGCCCTGGGTGCAGGTAGTACCATATACTAGGAACTTATAAGTAATTTAAATGTGCCAATTAGGTCTATGCCAATTTTGCCATGTTTACAAAGAAGAGAACAAGCACTTTACCTGTCATTAGCAGAGGTAAAGTACGCAAAGTCCTATGGCCAACAAAAACAGGTTCAGCAAAAGAAGGCACACATCTAGGAGGGTACCATGCAAAAGATAGTAATTCCCAATAGTCACATCTATAAGGACACTGAAATCCTTTCTCTAGCCCTAGTTGCCTATGATCTTACAACTCATAGGTCAGCAGTTGCTCCTGAAAAAGTAAAGCCTGTAATATTGGGGCACGCGGAATGCAAATGTGCGTGGTGGGTAACAATGCAAGTGAAGTAGAGTAAATGGGCAAAGGTACAATGTCTGTGGACTGTTCTCTGCAATCCTCAGGCAGACAGTTAGATAATGCCACACCACATGTGACCCTCGGTTCCATGGTCCCACTGCCTGCTTCTACCCATTAGATTGGCCAGAGGTGGTAGAGGCTTGAGCAGGTTATGGACCATTGTCAGGTATTTATTGGAAATTTGAAAAGACTGCAGGCGTGAGGTCGATTAGACAATATTGGCTCAATCCTTATCTGTGTTACTGTGCATATGAGTGAAGGGTATGCAGTTCCTAAGTGTAAGTGAGAGTGTTCAGGTCTGTGAAAAAGTGCCCTCACACACCCAGAAGGATGTCATGCTTCATCATATGGGTTTGCTCCTCATCGGGCCGGCACTGCAATGCCCGACGGGCACCCGCGAAGGGGCTCTTTGGCGGAGATCTTTTTGTTGAAGCCGTTTGGTGCGTGTTAGTGTGTGGAATAAGTAGTGTAGTGAGTGCAGTGTGGTATTAAAAAAGGTTTAGAGAGACCCTATTGCCTAAATTTTATTCTAGGAATTGCATACCCTTCAGTTATATCTAGTCCTCGGTTGGGAGTACGTGTGCAGGACCTGCTTAAAAAGCTCCCAGTTCCTTTCGTTTGGATAATTGATTGATACCTAAGAAGGTAATCTTTGATACCTTCGAAATTTAAAGAGAGTTACTCCTTGTGATCTCTCTATTCTTCACCCCTTGTCCTATGTGACCCAGCCCCACGTGGCACTATGGAGAACAACCAAGGTCTCTCTTTTAGTGATGATCTAGTGACGGAAATTCTCAGAACACCTTCTCTTTTGGATCCTAATGGCGCAGCTGCATCCAGCAGCCATGGAGGAGATTGGAACTCAATTACGGCCATGAAAAGATCATTATGCATGGCTCAATCATGACCGAATATCTACGAGCAAATATATCTCCTAATGGTCTGATTGTAGCCAACGCACCGCAGATCTTCCTAGAGGATGCCCAATTCAAGGAAGAGTGGTCCCTAGTTTGCTGGAAGTGCACTAGGGACTGGCTGGTATTATTCATAAAAATAGCCAAACGTCTAGCGGACGATCTCATAATCAAGATCACGGTAGCAGAAGGAGCTTTAAAAGCCAGTATTACCATCACAGCATTCAAGACGAAGCTGGCGGAAATCAACAGCGAAATAGCGGAAAACAAGGAGTACCTCATGAAACAAAAGGTGACTAAACTCCAGAAGGATATAACCAAGTTCAGCAAGGAGAAAATATATCCCTACCTAAAAGAGGACTACCGTCCGACACCTGAAGATAATTCATCGGAGGAGAGCTAGTCCTCAAGAAGGAGCAACTCATCAAACAGTAGCAACTCCAGCACAGACAGTTGGGGAGCTCCACAAAACAGAAGAGAATCACCACATCCGATGTTTGGCTTTGGAATGCCTCCCTACCAAGGATCCCCGACGGCCCGCAACAACCTTTTACTCCCTTCCACCAACCTTATTTAGGCAGAGGCTGGGGCAGAGGGAGAGGGAGAAGAAAAAGAAGAGGAGGCCAAAACCAACAGAAACAGGTCCAATGGCAGGACCAAACACAGCAACAACATATGGAGCTCAGGAGCAACACGGGGAAGAAAAATTGATCGTGAATCTCTCCCCCAGACTCCTTAGTGAGATGGAAAAGAAGGTTTTACGGAGGGGACTTGGCTTTGTCCCAACGCCCAGAATCGACAACTTTAGGAAAAATTGTGAACTCCAGAATTTCTTCCATAAAGTACGTCTGCAAGCATTCTTTGTAGGCCAACCAGAGACACCCTCTAAGGACTCAGGGTTACGAAAACCTTCCTCTTTCACCCCCAATGCGAGTATGGTACCGGCAGAGGTCCTCACTTTTAAAAAGGCAGTCCTGAAGGAAGTGAACAACAACAAAAAGACCAGGGCATTTCATAACACCTCCAAGCTAGAAAATGAAGCGGTCCGCACTCTGGCAAGCGATACCTCTATTACTATAAAAGAGGCTGACAAGGGGGGCGCGATCGTAATAATGTCAACTATGGATTACAGGAATGAATGCCTCCGTCAACTAACAGACAGAAGGTATTACACACCACTACAGGAAGACCCCACGATACGCCTGACCACTTAAAATCAAGGCCACCGTGACAGCAGCCTTAAACCAGGGATGGATCAGCAAACATGAGGCTGACGTTCTGACCAATGAGAACCCCAGACTGCCCTACTTCTACACCCTCCCCAAGATACACAAATGTGTACTTCCACCACCGGGAAGACCGATAGTGTCGGGCATAGGGTCAGTCTTGGAACCCCTCTCCAAGTTTTGTGGTCACTTCCTTAAACCATTAGTAAAAGAAACTCCCTCCTTTGTACAGGACACAAGGGATGTCTTGAACCTAATTGAAACAAAGAACACCGAGGGCCTCCAGCTGGATTTCCTCGTGACTTTGGATGTAGAGGCCCTCTACACTAATATCCCCGAACAAGCCACTCTGGAGGTCATAGAGGAAATCCTGAGATCAGCTAACTGGACGGCAACAACACCCATAAGTTTCATTATGGAATGTGCAACAATAGCACTGATGGAAAACTTCTTCCAGTTTGAAGACCGTCTCTTCCACCAAACATAAGGGACCTCGATGGGCAGTACTTTCACCCCCAGTCTAGCATGCCTCTACATGTCAGACTTTGAGGCCAACCACAAACTGACAGACACAACCCCCCACAAAGAAAACATCTTGTTGTGGCGTCGTTATATCGACGATGTCCTCGTATTTTGGAAGGGGGATCAAGATATGATGCAGGCCTTTGTCACCTGGGTCAATGGCCTAAACCCTTTCTTAAAATTCAGAGCTAACTTTTCTAATTTTCTAATCAGGTACTACCCTTCCTGGACTTAATGATCAGCCTTAAGTCCAACAAACTGGAAACAAGAACCTACAAGAAACCTACAGACAGCCACAGTCCCTTGCTGTACAGTAGCTTTCATCCTAAGGCACTCCGGGAAAACTTACCCTATGGGCAGTTCCTTCGGATATGACGGAACTGTAGTAACCTGGATGACTTCCATAACCAATCCTCTGAGCTCACCAACCACCTAGCCAGATGGGAATATCCAATAAGAGACGTAAGAACAGCCTAAAAAAGAGCCCGAAATAATAACAGGGAGGCACTCTTAGAAGTACATCCAAAACCTGAGTCAAAAAACCTAACCTGTGTAACCACCTACAAGCCTGAATCCAACATGATCAGGAGAATAATAAGAAAGCTCTGGAGAATTCTCCAAATCGGCGAACTGGCACCAAGTCCCCCCAGATTTACTTTTAAGAGAACGGCAAACCTTAAAGACTTGCTTATTAACACCAGGCCAAAACGAAGGGAGCCACAGCAACAACAACAGCTATGGAATTTGCCACCCGTGGTTGGCCATTGCCCATGTGGGGAATGCATAGTTTGTCCCCTGACAAGTGCAAAAAAGATGTTAACATTAACAGACACCATCACATGGACGCTGACCAAGCACACAAATTGTAATACACGCAACTGCGTCTATCTGATCACCTGCCCGTGCCTACTCAAATACGTGGGGATGACTACACGTCCCATAAAAAGCAGAATAACAGAACACAAGAGTAACATCAGATGCAAGAAAAGAAACACCAAGATGTGTGCCCATTTTACTACAATGAGTCACACCGTCAATGACATACTTTGGACTATCCTGGATTCCCATCCCCAAATAAGCAAGGAAGCCCTCATTAGGAGGGAGCAAAACTGGGTGTTTAAGCTCTCCTCCCACACTACAGGTCTCAATGATGATATCCCCTGAGGTGAACTAGACTAATCAGAACCATATTGAGCCTTTTCTGATGCCTACCCCAAAAAACAACGACGAGAGGGTCCATACATAATCAGGTGGGATTAGGAAGCACAAATGGTCCAGCGCAGGGGACATACTCATCAAATCTTCAACCCATACTAACGAGCCACACTTAGTTGACTTCATTGGAACAGTATCACCTATCACATCCATCTAGTTAGAAACAAGTGTGGGATTAGGTGCCTTACACGTCAAGAGGTTTTGACCAATCATGAGGGGCCTCCCGAGCCGATATACAACCCCTTTATGCACATCTTAGTTGCCCTATAGTGTGGGTGGCAACCCATGTAAACAGAAGGATTCCACATCAGTGGGGAAGTCCTGAACACAAGCACCTTGAAGTTATTCCTCCACTCATATTACATTACTGGAGTATTGCTGACCTTTGATAAATATTCACTCAAGGAGTACATACTATACACACGACAAATACGTCCCTTCTGCTGGATGAGAGGTTATCCCAGTAGGGGCCATTGGTGTTCGCACGGCTGAATACAAGTCGACCCCGTTTTGTAGACCCCACCTTATGTGTATAAACATCATCACACACAATAGGGTCATGGCCAGGTGCTACACCGACCTGCTAATCCAAAGTATAAATGGCCGCAAAGGTTAACATTACAGCGCCACCCTAGACACCTATGTAATGCGACACGCGGTCTCTGACGTTGTTAGCAGAGTCCTCACTATATAACATAAGTTGACCTCGCAGTTTAGACGACACCATATGAGTAAACACATCCCCACACGCAACAGTGTCACGACCGGGTATTATAACGGCGTGCCAGTCTACCACAAAAATAGCCACAAGGGTTAATATCGGCAGCGCGCCCTTGGACCCTTAAGAAAATGTGGTACATGGTGCTTTGACACCCTCAGACACACAGCAAGATGGCCGCCAAGGCTAACATTCCAGCTTCTAACAGAGCGTCAGGGAAGGCTCACGCACTATAGACCCACCTCCGGCACGCTTCCAGACACACAGCAAGATGGCCGACAAGGTTAGCATTCCAGCTCCTTACAGAGCTCCAGGGAAGGCTCACACATTTAAGACCCGCCCCAACACGTCCCACTAAGGGAATCAGCGCCGGGGTAGGATGATGGCTAGTTGCCACGCCGCCTTTTGTGAGTATGAGGACAGACAACAACACCTGCTGCTCCCGGTAAGATGTTGCGTGCCAGATTTTTGAACTCCTGTTCCTTGTACCATTATTTGTCCACTTTCAGGTCGTGAGTATCAACTCGCTCTGCTTAAATGCTCCTGTCAGCGCTGAGCTGCATTATTTGGGGTGAGTGTTTGTTACTAGTCCACCTTGGCACATCATGCTTTCCATGTGGTTCTGTTTTGCACGCCTACCGCACACAGTTCCGGTTGGGACGAGACAAACGACTTTATGTCATGTGTTGGCAATATATTCTGCTTTGTTTTGTCTTGTCTGTCTATTACATTTGTTGTGGATCGCTAAATGCCCCTGGAGATTTGACACACCATCATGACTATGGTGGCCCACTCCATTAAGCCGCAAGAGTGTCTGTCCTCAACGATGACTCCCGGGGCACGTCACTATATATGTTGTTGTGTTTTGGTCGTGATTGCCACTATGAGCGAATGATCTGGTGATGACGTAAGAAATCTGCCATTCCTTTTTCGGAAACATGCATGATAATAGCTTAAGCCGCAACAGACTCCGCTTTTCCAATGTGATGAGCGTATCACGCTAACAACGATATTCTCCTTGAACCCCACATAAGATTAAGGGCGATACCACACACAGGGATTACCTCGATATTTATATTGGGGTATTTTGTCACATCACAGACTAGCAACAAATTGAGATCCCCTATAGTAATTGATTACTGCACCTTCACCTGATCTACACTGGGATCACTTCACGTTATCTCGGGAAGCGCCGCTGTAGTCTTTCTGTCACGCAACACCCTAAACATATATTCTTATCACCATTTTCTCTTTCAGGTCTTTCAATATCAGGTAAATCGGACCTGGTATTCACTCGCAAGGCTGGTAACTATTGAATTCCCTGTACTCTGAGCATCAGCATTGCAGTAGTGTAAGACTCATGATAATTTCTTTTTAACCAATGGTCCTGATGAATTGCCACTGGACCCGTTAGGGGCTACCTTAGGCAAGAAACATGTCGGCCTTACACACCACGCACGCCCTTTAGGATCATTGTACCCAGCTAGGGCGTCTTTGTTTTTAGTAAGGTTAGTGAGCCCTAGGAATAACATTTAGGCAAAAGGGTCTCCATAAACCTTTTTTAATACCACACTGCACTCACTACACTACTTATTCCACACACCCACACACACCAAACGGCTTCAACAAAAAGCTCTCCGCCAAAGAGCCCCTTCGCGGGTGTCCGTCGGGCATTGCAGCACCAGCCTGACAAGAAGAAAGCCCATATGACGAAGCATGACATCCTTCGTGGTGTGTGAGGGCACTTTTTCACAGACCTGAACACTCTCACTTACACTTAGGAACTGCATACCCTTCAGTTATATCTAGTCCTCAGTTGGGAGTATGTGTGCAGGACCTGCTTAAAAAGCTCCCGGTTCCTCTCATTTGGAAACTGTGCATATGAGCCCTGATGATGGTATTCCAACCTCTTTCCATCAAAAAGGATCTGCAAATAACCTTTGACTTGGAGGTCATCTTCAGCAAGATAGAAACTTCCGTGGCCACTCAACTAACAAAGAAAGACAATGGACAACTGTTGGGCTTGGCCCTTTCTGTAGGGTCCTCCCCAAACAGTTTGTCTTCATTCTCCTGTTTTTCTGAACATGTTTTTGTTGGCGTTTAGGACTCTGTGCACTTTATCACTGCTAACTGGTGCTAAAGTGCCTGTGCTCTCTGCTTCAAACATGGTGGCATTGGAGTACTCCCAATTGGCACATTTAATTTACTGTTAAGTCCCTAGTACAGTGGTACTACATGTGCCCAAGGCCTGTAAATTAAATACTAGTGGACCGGTAGCACTGATTATGCCACCCACTTAAGTGGCCTTTTTAAACATGTCTCAGGCCTGCCACAGCAACCTGTGTGTGCACCTTTAAACTGCTATATAGACCTGACAAAATAAACCTTTTGCCAGGCATAAAGTGTCCCTTTTTGATATATATAATTAACCTCTAGTTTAGCCCGTAAGCAGCCCATAGGGCAAGATGCAGTGCACTTAAAAGGTTGAACCTGTACTTTTAAGTTTTACATGTCCTGGTAGTAAAAAACTCCTAAATTCATTGTTTACTACTGTGAGGCCTATCTGTCCCATAGGATAACATTGGGATACCTTATTACATTTAGTACGTGATATCTTTTAATTAGGAGGCAGGTAGGAAAGTAGAGTTTGGTCTATAAAGAACTGTAATTTAAAACCCTTTTCAATGGTAAAGTTGTTTTTTAAGTCACTGTTCTAGAAATGCCACTTTTAGAAAGTTCAGATTTTCTAATCCTAACCATTTGGTGCCTCTAGCATGTATCCTGGGTCACATGACTAGGTGTAGCTGGTGGTTGGTCCTGCGTATTATCCCAGACAGTGAGACAAAGTGGGAATATGTGTTGTCAGGATGGGCCATCTCTGTTAGGATGAGAGGGAGGACTCTGCCTCTACACACTCACAAAGAGTTTCACACTAGTCTTTTGTGCCTCCAGACCAGCTGGAGCCAGGGCAGGGAGGCAGGAAAATCCAGACACCTCTTTAGTGGGAGGAATCTAGAAGCTTCTTCCACTTCAAAGTGGGCACCAGGTATAACTAGTGGACCCCAAGACCCAACTCTTCAGTACACTCTTGGACCTGTGGATAATACAGAAGAAGGATACCCTGATGCTTGAGGCCTATCCTTCATGCTGAAAGGAAGACTAGGCCTGCTCCCTTCATCCCAGGCTGAGTGACTCTAAGGGTCAGCTGACTGAACCACTGTGTGAACTACTGGGACATAACAAGCTCCAGAGGCCTCCCTGCAACTGCCCAGCTGGAGCTGTCTGAGCCCTGCTGGCCTCTGCTGGATTGAGGTCATGATCCCCAAGTGGTGCCTCCTCAGGTCCTGGACTTTTGGCTGCTATCAAAGAGAGAACTCCTTGTAGCCTAACTGAAGGTTTCACCAAATCTAGCCCAACGCGAAGCCCTCAAAGCCTCACCGCATAGCTGCAAGCTTCATCAGAACCGACGCAGAGCGACACAAAGCTCCACTGAGTCACCACACAGCTGCCAGCCTCATCGGAATCAATTGTGAGAGACACAAAGCCCTGCAAAGCCTTGTCAAACAGCTGTCAGCTCCATTGAAACTGATGCCAAGTGATGCAAAGGCCTCCAAAGCCACGCCGCACAATGCAACTCGACGCAGGACCTCACATCGCAGCCCTTGCAGCTCCTTGGAACCGGCGCCAGACAATGCCAAGTCTCACAAAGCAACAATGCACAGACAACGCACTAAGAATATAAGGTACAATCCCCATCGTGTTGAGCCTGAACTTGTGATTTTGTCCCAGTCAAACGCAATCAGATTCCCTCAGCTGGCGCTTTGCGCCTTTTTGGTGCTACTTTCATCTAAATCTTTGGAACTACATATCTCTGGTTCTACTGTTTAGATTTCTGTCATTTTGGTCTCAAATAGTTTATTACTTTTTATTCTCTTTTTCTAAATTGGTGTAGGATTTTTCTTGTATGTGTTTTCACTTTATTACTGTTTGTGTGCTGCATAAATACTTTACATGTTGCCTCTAAGTAAAAACCTGACTGCTTTTGTGCCACTCTACTAGAAGGTTAAGCACAGGTTAATTTGTGGTTTGCTTCAATAATATATCAACCAGCTTATTCTGTTCCATAGAGCTGATCTTGTTAGTGTATCTGAACTTGACACCCTTTGTGCCTACACAGAGACTATGAAGCAGTAAATGGGCACCTTATGAAACACTTAGGGGCTCATTTATGAGAAAGTAACGTGGTGCAATGCAGCAAGTCACCTTGCTGGGCTGCACTGCATGACAGGTAAAGGGAAGGAATGCGCCATACTTAGGGCAATACGGCGCATTCCTTTCCACTGAACTGGTGCCCTTTTGGCTGCCTAGTGCCAACGAAGGCACCCTGGCACCATAGTGCAAGGATGCCTGTGTTGCATGCTGGATTGTTTTTGTGCAGAAAGGGGCACCTTCCTGCCCAAAACCAATCCTGGGAAGCATATTCATCTTTCTATGTGTGCTACAGAATGCAGCACACATAGAAAGAGGAGGAAACTAGGGGAAATAGAGATATTTCTCCTTGTTACGCCTCCCCTGGGAAGGAGTAAGATTTTGGTGCATTTCCAAGTTTGCAAGTTCTTGTAAGTCTGGTAATGCGTCAAAAATCATGGGAGTTGCGTGGGAACACCCATGCAATGTGCATGGAATGCCTTTGCGCTGCATTGAGTTACTGAGTTGGTGAGCTACAGTAGCTCACGACCTACTGGTTGGAGACCCCCCCACATTTTGGAGCCACTCAGAGCCACGCATAGTGGCTTTATGTGGCTTCAAAAATCTGACTTAGAGGTTTGCATCACACATGTACCACGTCGTATGGTGCAAACGCAATGCAAGCCTCTCATAAATATGCCCCTAAGTTGCATAAATAAATAATATGTTGCCTTCAGTGGAATATATTCTCATGCTAATAAACTAGATGTTTCCATCTCAACTCAACTCATTTCCAACTTGAAGAAGAAGTTGTAAGCATCCTCGCTCAATCACTTTACTCATTATGTTAGTCTCCTTTCTCTGGAAACTATGCATGAATTCCTAAATAATTCTTACTTGTTTTTATATAATACTTCATACCACACTCCGTCCATTTCCAGGTGTCTTAAATAACACATGTTGTTACAATTACTCAATTTAGTGGTACTCAATTTATCAACTTAGGAAGTGATAAAGGCTGAGACTTCGCTGCTCTGAATCGAACTTGTGGCCTGCAGGTCATAATACGTTTCGGAGTTTAGCATTCAATTCACTAAGCCTTTTTGCATCCAGTTTTAAAGCCTTTACATTAACATTTAGGGATTAGTCATAGCTTGTACATCACTATGTTGAAATACACTCCTTTCTGGGCACAGTCTGCCACCACTCTTAGCTGATCTATTTTGGACATTGTTGTTCTGAAGTCCCACTTTCTTTGTTGTGATCTACAGAGCAGGCAGCATCTCATCAGTTTCCCTGCCAACACCATACTGTTTACCCATCAGAATCACTACATGAGATTTGCATCGAGCATGTGAAATACAAATTTAAAAAAGATGAAGAAAAATCTGTTTTTCCATGCCTTCCCACAAAGTGCTCTGCCCTGGGGAGCGTTAATGCAGACACGCATGGAAGCTTGTGAAAAGAATTAGTAAAAGACTGGCTTGCTTGCCAACAGAGATCTGCAATGTCTTTGGGTAAAGGAGAGGGCTTAGAAGGTGACCATTGCTCAACCTCTCTGTACGTCTACATGAGTAAAAGCCGCAGCACTGTAAAACGGTTTTGGGTCTTATTAAAACTGGGGCTGTATTATATAAAGCTACGCCAGTGGAGCAACAGGCATGTGCATCCACTTTATGTACCCTCGGGGCACTTTATTATTATGGAAGGGGCCAAAGGCACTTCTGTGACCCCTTTTGTAATACAGAGGGTGCTGTTCCATATATTGTGCCAGCGCTATCTTAAGGGGATGTTCCCTCATTTGCATCAGGTCATGGCACCATTCAAATGAGGGAAATGCCATGCCTTTATGCCAGTGCCACATTATGAATGTGGGCCCAGAAGCAATGAGATCATTGGTGCACAAACAGGTGGCACACAGCCAGGGCACCCCCTGATGGCAGCCCTCCGGAGGGGGTAGAGGGAGTCCCATGAAAATCCCCCAGGTATCCCCTGTAGGTGGTTGCAGTCACTCACTGCACCCACAAGCAGAGGGATCACTGTTCCCCTTTGAAGTGTAGGTCGGGGACTGCCTGTATTGTGAAAGATGGAGCAGCTGCTTCAAAGAGCTGCCCCACCTGTCACTAATGCACTGTCTCCAGGGAAAGTGCGAGTTTGTAGTTTCCCAAGTGCAGTGCATCGATTGCAGTAGGGCATACTGATCTTGTGTGTGCCCGGAGCACTTTGTTAACGTTGTGCCTTGACACAGACCAGAGTAGTGAACTCTTTCTACAACACAGACCTCAGTACACAACCCAGTATAGCAAATTTGTTCCATAACCTGGTGTAAAACTTGTGCATAGTGACAAGATTTGGAATGGTCCATAACACGCGAATAGCAGATTTTTCCTCATTCTGAGTGGTGCCCGCTTAAGTTGCACAAGGTTTTGCCTGCTGAAACATGTGCAGACAAAATCCCCATGGTATACTGTTAATGCACCAGCTATAACACCAATTCCGGCGCAAACAGAGTGTATGCATGAATGGTGATTTGCATGGAGGGGACATGTTTTTTGTAGAAGAAAACAACAATTATCTTGTGGAATGTGACAAGTATTTCTCAAAAAATCGGAGATCCAAGCTTGATGGAATAACTTAATAAATATGGTAATACTCACCCTACAGGAAAGTTGACAGCAACCCTTTGGCCGATCCCTACAGATGTTAATTCAGCCACAAGTGCAGTACAGAAGGGAGGAACAAGAAACTCTGGGGCATATTAACAACCAGGCGATAGTCAATTATCGCCGCTTTAGCGTTTGTTTTCGGACGGAAAGCGGCGATAATTCTATCGCCTAATCAGCAAGGTCACGCTATCGCGTGAATCCCTGCACTATCGCCCTTTCCCCCAACGCCCATCCTGCATCTCTAATGAGATGCAAGGTGGGCGTTACTGGGCGTACCCCAGATGGGCTACGTTGTAAATATCGCCGATGTGCACATCGCGATATTTACAAGGCAGCCCACAGGATGATAGCAGACGTTAGATTTTGGCGAAAACTGCCGTTTTCGCCAAAATCTAACGTCTGCTATTATCCCGACTTAGCCATCCCTAACATAGGGGGTGGATTGTGCTGATACGACCACAGGGTCGTATCAGCAAGGTTATCGCTGTTTTGCAGGGAACATCGCTGGAAAACCAGCGATGTTCCCTGCAAAACGGCGATAACCTCGCTATCTCTGGAATTTTTATCGCCCTGGAGAAGCGTGTTGTTAATAACGCGCTACCAGGGCGATAATTTCCGGAGATAGCCAGCGATAAGAAATCTATCGCTAAGCACGGCCAGCGATAATTATCGCTGGCCGTTGATAATATGCCCCTCTGGTGGTCTGCAAGTGGACTGCAGGATTGAGGCTTGGAGGCAACCAACATTTGAGAGATTCCCTGTTATGATACCCAAATGTGGGACATCAATACATGATAGCCCAATATTATGAATGGTTAATATGTACTCCATGTAATAAAGGCAGACTATCCTACCATGTTACAGGCCATCAGCCAAGCCATAAAGTTAGCAGCAAAGCGAGTCATGTAAATAGGGATGTGATTCTGAGGACCTGTCTGAGCTTAGATTACTTTCTGAATCCCAGTTATGAAATGCAATTTCAAAAAAACGAATTTTAGGGGAAAATGCCTTCACTCCTTTTGCAGGCCATGGTTAATTAGCACTCACAACTCGACCTATATGATGACTGGCAAGAGAAATGTGTCATTTGGCTTAGAATCCTACTTGAATAAATGGAGAGAAGTTGAAGTGATCTGTCAATTTCAGTAAAAAAAAGTACTTTCCCGAACATCAAGGAGATGTGAATAGGTATATCAGAGGCTATCAAATTATAATGTCCATTGTCCAGCCACTAGTTACTAGAGGACCTTGCAACAACAAGAAATTGAATGTGCCTGCAACAAGTTTGTTTGACTCGTTTGACAGTGACTGAAACAAATTAAGTAAGATCTTCAGTAACATGTGAGGAATGGCAGCAAACCAGAGAAAAACAGGATGATAAAAGAATCGAAAAAAAGTAGTTCCTTAACAGGAGATGGCACTGAATCAATCAATATACATCAGTCAGGGGGCGTGGCCACGAGGCGGATGGGAGCGGACGTGTGAGCAGAGAGCTCCGCGCCGCCTCCAACTCTTATCCTGAATTGAGACGCAATCCGAGACCCCCGCACACCTGGGAGAACGCAGGAGGGGGCCTGGAGGTGCCGACATCGGAGCGGAGCGCGTCTGGCAAAGACGTGGACCGGGAAAGCCGCCGAGAATCATTTGTGGTGGATGAAGCCGCGACAAAATGGCGGCGGGCGCGCTCTGGGCTTGAAGTGGACGGCGGAAGCAGAGCGGCCCGAGAGGCACTCGGAGGGCAATAAGAGCGGCGAGACCCTCCCCGTCGTTGCTTGGATTGCCTGCAGCTAAGGGGGAACAGAAGGGGCGACCTGCAGGGGGCCCAAGAGCCCAATAGCCCTGACGGCAGCGAGGAGGCAGAATGGCGGCGACCGCTGCTGGCGAGGCCCTCGAGGCGGAGACGCGCTGCCGCCGCGAGTAGTGCTCAGGGACGGAGTAACAGCCAGGGAAGACCGGAGTAGGGCGAGCGCCAAGAGGACCGGAGCACCAGCGGCAGGTCAGTGGGGGCAAGCAGTGATCGCTCGCGGCTGGGAGTGGGGGGTGAGAGCAGGCAGGCGGCGGCCGCCCTCCCTCCCCAATCCTGAGACTGGACCTGGAGGCTGCATGGTGATCGGTGCAGAGGAGAGCCGGGTCAGCCGGGATAGTGTGGCATCCCTTGAGATCTGCGCAGAGAGGGACCAGCTGGATGGTGGTGGCCTTGGCAGGGAGCAGCACGGGGAGACACCGAGGCGGCAGCCCTGGGCCGTGAGTGGCAACAGGGGGAAGAGGCCTGAGGAGCTTGAGCCCTGAGGTGTGCCCCAAAGTAACAGAAGTGGCCCCATTGTTGGCTGTGGCCCCGGGAAGCCTAACTGGTGAGAAACCTGCGCTGGGAGCAGAGACAGCGTACGCAGCGAGGCCTGGCTGAGTTGGAAGTGACCCTCCTGTGGAGAGCGATTCCGGATATAAGCGCAGAGGAGAGCAGAGAGGTCGGCCGGACTGGCCGCGGAGCGGTGGTGCAGCTGGCACTCGCAGGGATGCCATCACATCAATAGGGGCACGAAGAGGTTTCACGGATTGCGGGACCAGAGGCGCCATGGGGAAGCCGAGGGGGAAGCAGGCAGGAACACACACGGAGCCAGAAGATGACACGGCTTCTGGGGAGGCCAAAGAGGGTCCGCAACAACGACCAGAGGGGATGCTCCAGCACCAGGTTGATCAAATCCTGAAGGCCATCACAGACACCAGGGAGGCCCTGCAGTTGGATATTGCCCATGTGACGCAGGGCTTAGGGTTGCTCCGAGCGGACCACGCCAAGTTGGCTGATCGGGTCAAGCAAACTGAAACGACCATGGCAGCCCTGGAACCGGCTCATAAGTCGATGGCAGTGCAATTGACGGACTTTCAAAAACGGCTGCAGACCCTGGAACGGCGGACAGAGGAGGCAGAAGGGAGAAATCGGAGAAACAACGTCCAAGTGGTGGGGCTCCCTGAAGGAGTGGAAGGAACCAATATGATAGAATATCTGGAGGACTGGCTGAGGAAGACGGTCGCGCCGGACGGATTGTCGCCTTTCTTCACGCTGGAGCGGGCCCACAGAGTGCCGGCCCGGCCCTCGATACCCGGGCGACCCCCGCGGCCAGTGGTGGCAAGGCTGCTACACTATAAGGATAGGGATCTCTTACTGAATAAAGCAAGGACAGCGGGCCCTTACACTGTAGACAACAGCAGGGTGACATTGTTCCCGGATTACACGCTGGAGGTCCAACGTCGTCGAGTGTCCTTTGTGGCGGTCAAGAGAGCGCTTCGGGATGAGGGAATTCAATACTCACTGATGTTCCCGGCGCGCTTGAAGATGACGGTGGATGGTACGATGTCCTTCTATGACAGTCCAGAAGAGGCCTGGGACTGGCTGGAGCAGTATAGAGCGGGCACTGATGGGGCGGGAAGAGGAACGAGGGAAGGAACTGAGGTGTCTCGCCTGCGGAAGCAGAGACGTAACAGGCGACGTCCAACCGTGGCCCAGAGGCCGACAGAGACACAAACGGAAAAGGAAAGAGCAGCGGCCTTGCAGGCAGTGACGGCCATTTCCCAGATGGAAGGGGTTGTTTCTCCGGAGGGACTGGCCTCGGGAGGGGAGTCCAAGGAAGAGGATGATGAACATTCGGAGACCGGAAGCCTGATATTGCCACATGTGACAGCTGGGACAGCTGATGAAACGGTGGATGGGTGAAGTAGACTGTGGCTGGCCAATGGCAGGGTACTAATGTAGGAGAGGGCTGATTGAGGATGGGGTTGGGCAGGGCTCGCTTCGTTGGACTGGGGACTATGCAGGGGCTGAGTTACACTGGCAAAAGAAGTCTCGTTGATTTGGGGCTCTACAAAGGGCTTGTTTATAATAACGGGGGTTGAGCGCAGGGTGGGGGCCGACTAGGGGTCTGTCTCTCTGAAGCCGAGAGCCTACCTCCCGTAAGTTTGGGTGGGTTTAGCTCCCTACGAGCATTTAGGGAGTAGTTGAGTAGTAGTTTGGATGGGTTCTAATGTTGTAGGCCTGTTCTGGGGGGGTGGGAGTTGGGGCGGGGGAGAGGGGAAGGGGGGGGATTCCGGTGTGCTCTTGAGAGGAGAAATGTGCGGGGGGTTGTTTGACAAATGGGGACGCTGAATGATTTGAACTGTATTACTTGGAATGTGTGAGGACTTCACACAATGCAGAGGCGCCATAAAGTACATGCGTATCTGGTGAGACGGGGGGTGCAGGTGGCGTTCCTCCAGGAAACACATATTGATCGAGCCGAGGGAGCAGCGCTAAGGAAGAGGTGGCGGGGCAACTATTTTATACAACTTATTCAGCTTTCGCTAGAGGAACCCTAGTGTGGGTAAGAGCGGGTGTCCCTTTTCAACCACTACAGCAACTGATAGACCCAGAGGGACAGTTTGTGGTGGTGCAGGGGAGGTTAAATGGCATAGACGTGGCTCTGTGCAGTGTCTATGCTCCCAATGTTGATCAGTCCTCCTTCCTTGATAGTTTATCGGGGAGCCTGGCCCCATACTTCACTGGTGCAACTATATTGGGGGGAGATTTTAACTCCATAGTCGATGTGGATAGAGACAGGTCCCACCCGCCGCTTTCGGGGGCCCCGATACATAGGATCTCCAAGGCAAGGAGGGCATGGCAGACACACTGGGGGTTGGTAGATACTTGGCGTGCCCAGCATGCAGAGGAGAGGGACTATTCCTATTATTCGGGACTGCACGATCTGCACGTGCGATTAGTGCCATATTATGCACCCCCGATGTTCACGCTAAGGTGACAAGCAGTGAATACTTAGCGAGAACGATTTCAGACCATAACCTTCTACTAGTGAGGAGACGATGGAGTCGAGAGAGATCTTTGATACCGACCTGGCGGCTCAGCCCAGAGGCGCTGGAGGACCTGGTCTTTGGCGCCGAGTTGGGGGCCTAATTGATCAGTACTTTGAGCAGAACGAGGGGACTCCCTCAACGGCAGCCATTGAGTGGGATGCGTTTAAGGTCGTGGTGAGGGGGCTCTGCATTGGTAAGGTGGTGGGAGTAAGGAAAACGCTACTGGCAGACCTGCAGGGAGCGGAGAGCCGACTACGGGACATGGAGAGAGTTCAACCTGAGAGGCCTGGGACACAGGCGGAGCTGCTAGCGGCTCGAGAGGGAGTGGCGGAGCAGATGGAAAGACTGCATCTTATGACTATAAGTCCTATAGAGCGCGAGTGCATGCGGAGGGGGACAAATCGAGCGCCCTGCTGGCATGGTTGGCTAGCCCGGTGCCCAGGGGAGAGCCGATACTGGGCTTGATGGATCCCACGGGAGGTGAAGTGAGTACGCAGGTGGGAATCAACCGCGTGTTCTATGAGTATTATGCCGCGCTTTATCGCACTCAGCTGATGAGGGACGCCGAGGCTATCGGGGAATATATCGGGGAGGTGACCCTACCAAGCCTGAATAAGGAGCAGGGAGATCTGCTGAGCTGCGAGATTGCGGTGGGTGAGATTAAGGCCGCGATTAAGCAAATGGCCTGTGGTAAGACACCGGGAGTAGATGGCCTTCCCATCGAATTTTACTCCAAATACGCGGACCGGCTGGCCCCGCGCCTGCAGGCGGTTTATACGGAGGCAAATAGAGTAGGGAGGCTGCCTGCAACTACCAGGGAGGCTATTATTATTCCCCTCTAGAAGCCGGGAAGAGATGCGAAGGATATGAAGGCCTACCGTCCGCTTTCAATGTTGACGACCGACTATAAAATATTGAGCAGGATACTGGCAACTCGGTTGCTTCCCTACATGTCGCAACTAGTGCACCGGGATCAATCGGGTTTTATACCTCGGCGTAATATGTCTATCAATGTGAGACGTCTATTGCGCATCTTGCAGGCGTACCGGGATCCAGCGTCGACCGCCCTGATCCTCTCAGTGGACATAGAGAAGGCATTCGATAGTTTGGAATGGCCTTATCTTTTTCAAGTATTGCGTAAAATGGGACTGGGAGACGCATTCGTGAGGTGGACAGGTATCCTATACGAATCGGCGATGGCTAGAGTACGAACGGGGCGACGGTATCGGCACCCTGCTTAGTTGGACGTGGGACGCGCCAGGGATGTCCGTTATCCCCGCTTTTGTTCGCGCTAGCGATTGAACCGTTGGCGGTGCAAGCTAGATCGGGAAGCACTATGCAGGGTTGGTACTACGGGGTGAGGTGCACTACATATCACTCTATGCAGATGATCTATTGATGTTTATGGCCGCCCCGGGGAGGTGGATGCTGGAGCGACGGAGCTGTTGCGTAAGTTTGGGGAAATATCAGGATTGGGTGTGAATTGGGAGAAAACTTGCTTGTTCCCGGCGTGTAGGGCACTGGAGCCTCCAGCTGGACTGGAAAGGATAAGATGGGAACCCTGTTGCTTGCCGTACTTGGGGACACACATCTACCATGAACAGGCGGATGTACTAGAGGGCAACGTGATGAGAGCGGTGCGAGGGCTCAAAGGGAGCATGGCTTTCTGGGGTACTTTGCCACTTTCAGTGGCAGGAAGAGTGGCACTACTGAAAATGGTGGCACTGCCCCGATTACTATATTATTTTCGGACGTTGCCGGTTTGGATCCCGGGCTCGGTGTTTAAGACGCTTAGATCAATGGTAGGTGGATTCCTATGGGGGACTGGTAGGCGCCGAGTAGCACTGACTACGATGATGAGGCCAAGAGTGGAGGGAGGATGGGCAGTCCCGGACTTCGAAGTATATTATTTAGCGGCACAACTACAAGGGCTCACGCAGGCGGTGGCTAGGGAATTTAGGGGACCGGATGGCCCAGAGGACCGTTGGCTGCCACGGCATGTGTTATCATTTATAATTCTAGGACAACGATTGCGAGTGGCTTCGTTAACAAGCGAGGAGAAAACGCTGAGAGCGTGTTGGAATAGATACAAACGGAAAGGAAGAATTGCTCATCCATACGCACCAGAGATCCCCCTGGGGATGTGTACGGCTTTCCCGCATGGGGGAGACTGGTATGCGCTGGCAGAGTGGGAGGACCTGGGGCTGCAAATGATCGGAGATCTTTATGAGGAGGGGACCCTCCTGTCTTATCAAGCGCTACAGGATAGGTATGGCTTGCCTAGAGGCGCATATTTGCTACATGCCACGCTGGTGTCCGCGATACAGAAATATTGGGGAGAAGGACTATTGGAACCAAGGACTTCCCCAACGTGTCAATACGTGGTAATGGCCGCGGGGACGATAAAGGCGGTGACTTGCCTGAGTAGGCACCTGGTGGGAGAGGGACTGCAGCCGCTAGCTCAGTTGCGCGAAAAGTGGGAGATAGACCTGGGTAAGGACATTCCCGAGACGGCCTGGAGAGGGATAGTGGAGAGGGCATGGAAAGGTACGCGGAATGCGAGGTTTCAACGTATTCATTTTTACGTCTTACATCGGGCATATTTAACCCCGGAGCGGATAACTAAATATTTCCAGGTAGACTCGGCATGCTGTCCTCGATGCAGTACTAGCGCAGCCGATTTTCAACATATGATGTGGAGCTGCCCGCAGCTCGGAAGTTACTGGGAGGAGGTGATGGAGGTCCTGTGCGGAGTCACGGATAGACAAATAGAGCCTGACATGGGGGCGTGCATACTACACTGGTTTTCACATACAGCGCGCACTAAGATCACAAGCAAGTTCATTGATCTGGGGCTCTTATTAGCTAAGCGGGAACTGACAAGGCAGTGGAAAGCTAAGCTGGGTCCTAGCGTAGCGCGATGGAGGGTGGAATTATTGAACTGGGCGACTAGCGAGAGTATGGTTAGGTTGCGACAGGCGATGAGAGCGAACAATGAAAAGGCGATGGACTCTGCCCGGGCGTGGGATGCACTGGTGGCCCTGCTGCGGAACCCCGAGCTGGACTCGGAATCGGAGGCAGAATCCCTAGAAGCTCCTCGAGAGATGAGGGTAGATCATACAGCCCATAGTTAGGCTTAAGCGGGCAACAGGGGGAAGAATAGGAGGGGAGCTAGTGGACCTAGGGACGCGAATCAAATACAGCTGAGAACCCGCACACTATCATAAGAAGAGGATGGTGGAATAATTCTGAGTAAATAACGAGGAGCACACCGGGGGCAGGAACGGGGAGGGAAGGACGAGCTTAGAGGGGGGGCACATTATCTGAGAATCATTTTGCATTGGAATACCATGGCCTGGGTGAACTGCTGGGAATGCGGACGAGAGAAGCAGATGTAGCATAGCCTTTAAACGTGTTGATGGGCATGAAGAACTCACCCAAATAGCAGACAGTAATTAATTAAATATTGTATTATGATATGTGCTCCTCATTGAAACTTGTGATGTATATGGTTTGAAGGGGGGCTTGGCGAATTGAAAATCAATAAAAGTTGTTATAAAAATATATATATATACATCAGTCAGTTTTCTTTATTCGGTTATTAGAGAATAATCACAAAAGTAAATAAAAGCATAAATACATAAGAACAATAAATGAGGTGTGGTTATAAAGTACAGTAAGAACAAGACTGAGAAATAAAAATGACAGAATTCTAAAATTGTTTTGCAAAATGGACACAAAAAGTCACTTATCTCCTAAAATGAATGCTATTAGAAAAGCAGATGTTTACTGTACTGAATGGGTGATTTTAGAAAAAGGCAGCAGCGGCACACACCTCGCGTAAAAAGGCATTTGTAAATAGCATAAAGCTGGTCTATATCTATGAAAGCCCAGTTTATTCACAAGAGCCTTCAAATAATGATGAGTAAAGGGCTAATAATATTTACAAAAAAGTGAAATGCAACAATGTTTGTGAAGATATTTCATTGAAAGGTCAGACACAGATTGAAGCTGTTTTCATATTGTCCAATGGAAAGAATAGACAGCAAATCGAGTACAGTCATAATTTAGTAAGAAGAGCTCGTTCCTATGTGTGCATTAAAATATCAAGATAGGTCACAAGCCCCCATGTGGTCTGGACCACTGCATAAGCCCTAATAAGTGGTCTTTGAAGTTCCACAGCTTCTCTCTCCGGCCCCTAGCATTGATAAAGGACTGCTTCATCCATAATTTAACTTTAACAAATATAAAGCAAGGGGACACAAATAAAAAGGGTCTACACAGTTTCACTGTGGTACTCACAATGTAATTAAACCAGGGAATTTCGTGAGCAAAATCACAGGATATCTAATCTTTAATTATGTTTATAGTAAGAGATACACACTCCTTACTCCATATTCAGATATTCAGATTCTCCACATAATCAGTACCCTGTGTAAATTAGTTTGGGCTAGTCCAAAAAGACATCTACAGAATCGGTTCTCCTCTACCTGTATGCTTTTCACATCCTAGTACCCCACATGCCAGCTGCGTATGTCAAAATAGTGAGATATCTCCTGTTATACATTTCTAATGGGGGAAATAGGCTTATTGCTAATAATTAATGCAAAACTAAATATTTGTTGCCACTGCTTGCAGGAAGCGCAGATTCCTTTGAGTGAGGCAGGGAAGACAATTGCTGGATAAATCAAATGTTACCCCCAGGTAAGAAAACTGATAACTTTGCAACCGTTTTGCCCTTCCCTGCGACACTCCACAACTTGAGACCCTCTGGTCCACAAGCCACCATGAAGGTTTTGGTCAAGTTTGTCTCTAGGCCAAAACTCTCCATAAAAAATTGAATACGTCAATAAGCTTCTTCAGATCTTTGGGATCACAAGATAACAAAACTGCATCATCTGCATTGAGCAGGGCCAGCACAGACTTGTTCTTCACAACTAGCATATCCTGCCCTTCTCAATCGATATAGCATTGAAATTATTAATATATAGAAGAAGTAAACAAAGGGGCTAAAATGCAACCCTGGCGAACACCTTGGCGAGCTTAAAGGAGTTGATACATTCACTTTGCTCCACAATTCTTACAGAGATAGATAAGTAACAATACAGAGCGAGGCGAAAATCTAGCAGGTGCCTGTCCATTCCCATATTCTGAAGCACACCTCACAGTTTGGATTTATTGACACTGTTTAATGCACTTCTTAGGTCCATGAAAGCCACGTTTATCCTGCTATGTTTTGCAAATCTGTATATACTGATTCTCAAATACAAGTTTGCACATTGCGCAAGTGTCCCCAGGCCCTCTCTAAAGCCATACTGTACTTTCGTAAGGATTTTGGAATTCATCTATACCGATAATCTTTATGGAGGAGCCCAAAAGGGAGGTGGTTCAGTAGCAACTTGGATCATTGTGGCTGCCCTTTTTGAAAACTAGTACTACAATGGCAGTATGCCAAGAATGGGGGAACCCCGATTTATATGCGGCATTTAAAATATTTATTATTAGTGGGACCAAGAGTACTGGCTTTTTATAAGTCCATTGGGACTCCATCTGGGCATGGGGCTTTATTTGAAAGACGTTTATTTTATTAATAGCAGCTTCCACTACCTAAAAGTTCAACTGAATACGAAGGAAATATTTTCTGGTCTGGGTCAAGGCTGTCATGGTCCCGAGGCCAGTATATTTTCTCAAAATGGGCAACCCATTGTTTGGTTTTGATGTGCAAACATAGGGGCATATTCACGGAAATAGTGGAATAGCGCAGCGAAGCAACTCACCTTGCTGCGCTGCCCTGCGTCACTTGGAAAGGGCAGAAATGAGTCGTATTTAAGTAATACGTCGTATTCCTGTCCTTTCCCCCTGCACTGGTGCCGTTTCGGCAGCCTAGCGCCAACACAGGAACCCTTGCACCATAGTGCAAGGGTGCTTGTCTTGTAGGCAGGATTGTTTTTGGGCAGGAAGGGACACAAAAACTATCCATAGAGGTGTTTTCCTCTCTCTATGTGCGCTGCAGAATGCATCACACATAGAAAGAGGAAAGAAAAGAGGAGAAATAAGGATATTTTCCTCGTTGTGTCTCACCTGGGAATGCATCAAAAACCATGGGATTTGCATGGGAACACCTTGCACAATCCCCATGGAATGCCTCCCTTGCACAGAGTAAGGCGGCGCAGAGATTTTCGCTGCATTTCATTAATTCAGATTTATGAAGCCATTCAAAGCCACACAATATGGCTTTGTCTGGCTTCATAAATCTTAGTTAGTGGCTTGCATCACACATGTACCACTTTGCGTGGTGCAAACGTGACAAGCCTCTCATTAATATGCCCCTTAGTTTGCTGGCCTGCAGACAGCATCAAACCACCTCGTGGAGTCTGAATCTCGAGTACTGACGGGCTTCGGAAGTAGCTTGCTTGTGTAACTGCACCATTTGGTGAAAACATTCACAACATTCTTTGTGCACTGCTCAAGGGATAAACATTGATTAAAATATATCACATGTAAAAAAAAATTCACGTATATTGATCAACGGCCCCCAAAGAGTTAACAGACTCCCATGCAAACATTATGGGGCATATTAGCAAGACCCACTATAAATTATCGCCGTGTTAGCGGCAGGAAACTGCCGCTAAAACGAGCGATAATGGGCTTGCTAATATGCGTTATAGAATTCCAATAGAAGCCCAGGTTAGATGTGCAGGACATCTAACCTGGGCTTCTATTGGAATTCCATAACGCATATTAGCAAGCCCATTACCGCCGTTTTAGCGGCAGTTTCCTGCCGCTAAAACGGCGATAATTTTAACGTGGGTCTTGCTAATATGCCCCCTAGGTCTTTATCTTGTGTTAAAATGTGTGTGGCCCCTCTTACATCATTACTATCAAGGACACTGGGTACTGCTAGGGTGATCAGCAGAGGGCATGGTCACTATGAGGACTCACTATTGGTCTCCCTCACCCCCAATATGTACGACCCAAGGTTCCTAGATGCAAAGAAGTCATGGATAATGAAACTAGAACCCCTCCAACAAAGGTCAGAGTCTCACAGTTATTAGACCCTGTAAACTCATTAGCATTCGATAAATCATAAGCAGTCAAAATATTAAAAAGAATGGGGCATATTACCAAGGAATAGCGATAAATATCGCTAACTGCGCTTAGCGCGACTTTGGTTAACGCCACCTATCACTGGAAAATATCACTGAGATAACACCCTATTAACAAGGTTTATCTCCATAGCGATAGAATTTCCAGCGATAGCGGCAAAATGTGAGAATATCGCTGGAAAAGCAGCGATATTCTCGCATTATCGCTAAGGTGGATTCAGCATTAGAATCCACCTCCTATACTTTAAACAGGTAAGTCATCCTCACTAGCAGGTGATAAAATCTAGCGATAAACGCGCTTAGCGCGAATTATTTTATCGCTTCGCCTGCCTTGCTAATAGGGGGTAGTGGGATTAGCGACTGTTTTCAGTCGCTTTTAATAGGGAACGCCTTCCTTGCATGTCATTAGCGATAATTATCGCTGACATGCAAGGCGATGGTAAACGCGGCCTCTAACGCCTGAAAGCTGTCGCTAACGCCTGTTAACGGGCGATAAAATTATCGCGACAGCTTGCTAATAGCGGCGATAAAGCCCTTGATAATATGCCCCAATGTTCGCTCTTCGGTCAGCAGTATTTGCAATATCTTGAGGGTCTTTAACCGAAAATGGATCATACATAGCTTCTTGTTTCCTATTTTGAGGTTAAATCAAGGTAAAGCCTGTAAACCAGTGGCGGCTCGCCGAGGGAGTGCTGCGGGGCGGTGGGGCGGGGAGGGGCAGGGTGGGGGGTAGTGGACTCGGACTTACGACAGACAGAACTCTCTCTGAGTTCTGTCCGTCGTATGTCCGATTTCACTACCCACCACCCTGCCCCTCCCCGCCCCGCTGCCCCGCAGCACTCCCTCAGCGAGCCGCCACTGCTGTAAACGCTTGTAAGCAATAATTTATCAGCTCCTCAATCACCTCAAATAACTTACAAATAACTTGCGGAAGTTACAATTATCAGTTACAAATTGTGTTTATTTCGGATTAAACACTACCATAAAAAACATCAGCAAGAATAATACATTAAAAACGCATTATACAGGACAAACAATGCCACAGAGTTCTTAAGAATTTGAACATCTTGGCTAATATAGGCATTATATGGATATCAACACAAGACATAAACAATTGCTGGTAAAATGGAGGTAGACAGATTCAGAGAACACGACGATCACACGCAATGGCCACACTCGGGACCACTGCAGACTATAAAAAAACATTTAAATGAGTATCAGGATGATCATACGTCGTAAAATTCATAGCGACTTGGCCAATAGTGGCATTCACTAAAAAGCAAGACATAAAGGGGCATATTTACAAGCCCCTTGCGCCACTTTTGCGCCGCCGTTGTGTCACGCAAGTGATGCAGCGGCGACGCAAACCATGCGCCGCGTTGCGCTATATTTACAACGTGACGCATCTAGAGAGATGCGTCACGTAGTAAACCCCTGCGCCACATGAAACCTGCGTCAGGTTTCATGTGGGCGTACCGGTGCAGGGGGCGTTCGGGCGCAGGTACGCCTCGGAAAAGTGACGTAGTGAAATCTACAAGATTTCACGCAGTCACTTTTCCGACGCTGGTGCGCCAAATCCTACGCCTGCTTCAAGCAGGCGTAAGAATTGACGCACCATGTTAGGGATAGGGAAGGTTGGGACAGTGCTGGAGTTGCGTCGCGCTTGCGACACGACTTCAGCACTGCGCCAACCTTCCGCCGGCAGATGCGTCACACATCTGCTTATCCCTGCGCACGATGCGCCGCATTGTAAATGCGGCGCATCGGACGTGGCGCAAGGGTAAACTTGCGTGACGCATTTTCCTGGCGCATCCCTGCTGATATGCAGGGATGCGCCAGGAACGTAAATATGCCCCATAGTCATTATCAACAGAGTGCAAATCGACAAATTCAAGGAAGAGGACATTCTCAGGCTAGAAAACCAGCAGATGAAACCAATGATAGCACCAGTCTGTACACACAAATGTCCTGGCCTCGAATTTACTGCAAAACATAGGGGGGCAGATTTACAAGTCCCTTGCGTCACTTTTAACATGGGAAAAGTGACGCAAAAGTGGCACAAGGGGCTTGTAAATCTGCCCCAGGGTGTTTCGTATAAAGTGCAACGTGCAGAAATCACTCTTAAATCTGCAAAGGATAAACAAAACGTTAAGAAAGAGTGTCTGAGGCAGTCAAAAGCCATTCGTTATTAAGACCAAATATAGCAGTGATGGCAAATACTTAGACAACACCTCTTCATATGTAATGGGACATACAGGTGACACTCAAAGTGCTGCAACAGTACTAAATAAGATAACAACTATAAAACTAAATAAGTGCAAGTTATGCAAGACAGTACAAATCTTCTGGACAGCTTTGCGTCTGATAGTCCACATCCAGCCTAGAAATTTCGCAACACCACATGCACATCAAGGTCTAGGATCAGATTGCAAGATTCTCAGGGTCGTTGCCCAGTTTCTTGTGCCTAAAGTTTGGCAGACTGGCCTGATCCGGATCTGTCTTGGATGTGAACATGCCATACAACAAGCAGAGCATGGGCTATGTCTCCCCTATGACTTTTACAGCTCGAACAAATCAACGAGGACCCTGTTTGGAAGGACCATTTGATGGTAAACGTCTTGAGTGGTATAGAGCTTATCCTGAACTGAACATATAATATCCTATCTAGGGGATTAATAACACAGTCCAGTTATTAGCAGATCAAAGATCTTCATTGTAGAAGTTAATTCAGAAGAGGTAGAAATGAACAGGCCATTTAACTTTAAATACCTGTACTAGGTCACTAATGAAGGAGAGGTATTCTATAGTGCATTGTAAAGTTACCCTGAACCAGTCGGTCAGACCAGCCCTGGCTCCAGCCAAAGAGGAGGGCAGCAGTACCTGTGAGTAGCAAATATAGCTCTACTTGTGAATAGCATGCATAGCCATCGCAAAATATTTTCTCCATTCCCCAGGTCGCCTGAAGCATAATAATGGTATACATGTGCATAAAGTCAAACTCATTTTGAGCAAATGCCTGAAATATTTAAAGAAATTATATTTAAGCTTAAAATGTTATGTAGACGCGCTGTGCCCTCCCTGCTATTCTCAGTGTCTACACTAGTAGAATTGAATATGTGCAGGCAAAAGGCCTTGTGTTGTGGCTGTCAGTCATTGTTCGCCAAATCTGATACTGGCAAAAAAGATTAAACCATGGAACTTCGGCATTGTGTGATCAAGTAGACGATTGCTAGGGGCTGTACGGCTGGTTGCAAATAATTATAAACGTATCCTAAGGAAGTATCTGGATCTGACCAGCTCTCATTGGTCCTTACTAGGTTTGGGGAGGAATGTCTTTTGCCAGATATGGTTGCCTAAAACTGACCCTTATATGGTTTCAGCAAGGTGCCAATCCAATAGCTGCGTACGGTTCAATCAACCTTCCAGCCACTTCCACTCTGCCAGACTCTCGGTAGCACACATTCCACGCATATGCGAAAGCAGGTCAGGAGGTCATTCATTCTCGTGCATCATTCCTAAAGCGTGGAATTACCTCCCACGCCACAGAAAAGCCTCCTCCTCCCTTCTTGAATTCTACAAAAGTTTTGCCCCCTCTGAGGCCAGGGGTCACAAAGGAAGTGCCAGGAGTAGCAGGGAGCAAGTTAGAGGTCACAGCTGCAACCCCTAACTAGCCTCAAATGACAACCATGGCCTGTAGTGATTGAACAGGTGCTGTGGGTGGGCAGTCCATTGCGGAAGTTGGAGCATCTAATCTGGTTAAAAGACCCTGAATTGCACTTCAAATTGCTTGAATATTGTCTGAAGGCTAGCGTCTAGAAGATACTTAAGTTTGTCACAAATACCTTCATAGTCAACAAATGCGCAGTCAATAGGGGTGTTGGTTAAAGGTGTGCATATGATCTTTTACACATATTTTTGGGCTCTGGTGGGTCCCCTTTTACGCTTTGCAGCTGGAACCAAGACAGTCTGAGGTGATGTAATAACAGTGCTACAGTCAGTAATCAGGGGTGGGTCAAAACATTCGGCACCAGTCTTGCTAGGGTTACAATGGACCTGTACGTTTATGAGCTCCACCCATGATGATGACTGTGTTGAGGCATCAATTGATAAAAGTCACTCTGACACTTCTGTTTTTTTTGTTTTGACCCCCCACTGCACACTTTAGAAAGCAGTCATAAGTTGAACTTTTGAGGTTGTAATTAGGTCCTCCTCCTGCTTTGTGCTTATCCAATGGCTTTATGAATGGCAGAGGGATCGACCAGTCCAGTCTCCTCTGGCCACTGATGGACACACATGGGCTCTTTCTTGGCCTGGTCTTTGCACAGGCAGCGCCCCGTCAGGACCCACATGTTACAGGAGGTGAATGCACGCTTTGTACCGCTTAGGGCACCTCCTCCCCCTTTGGGTAAAAGCAGGGATTGTGAGCCTTGAAGTCCACCGCCCACAAGCAGCAGTGTCTCTTTGTGTCTCACAATGCAGGAGGTAAATGCTCAGTTTGTAGCTTTTCGGGCCCCTTCTCCTCCTTTAGTAAAAAGTCGGAGTTGTGGGCCTTGAAGTCCATTGACCCACAAGCTGCAGTGTCTCTTTGTCTCCCGCACTGCGGGAGGTGACTGAACGCTATGTAGAGCTTCGAGTCCCTCCTCCTTCTTTAGTAACCATCAGAGTTTGTGGGCCTTAAAGTTCACAGCTCCCACAAGTAGCAGTTTCTCTTTATATCACCTCACTCAAAACTGCAGCAATAGAAAGGTACTTACAATTGTTTTTTTATAAAAATGGCAGAAGGTTTAGGTGGATTTAAAATATTATAGCTGACATGAGTGAGTAACTTTCTCACTGTAATTTTGAACGGCCCATTGTCATCAAATCTGGAGGTCACAGAAAATGTGGTGGGTCCACTAACCCTTCTTTCACTGAAGGGATGTTTGAGCACATCTGTGCCGGAACATTAAAAAAAAGCAGCATTACATTGTTTAAACACATTTTAAGAAATGACTCAAAAGGCTATTTTCACTGGCAGGGCTGTAGCTGGATCCTAGAAAATGTCAAAGTAGAGATTATAAAGTTTAATCTGAAACTCTTTCCTGGAAATGGTAAAAATATTAATTCAAAGACTATTTATCATACTTAGTAAAAGTCAATTTCATTGGCGAAGTTTGATTTTCAATACATATTTAAGGAAAAGTACCTTTTAGAAAGTTACTGTTTCCCTGTCTGGAGCTTGTGGAAGCTAATTTGCATTAGCCTACCGGCTACTGCTCAACCAGTGCTTGACCTTACTGAGGTGTGTAAACTACTCCAAGAGCAGAACAACAGGTTAAGCCTGCCGGCAGGATGGACTGGGTGTGGGGCATGTGATCCCTATCAGCTCAGGATGGGCAGTTGGTGTGAGCCCAGGAACTGCTTATTCAGAGTATAGTGTAAACATTGACCTGAAAAAGGGAAAGACTTTGCCTCCAAAGCCTGCACTAGCCAGGCTAGCCCCGAACTCAGTGAGAGGTAAGCAACCTTCAGAACCAGTATTGAGTGGACACGAGAAGCAACTGCTCATTTATCTAAGCACATCCATGCCTGGCATTCAAGCTCCCTCCAAGGGCAGAAGGTCTGTGCCTCATTGGATTCCCCTTAGAATAGTGCAATGTGCAATAGTTAGCAGTAATTGAAGGAGGATGTGAAGCCAAAGTGGGGAGGGTTGCCCCCGGGAACTTTCTCCCCATTTGTTACAGAGGGTCCAGGAGTTACCTCCATCCACTGGCTGGTAAAAAGCACAAATGTGACACCTCAAGGAACCCTCCTCAGTACACTTTTTGGACCTGCAAAAGATCAGAAGTGGGTTGTTGAACATCCTGTCTGTGATCTTTGACCTAAAAGGAGCCCTAAAGGCGTGGAGCTGCTCCCTCTTGTTCCCAGTTCAAAAAAGTGGCCGCTTAGTGTCAATTGGCTGATCTCCTGTGTGACTACAGGGACACAACAAGCTGCAAGAGGCTTTTTCCTAAAGTGACCAGTTGACCATTACCTACTGGACCTGGACTGGATCTTGCTGGTGGATTCTGCTCGAGTGAGTGCTGGCCCCTAAGTTCTGTCCCTGAGTTCCTTGGGGCCTTGGAAGTGACCCAGAGCAGATGCTCCACAGACCATTAAAAATTGGGACTTACAAACTTTTTGGACATCCTGGAACTCCGAAGCCTATCAGTAGGACCTTGTGGCAAAGGTGTCCAACTTTGATGAAACTTTCTTGGATACAATGTCATGCTTTCCCTCCTGGAGGATTTTGAGCTTCAAAACGTCAGCCTGAAATCGAGCCTAGGTCTAAGTCTACTCCTTCCATAAACTATCATTGGTGCTTACTGCTTTTTGGTGCAGTTTTCACTTACATCTTTAAAATTAATCAATCCAGTTCCACTTATTGTTTTTCATTGCTTTGGTGTCATTTTTTAAAATTAAAATTAACATTGTTTTTCTAATTCAGTTTGGAATACTTACTGTGTGATGTGTTGACTTTATGACTATTTGGGTACTGCATAAATACTTTACACATTGCCCTAAGTCTAAGTTCTACTCTGTGCCATAGCTACCATGGGGTTGAGCTTGGGTTAATTTATGGACTTTGGAGTTAACCCTGACATGTTAGTCTTATTACTCTATCAGGTGTGCAACCACCAACACCAAATAATATTCCACTTTCTTACAAACGCCTATGGGGATGACACACATGTATCTCTTTATCTCTTTGCAAACCCATACAATTTATATGTTTTTACACCACACTCTGGGGCATATTCTCAGGGACTTATCGCCGATTTATCGGCACTTTAGCGCCGCAAAAGTGGCGATAGATTTATCGCCCTATTCTCAAGCTGGTGAAAACTGCCAACATCGCCAGTTTTCCTGCGATAGCTGCTGCAAAACACATCGCCACGGATGAGAGCGACAACTAAAGCTAATGATATGCAGAATAGGCGTTCCCGTGCAAAAACACGCGAAAACACCACTTCGCGATATTCTCAACGACCAGCCAGATCAGCGATGTGATCCGAAAGCAGGCGATAAGGTGCGTTAGCAGCAGGGATTCAACACCTGCCTTTTAACCTGCAGTATGAAAGGGAGCCCAGCCTAGAGCCACATCTGAAGACCAACAGATGCCATGGAGACAATGATCATGCAGCCTGGAGACCCAAGAGGGCCACAACACCCACCACAACCACCCCCCGGACCCTTCCCCCCAGGTCATGAAGTCCAGTAGTCAACGGTAGTGGAAAAACAGAACTTTATTACAAATACATAAACAACAAGACGAAAAGCTCAGCCAACGCGTTCCATTCCCAACGGGGAACTTCACCAGGGCAACATGTGGATCCAATAAACTGAAAATGCTGCGTGAACTCCCCATTACCATTCCATATCCCGAAATCAGTAGTCAGAAACCTTTTGGAGAAATGGTGACAATGGTCAAGCGTCCCCATAGTCACAAACGCAATCTGGTACAGTGTATTGCAATTGGACAAACCGGAATGCATACAGGTATGATGAATCCAGTCCAAATATACTGTAACAGAAGTCTGTGTGCTCGTAACCTCCGCAGGAAAGAAAAGGAAGGATACGAACACACAAACATCTGTTACGGTCTCATCATGCAGGATTCATCATACCTGTAAACATCACGGTTTGTATCATCTTGATACCCCTGCACCTTCACTTCCCCCACGCTGTGCATCAATAGCTGGAGACCATGCAAGGGAATTACGCCATAGCTGCCTTACCGCACATGTCGGGGGCAATTGACTGTACACATGTACCACTTGTGCCCCCTGCCGACTCTGCACACAATTACCGCTACAGAAAGCACACGCATTCCATCAATGTGCAGGCAATAGTGGACCACCGGGGACAGTTCACCAATGTCGTCGCCAACTTCACAGGCAGTGTGCATGATACATACATCTTCTGACAGTCCATCATCAACCAGCGCTTCCAGGATGGCACCTATGGCAATGTACTGCTCATTGGTAAGTACTAACTGAACATACCACACACCTCAACTCCACAATCACACAACTCACAACTGTAGGAGAGCATACGTAACAAAATCACAAACAACATGCCAACCAACATGCCCAACTACCGTACATGACAACACAAGTAACCGTGGTAAAAGGGCCAGGCATGTAGACAAACCATCCACAAAGGCAGAGCCCCTCTGTCACACAATTGCAGAATGTGGGGAGAGGTGGGAACCAAGAATGTGCGAAGGAGGCAAGTGACCCAGCAATAAGAAAGGACACAATGCCAAGTGTGGCGGAGATGTGCTGGACAGACCGCAGTATGCAGGGCACAGACATGTCCATGTGGACAGCTACTGCTGGTGTTGGCAGTGTAGTGGACAGTGGACGCAAACAGGTTACCCCAGGCAGTGTGGAAGACCTTGGACATGTAGCCATGTGGTCCCCCCCTGTAAGCCTGAGCGGAGCGGCCTTGGCCGACGTATGTTGCGAATGAATAGCCCGGGGCCCTGGGTGTGGTCCAGTTCCGGGATGGCCACCACAGTAACTACTGCGTGTGTCTCTGTGTCCGCCATATCGTGACCATAGGCCTACACACACGTGCCCGACCACATTCAACGGCCGTATTCACACTGGAGACGAGGTGACTACGTCCCAAGCCAACCCGCGCACATCTCGTCAGCGCATGCAGGGTCGTGTCTGCCAGGGCGGCGCCCCCCACCCAGCAAAGAGGCCGCCGCCGTGACCGGTGGTGCCTGCCCGATCCTGTGCGCCTGCTGCACCCCAGCCCTGGTCCCCAGACCAGTCTGCCGCCCAGCGATGACTGCCCGCCCCTGCGCACCCAGGCCTCAATGCTCACCTGCCGCCACCGGCGTGTCTCCGAGAGGGCCCTCCACGTGCCAGTGCAACCTCCTCAGCCATTCGCTGGATTCCGCGCCACAGGCCCTCAGCGCACCCTGTGGCACCGCACCGTGGAGTCATGTGTGTGCTGACTGCTGCCTGCGCATACACTGCGGTCGAGCAGGGCTCACAATTCAAATCGAGTCTTGATTTGCTGGACGCCGTATCGAGGCCAACGCATCATCGCAGGCTGCACACCCGCTCAGCTCTTCAGGTGGGCCTAACTCAGTGCAATGCAAGTCATCTCCACATGGCGGTAGGACCCTGCTGGACGCAGGCCATCGGGTGCCACTAACTCAGTGCAACGCAAGTCATCCCCACGTGGCGGTAGGCCAGTGCCGGACGCAGGCCATTGGGTGCCACTAACTCTGTGCAACGCAAGTCACGGACCCTTCATGATTGAGTTCCGTGGATGTTCGCGCAATCATGTCACCTCCGGCAGTGGGGGATGTGCTGTGGTGGGCCCCTTTTATTGGCAGGGTCACATGTCCCGTGAGGCCTGTGCTGGATGGGTGTGGTGTGGGTGTAAACCAGCCCTCAGGGAGTGGCTGTGGCATGCTGACAACTAGACCAGTGACCAGCAGATCACTACAGGGAAGACCTGGGACATGTAGCTGTGTCGTCACCCCCTGTGAGTGTAAGCGGAGTGGGCTGGGCTGGCATATACCAGTCCAGCGTAGGGGTGTGAACAATGAGCCTGGGGCTCTGGGCGTGGTTCAGTTCTGGCCTGGACAAGGAAGTAACCAATGTGTGTGTCTCCGTTGTAGTGTCTGCGCCACCCGGACCGCAATCGGCAATGTTGCACCCTGTGACCCAAGCCCGACAACATGTGCAAAATGGACGTGAGGGGGAATCAGTGACCCTACATTCATCCATACTGTCATACTTGAAGGATCATAGACATGACACATCTGTGTGAATTTGAATGTTATATTCACATTCAGTGGAGTGTTGCAGCTGGAGCAGTACAGGGCCATGCACACCCCACTTGACATTGTTGCCCCGTGGAGGGCCAGCCAGAGTCCATTAGGGAAGGACAAATTCATCGGAAGAGGAAGAGTTCAGTCCGCAGTCTGATTGCTGTGTCATTTGTAGGAGAGTAGGATCTGCTTCACATGGGTACCCCCACTTTTTGCTGATGCTTCACTGTTTTTCGACATTAGTCTGGCTGGGGCCCTGCTAATCAGAACCCCAGCCTAGCTGCTTCCTCTCTAAAATGGTTTCCATGTGCCTTAGGCACATCACTGATTGGAATCTGGAGTGCCCTTATAAGTCCCTAGTATATGGTATACTATGTACCAAGGGCATAGGTACCTCAGAGGCCTGACAGGGGCTGCAGCATGTATTATGCCACCCCTGGAAGGCCATCCAAACTGACACCACAGGTCTGCTACTGCAGCCTGGGTAAGGTGGTGCATGCACCCCTTACTGTGATATAGGTTACCTATATCACTAAATACATACACACATATAAACCTATAAGTCACTCCTAAGGCAAGCCTTATCAATCCTAAAGGCAGAGTGCATGGTTCCTATGTGAGAGGGTGCCCCTGCATGAGCAGGGCCCCTCTGCAGCGTTCGGAGACCCTTCTCTGATGCTGTTTGTAGTGCAGCCTGACCATATACTCTTAAGCGCATTATAACCTCGCGTTAAATGCTAACTTTGGAATGGCTGCACCTAAACATGTCGTGTTTGGTGTCAAACATCTTGGAATACTACCCCCCCCACCAATTCTGGCGGCGGGGGTAGCATTCCACCCTTCTAGAGGGAAAGACATGTTAACTCTGGCTAGCCCGGTAACTGCTTTCTAAAGCCTGGCATCACAAAATGGATGCTACTGCCACAGACACAAGTCTGGCCTCCTGCTGCTGGACGAAACTCCGGCAGGGGAGGCCTGGACAATAGGTTTCCTGTCCCAGGGAGGTGTGACCACCTCCCCAGACAGGATAATGTGTATTGGGGCTGGGCGGGAGCACTTTGGGTGCTTTGAAGTCCTGCACTGGGGGCACACTTGGTGTCCCTAGTGCATACCCCAGTTCAAACCGGATCAGGGGCTTGCAGCCCCTGCTTTGGCGCGAACTGGACAAAGGGAAAGGGGTGTAGCCACCCCTCTGCCCTGACCCACCCATAGGTGGGGCCACAGAGTAGTCCAACCTCTAAACTTAGTATAAGTATAGGAACCCAGTCCTTAGGACTTTAGATTATCCCTGGACGAAACTCTGAAACAGAATCCTGGACCTTCGACGCTCTACTCAAGATTAGAGGACAGAAGAATATCCCTTGGGGTCAAGGAGTGACTCCCCTGCTTGGCAGGCACCAAAGACGCATCTGTCCGGTCTGCATTTCTGAAGCTCCCGTCGGACGCCGAAGTCTTCGCATCACCAGAGGTAGATTCTCAGACTTCCCCAAGGCTACCCTGAGTCCCCAGCAAAGCTGAGGCCCGTAGCTATCGTGGGTGACGTGAGACCATGACCCCTGGACACCGAGCACATTTGCAAGTGCATCCTCTTCTGGGTCTCCCACGAAGTCGTGCTTTGGGCTCCGAGTAGCCCTAGCCTCCAGCACCAACTGCACCGAAGATCACTGGCCTCCACTCCACGAGTGTCCTGTGAGCCAGATCCACGTGCGACGTCTTGAGGCTCCTTTGCAGTCGCTAGCCCGTTGGCTAGTAGCCCTTAACGAAGGCCAATCTTTTTCTTCTTGGGCATCCTGGTTGCTCCAGGCCTGCCCTCACTTACCCTCACTGGGTGAGTTCCCCAGACCTTGCTGGTCTGCACATCGACGATCTACATCTTCATCAAGACTTGCCGTTGCCAAGGCTTGTTGGGTCCAATCCGGTCACCGACACCTCAGCACTCGACAGACATCGTGTACCAGCCCGAATCCTGCTCCTGGTCGCCGACAACGCCTCCTGGACCTTGTGGCTGAAGAGTCAAGACAACCATCAATGCACCTGAAGCACTCGACATCGGTGGGCATCTGTCCATCGCCTTCCTGGTCACTGGCTAGTGACCCAGACTCTGTCCCCTCTGCTTTCAGGTTCTTCAGATCTCTGATCCACTCTTGGATCCACCCGGACACTTTCCACTTGGTCGCCAGCAGCACTTTGCAGCAGATCGCCATTCAAATCGACTGACGAAACCCGACCCCGAAAGGCACCTATGCACCCGGCTTCCCTGGGTGAGGTAACACGAGTACTCCGGTGCTCCCGTGGGTAGAGACTCTTCAAAGTACTAGTTCTCAAAGGGTTTGCTCCAAGTCCTCCTTTAAGTGTCCCTTTTCTTTAATTTCCTGATCGCGACTTTCTCCATAGAAGTCAACGGCGTATCGCGGTTGTGTATTTACACTGCACGCGTCCCCCGTGGGTCCCCTGTGTCACTACCTTGGGTGGTTCCTTGTGGTCCAAGCACTTCTAGAGGCTCTAGGCCTAGTGTCTAGTTCAGTCGTGGTTCTTATACCACTTTATTGGTATATGGTTTGGTACGCCCCTAGGGCCCAAACATGTATTTGTGCTATTACTGTGTTTAAATAACTTCTAACTTATGTACTTCGAACTCTAGCCTCATAAAGAGACTAGAGGGGTGTGTTTAGCAATAAATACATATATTTTGAATATATACCTGGTGTGGTGCTCTTTCATTTGGTCACTCAAGAGATTATAGACTGGTAAAACAAGCTGCTTTACATTCCTTCAAGACTTAGCCTGAAGGCTGCTCTCCATAGCTACCACTAGGATAGCTTTCAATAAGGTTGTCTTTAACCTATCTCCAATAAGGGGTTGTTTGGACTGGTGCAAGGTGCCCACTATAATTAGTGGACAGCATATACCAGGCCAACTTCTCACATCATTGGTAACCAAACAGAATATGGCAGTCCATGTCGAGGTCCAAGGTGAGTGCCGCAGAGTGTATCGGGGGACAGTGGAAGGTGATGATGCAAAGGGCCGAACCAAGCTGAAACAGGCCATATGGCGGAGATGAATGCTATCGCTTCCTCATTACCACAGCGGCAGTCTCATCCACATCATCGTCCTCTGATGCGTGATGTGCCTCACCTGTGGGTGGTGGTGTTTCGGCTGCAGCACTGTGTGGCACTGACACATCAGGGGCCGGAGGTGGATTGTCGGCCGCACTGTGTGGCAGTGACACATCAGGTGCCGGAGGTGGAATGTCAGCCGCACTGTGGGGCACTGACACATCAGGGGGCGGAGATGTGGATGGTGTAGGAGCAGCAGCATTCATCTGCGCCAGGCCTTGTGGCAGAAATGCCATGATGAGGATCTGCAGGGCATGGAAGATCCCAGCTACACCTTGCTGATGTGCAGCCATGGCAGCCATCCTTTCCGCCTCCATGAGTCTGCCATCTGCCTCCATGAGTCTCCGCATGTGTCCCAACTCCCGGCTGAGATCGCTGGAGCCACTCTGACTAGACAGGTGTTCTTGTCTCCGAGTCATGACTCCAGCGATGTCAGCCATGGTCGTTGGAGACCATGGAGCGGACTGTGGGTGTCCGTTAGGGACTGTAAGTGGTCCCTGATGGGACGTAGACACCCATGGATGGCATCTAGTTTGGTTGCCATGTGTTCAAACCCCACCCGCACCTGCTCAGCCATCTCCTTCTGGCCCTCCAACACACGGCGTTGAAATGCCATGTGTTGGTCGTGGGGATCCTGGGAGACAGCCGGGGTGGTGGGTGCTTCCTGCTGTGTGGTCTGTGCGGGGGGTGGGGTCTCCTCAATGCACCTGGGCTGCCCTGCTCCTGGGGGTGGGGTGCAGAAGCTGTCCATGAGCTCTTGGAGGGCGTCGGTGTCGAAGGTGGGGAGGTCCTCCTCGTCATCAGTGAGGAGATGTTCGGTCTGCTCTGCAGGAGGTGATGATTCTCCCTCTGCAATGTAAAGGGGTGATGCAGTTTAACAGTGTGTTCCATGTATGTTCACGCATTGGCCAAGTTTCCAAACAGACTGCATGACAATGTACATTGTGATTGTTTAGGAGAAGCTGCCTATTTGAAGTGGGACAGTGGACATTTGTGCACCATCAGGGATGTGGGGTTGTACTTGTCCATTGTCATGTCACAGTTTCCTGCTATGCCAAATGTGATTGGCCAGTTTCTACACACAAGCGGCAGCAGTTGTGTCCTCTGTTCTGTTGTGAATGTGTTGCAGTTTGTACCACATTGTTGTCAATGTTGATGTGCTCTGATTCTTGTGTGTGTACTGCATTGTGGGAGAGTCGCCCCTGCAGCTCAGACTTTGCTTGGCCTTCTCCCTTTCAGGCGGTGTGCCTTTGACTTCTGTGCTTATGCAGTGCTGAGATGTTGCATACTTGGGTAAATTGGGCTCTTGGTGGGAGTTGGGACTCTTGGGCATGGTTTGTCCGCAGATGTCTTGTTGCCGTCAGGGGTTGTTTGTGCACGTGGATGTGTCAGTGTGTGACCTGCTCCTTTCCGGATGTGAACCACACTCAACCACCTCGGTGTCGTGGCGTGCAACATGTCATGATGAGTGGCCTGCAGACATGATCATCGTCATGCACTGTCAATGCACTTGCATTGTCAGTGGGGCTCACGGATCCGCAGCTTTGCTGGGTTCAGCACATGTGCATGGGTTTGTTGTGAAATTGGTGATGTGTGGGGAGGGCCCCCTCTGGGCACATTGTGGACGGGGGACTACTTGCTGTTTCTATGTGTGCTGCAGTATGGCAAGGAGATCAGGGACATGATCCAGAGTCATTGTGGTTGTGCAGGGTGCTATACTTCATTGTGCATGTGTGCCATTGTGCCCATCTCCCCCATCCCCCCAGTCCCTGGTGGTTACTCACCCTGTTGCTGTTGTGTCAGGTCATGTTGAGCAGTGTCCGGTCCCCCGACTCCTGCCACCGTCTCCACACTGATGACTGTGGACACCATTTCCTCCATCTCATCCAGCTCCTCCTGGGGCGCAGGACTCCCACCCCCAGTCTGCATTGCTGCTTTGCGGTTGTTTGCGAGTTTCAGCTTGATTTTGCGCTTCACATCATTCCAGCGCCTCTTGACCTCGTCCATTGTCCTCCTCAGTACTCCGACTGCATTCACCTTGTCCACGATGAACTGCCATGTTCCATTTTTTGTTGCCAATGACACAGTGGAGGTGACGAACAGTTGTTGATGGTGTTCTATCACCTCCGTAATCAGGATCCTGTTTTCCTGCGGACTGAACCGCTGGATTTTTCCTGGAAATGTAGACTGCGCAATCAATTATGAATGTTAATGCAGATCATTACATTGTGGTAAAATCACTGTTTGGGGTACACTGTTCATGTGATGACAGATATCCAACTCAGCACTTTATGGAGAAAGCAAATATTGAGTCTGATTCACAAAGGTAACTTAAACTTTTGAGTAATTTTACATTTTTGAGTAAGTTTACTACTTTTTGCTTATTCACAAAATCCGAATGTAATTTACTACCAGTATTAAGTCCAGCATCACACAAAGGCCAACCGCTGGTACTGAAACACCCTCCCTTTCGAAAATCACAGAGGTAGGGAATTAAAATAAAACCTCATAGGAAATAATGTTAAATTAAATTAAATTATTTCAAAAATAAATTCTGAAGTTAAAGTTAAAAAATAAATTCCCACCCAAAGGAAAACACATTTTTTAGTATGCATTAGGAGTTATTAAAAGTGATGTTTAGAATTAATTAATCTTAAATTAGTTACATTATAATAAAAGTAACTGTTATTCTGTTTTTATATATTAGCATTTCACTATTAAGAGATCCATGGGCAGTACACAGGGAAAAAAACATTGTAAACCACCACTCGATTGTTGCCTCTGGGTATCATGGATTTAAAAAAAACTACAAACACCATACATATCTGTGACTGAAAGATTCAAACAACTCCATGGGGGATATTCTCAAGAACGTGTGATAATTATCGCAAAATTAGCTTAACGCAACTTTGCACATCGCAGTCTATCGCGTGAAAATAACGCTGTGTTGACGTTGTATTCTCAACACGGCGGTACCATGCGATAGTCTCACGCTAACACTTCAAATGACCGCAATAAAATTACCATGACGGCAAAAAAACGCGAAACACGAACGCGAAAAAGTTGCGATATGGCCAACCGCGATAAAAAAAAACAGCGATAACCAGCGACAGGCCTGCAATTCCCAAGCGTCATGAGGTAAAATGCACTATAAAAGCACCGAAAAACACAAACAAAATAATTCAAGCTGCGGGGCACCATGGAGGAAGCCGGAGCAAGTACAGAGGACGACCAGAACCCCACAAGCCCCCAGGAGGACCAGCCTGGGACCTCGGGGTCACGGAAGGGCAAGGAGAAGAAGACGAGGTTCAGTCCGCAGGAAAACAGGATCATCCTCAGGGAGGTGATAGAACACACCAACAACTGTCATTGGCAAATAAAAATGCAATATGGCAGTCCATCCTGGACAAGGTGAATGCAGTCGGAGTGAGGAGGAGGACAATTGGAGAGGTCAAGAGGCGCTGGAATGATGCGAAGCGCAAAACCAAGAAGAAACTCGCTGACAACCATCAGGCAGCAATGCAGACTGGAGGTGGCAGTCCAGCGGAACACCAGGAGCTGGATGAGATGGAGGAAATGGTTTTGCTTTGTTCGCCCTAAGTTGGCAGGGTATGCCCAGACGTGGGTCCCTTGCTCACTTTGCCACTGGATTCAAGATAGCCTGGCTGAAGAGGGCTGTGAGCCCAAAACCAGTCCCAGGATGCGTGTTTCCGGTCCAGGGAAGACATGGCTTGGCAGTTCGGGCTGAACTGTTCCCATGAGGCACAGGGTCAGACTGATTTGCATATAGCCATGTCTGAACTGGGGTGTCGGAGTGAGCTAAAGAATGATGATGGATTAAACCCAGATCAGTTGACTGGGGGTGAGTGCTTGCAATGTTCAACACTCCGTCCATCATCCCCTTTGGTTTTGCTTTGTTCGCCCTAAGTTGGCAGGGTATGCCCAGACGTGGGTCCCTTGCTCACTTTGCCACTGGATTCAAGATAGCCTGGCTGATGAGGGCTGTGAGCCCGAAACCGGTCCCAGGATGCTTGTTTCCGGTCCAGGGAAGACATGGCTTGGCAGTTCGGGCTGAACTGTTCCCATGAGGCACAGGGTCAGACTGATTTGCATATAGCCATGTCTGAACTGGGGTGGCGGAGTGAGCTAAAGAATGATGATGGATTATACCCAGATCAGTTGACTGGGGGTGAGTGCTTGCAATGTTCAACACTCCATCCATCATCCCCTTTGGTTTTGCTTTGTTCGCCCTAAGTTGGCAGGGTATGCCCAGACGTGGGTCCCTTGCTCACTTTGCCACTGGATTCAGGATAGCCTGTCTGATGAGGGCTGTGAGCCAGAAACCGGTCCCAGGATGCTTGTTTCCGGTCCAGGGAAGACATGGCTTGGCAGTTCGGGCTGAACTGTTCCCATGAGGCACAGGGTCAGACTGATTTGCATATAGCCATGCCTGAACTGGGGTGGCGGAGTGAGCTAAAGAATGATGATGGATTAAACCCAGATCAGTTGACTGGGGGTGAGTGCTTGCAATGTTCAACACTCAGTCCATCATCCCCTTTGGTTTTGCATTGTTCGCCCTAAGTTGGCAGGGTATGCCCAGACGTTGGTCCCTTGCTCACTTTGCCACTGGATTCAAGATAGCCTGGCTGATGAGGGCTGTGAGCCCGAAACCGGTCCCAGGATGCTTGTTTCCGGTCCAGGGAAGACATGGCTTGGCAGTTCGGGCTGAACTGTTCCCATGAGGCACAGGGTCAGACTGATTTGCATATAGCCAGGTCTGAACTGGGGTGGCGGAGTGAGCTAAAGAATGATGATGGATTAAACCCAGATCAGTTGACTGGGGGTGAGTGCTTGCAATGTTCAACACTCCGTCCATCATCCCCTTTGGTTTTGCTTTGTTCGCCCTAAGTTGGCAGGGTATGCCCAGACGTTGGTCCCTTGCTCACTTTGCCACTGGATTCAAGATAGCCTGGCTGATGAGGGCTGTGAGCCCGAAACCGGTCCCAGGATGCTTGTTTCCGGTCCAGGGAAGACATGGCTTGGCAGTTCGGGCTCAACTGTTCCCATGAGGCACAGGGTCAGACTGATTTGCATATAGCCTTGTCTGAACTGGGGTGGCGGACTGAGCTAAAAAATGATGATGGATTAAACCCAGATCAGATGACTGGGGGTGAGTGCTTGCAATGTTCAACACTCCATCCATCATCCCCTTTGGTTTTGCTTTGTTCGCCCTAATTTGGCAGGGTATGCCCAGACGTGGGTCCCTTGCTCACTTTGCCACTGGATTCAAGATAGCCTGGCTGATGAGGGCTGTGAGCCCGAAACCTGTACCAGGATGCTTGTTTCCGGTCCAGGGAAGACATGGCTTGGCAGTTCGGGCTGAACTGTTCCCATGAGGCACAGGGTCAGACTGATTTGCATATAGCCATGTCTGAACTGGGGTGGCGGAGTGAGCTAAAGAATGACGATGGATTAAACCCAGATCAGTTGACTGGGGGTGAGTGCTTGCAATGTTCAACACTCCGTCCATCATCCCCTTTGGTTTTGCTTTGTTCACCCTAAGTTGGCAGGGTATGCCCAGACGTGAGTCCCTTGCTCACTTTGCCACTGGATTCAAGATAGCCTGGCTGATGAGGGCTTTGAGCCCGAAACCGGTCCCAGGATGCTTGTTTCCGGTCCAGGGAAGACATGGCTTGGCAGTTCGGGCTGAACTGTTCCCATGAGGCACAGGGTCAGACTGATTTGCATATAGCCATGTCTGAACTGGGGTGGCGGAGTGAGCTAAAGAATGATGATGGATTAAACCCAGATCAGTTGACTGGGGGTGAGTGCTTGCAATGTTCAACACTCTGTTCATCATCCCCTTTGGTTTTGCTTTGTTCGCCCTAAGTTGGCAGGGTATGCCTAGACGTGGGTCCCTTGCTCACTTTGCCACTGGATTGAAGATAGCCTGGCTGATGAGGACTGTGAGCCCGAAACCGGTCCCAGGATGCTTGTTTCCGGTCCAGGGAAGACATGGCTTGGCAGTTCGGGCTGAACTGTTCCCATGAGGCACAGGGTCACACTGATTTGCATATAGCCATGTCTGAACTGGGGTGGCGGAGTGAGCTAAAGAATGATGATGGATTAAACCCAGATCAGTTGACTGGGGGTGAGTGCTTGCAATGTTCAACACTCCGTCCATCATCCCCTTTGGTTTTGCTTTGTTCGCCCTAAGTTGGCAGGGTATGCCCAGAAGTGGGTCCCTTGCTCACTTTGCCACTGGATTCAAGATAGCCTGGCTGATGAGGGCTGTGAGCCCGAAACCGGTCCCAGGTTGCTTGTTTCCGGTCCAGGGAAGACATGGCTTGACAGTTCGGGCTGAACTGTTCCCATGAGGCACAGGGTCAGACTGATTTGCATATAGCCATGTCTGAACTGGGGTGGCGGAGTGAGCTAAAGAATGATGATGGATTAAACCCAGATCAGTTGACTGGGGGTGAGTGCTTGCAATGTTCAACACTCCGTCCATCATCCCCTTTGGTTTTGCTTTGTTCGCCCTAAGTTGGCAGGGTATGCCCAGACGTGGGTCCCTTGCTCACTTTGCCACTGGATTCAAGATAGCCTGGCTGATGAGGGCTGTGAGCCCGAAACCGGTCCCAGGATGCTTGTTTCCGGTCCAGGGAATTCATGGCTTGGCAGTTCGGGCTGAACTGTTCCTATGAGGCACAGGGTCAGACTGATTTGCATATAGCCATGTCTGAACTGGGGTGGCGGAGTGAGCTAAAGAATGATGATGGATTAAACCCAGATCAGTTGACTGGGGGTGAGTGCTTGCAATGTTCAACACTCCATCCATCATCCCCTTTGGTTTTGCTTTGTTCGCCCTAAGTTGGCAGGGTATGCCCAGACGTGGGTCCCTTGCTCACTTTGCCACTGGATTCAAGATAGCCTGGCTGATGAGGGCTGTGAGCCCGAAACCGGTCCCAGGATGCTTGTTTCCGGTCCAGGGAAGTCATGGCTTGGCAGTTCGGGCTGAACTGTTCCCATGAGGCACAGGGTCAGACTGATTTGCATATAGCCATGTCTGAACTGGGATAGCGGAGTGAGCTTAAGAATGATGATGGATTAAACCCAGATCAGTTGACTGGGGTTGAGTGCTTGCAATGTTCAACACTCCGTCCATCATCCCCTTTGGTTTTGCTTTGTTTGCCCTAAGTTGGCAGGGTATGCCCAGACGTGGGTCCCTTGCTCACTTTGCCACTGGATTCAAGATAGCCTGGCTGTTGAGGGCTGTGAGCCCGAAACCGGTCCCAGGATGCTTGTTTCCAGTCCAGGGAAGACATGGCTTGGCATTTCGGGCTGAACTGTTCCCATGAGGCACAGGGTCAGACTGATTTGCATATAGCCATGTCTGAACTGGGGTGGCGGAGTGAGCTAAAGAATGATGATGGATTAAACCCAGATCAGTTGACTGGGGGTGAGTGCTTGCAATGTTCAACACTCCGTCCATCATCCCCTTTGGTTTTGCCATGGAGAAAATGGTGGCCACAGTCATCAGTGGGGAGACGGTGGCAGGAGTTGGGGGTCCGGACACTGCTCGACATGACCTGACACAACAGCACCAGGGTGGGTACCGAACAGGGACTGGGGGGACGGGGGGAGATGAGCACAATGGCACACATGCACAGTTAAGTAGAACACACTGCACACCCACAATGACTCTGGATCATGTCCCTGATCCCCTTGGCACACTGCAGCACACATACAAACTGCAAGTAGGCCCCCGTCCACTATGGGCACAAAGGGGTCCCTCCCCACACAGCACCAATCTCACAACCAACCCATGCACACGTATCAAAACCAGCAAAGCTGCATGTCTGTGAGCCACACTGACAATGCAAGTGACACTGCATGACGAACAGCATGGCTGCAGTCCAATTATCATGACATAAACCATGCCCAAGAGTCCAAAATCCGAACTAGAGCCAAAATTAGCCAAGTCTGCAACATCTCAGGGGCGCTAGGTGGCGCACACGCAAGATGGCCGCACAAGTGTGAGGCTCCTGCAGCCCGATGAATATATCCGATCATTTATCCTGCTCAATGGCCTCTTAATCGTCCGAAAAGCTGCCAGCCAGAAGATATCACATCCCGGCAGACTCGCTGAAAATTGTGGGAGAATCGGAGCAAGCTTGCCCCAGAAACAGCGACGACAAATACTGGCCGAGATATACTGCGGAGTGCAGGGGGTACGTAGAGCGGTGGCCGAGACTAACTGAGTCCGCGGCTGCGCTGGAAGCACCCAGGCCACGAAAACGAGGCGGGAGCGGCGGAGTCGGAACTCACGCCCTGGAGCTCCATGCAGCGTTCGTGAATACAAGGCACCTGGCGGTGACGGAGCCCGAAGTGCAGCGAATGCGGATAAACTCGGCTGGCAGGGGACGGACGGAAAGCTGAGCGGTGAATCGTGGGCAGCGGCCTGCCCGAGGCTGACCGAGAACAGAGGCCTACGCTCAGACCACAGTCTCCGCAGGAAAAACGTGGCACACGGACACTGATCGAGGGCCCTCATCTACCCACGCTGTCCATCTGCAAAGGCAGGCACCGCTGCGCTGCAAGCGGAGGACTACTGCTGGACGCTGATGAGACTGTGCAACCGGGGACCCCTATGAGAGTGCTGCTGTGGGTCCCCGCTACCCGCCTAAAGATCTGGGAGGCTGCGCCTGCCACGACTGCCATGCTGAGGTGAGAGGGGGAACCTAGAGCTGCCCCGCTGGGAGGTTATACACTGCTTGGCGCCATATTACAGCAGGGGATCCGCCATGTTGTGCTGAGACGAAGAGGGTTGTATGCGTGGAGACTCTACAGACACCCTGGGAGATAGTGGCTAGGGGGGCCCCCCCCTCAAAATGCAGCATTGATATTGGAGGAGAAATCTGTGGGCGCAATAGAATCCTTGCGGCAGATGACCAGATCCTGCCTCCGAGGTACTGCCACGAGACAGTGTGAACTCCGCACCGTGTGGGTCTGAAGCGGCGCCACTGAGTCGCTGAGAAGTGCGATTGCTGTGTGTGGTGTGGCCGGGTGAGACGCCCTGAGGCTGGCCTTGCTGAATCTGCTCTGGTACCATTGGCGGTGCCCCCCCTGCATTGCACTGCCTTGGAGATGTACGGACCAAAAAACTGAGCGCTGACTGCTGACAGCCGTGGGCCCGGAGGCGCCAACCCCACTAAGACGGCAGACGGGGACACGACTGGCTGCGCCATACATAGGTGCCATAATGGGGAAACCAGACACCAGGCAACCGAAGCTGACATTCGAAACGGGGAAAAAAATAACCCGAGCCGCCCAGGAAGACCGCGACCCTGAAGGAAGCGGGGAGGCACGGGGAGACACTGCCACACACAATGCGGATGTGCAGAGCATCCTACAAGAGGTCAGGCAGGGATTTGCCACTATTGTGGACAAAGTTGATCGAATGTCGACACGCATGGACGCCATAGCACACAAACTGGAAGGCCATGAGGACCGTATCAAAGAAACGGAGCGGCGCATTTCGGATACAGAGGACACAACAGCTAGGAATGTCACGCAACTTGCCCACATGGACAAACTCCTAAAACTGATCGCAGCCAAAAACGAAGATTTAGAAGCGCGCAGTAGGCGCAATAACGTACGCGTACTTGGCATTCCAGAATCGACCAACATTGGAAAGATGGAAGAATATGTGGAAAAAATGCTGGTGGCAGCTCTGGGTGCTGAATCCTTATCAACGCAGTTTATTGTAGAGCGGGCTCACAGATCTCTTGGGCCGCGCCCACCACCGGGTGGCACTCCACGTCCCATAATAGCGAGACTTTTGAATTACAGGGACAGGGATGTGGCCTTGAGCGCAGCGAGGCGCAAGCAGACTCTATCTTATGACGGGAATACTTTTGCCATCTACCCAGACTTCACGCCTACAGTCCAGGAAGAGAGACGGAAATTTATGGACGTAAAAGCCAAATTGAGAAAGGCACAAATTGACTATGCGTTGTTATACCCGGCGCGTCTCAGGGTTACACATCAGGGCCGGCAACGATTCTTTGTCAAACCGCAGCAAGTGGAGGAATTCCTCAAACATATACGGCGCACAAACTGTACTGATGGGGACGTGGCGGCAGCACAAGCCTCTGAGTTGCCTGGGGCGGAGGACGACACACACTGAGACCAACCTCACCGCCATTACAAACTCTCATGCTGATTTATGTCATGTTATTGTTGGGAGGTAGGCCATGCACCAAAGAACACAAGAGGTAACTGTATGTTGGGCTACATTGAGCCGTATATAATGGACATCGGGCGCCCTCTGCCCTCCGGAACCCGATTGTCTCACCTAGGGGGGTTTCTGGGGGTGAGGGATCACTGTGTGGCCACCTAGGGATGGCCCCCGAAGGGAATTCCCCCGATTTCGTGTACTGCCTGTTACATACAGGGACTACGGGTTTGTTCTTGTCCAGGTTGGGTCTGGGGGGGCGGGTGGGTGTCTAGTTCTGGCAAGTTGGGGTTGCTTCAGTGGGTGGGGGAGGGAATACGAGGGGAATGTTGCGGTTTGTACATGACCTTCACACGACAAGATGACCACACTGACAGTTTAATGTGGGCAGCTGGCAAGTTAGCGTTTGAGCATTCCAATTGGAATAAAACATTATATCATGTTCAGGCGCATAGACTAAAATGCATCCCTTGGATGCAGAACAAGTTGAGGGCAGATATCCAGATGCATGGCTGACACGAATTCCGAGCAACTGAATATTCTTACGTGGAATGTTAGGGGTTTGGGGGACCCGAGGAAGAAGAGACACATACTAGCCTACTTGGACAGGCATAGAGTGCACATAGCTATGTTACAGGAAACACATTTTGCATCTCAGAAACCAAATAACTTTGCCAGCAAATGGGTGGACCACAGAATCTTTTCCTCTTATTCCTCCTATGCGAGGGGAGTGGCCATACTCATAAAGAAGCGGATACCCTTCCGCCTGGCGGGAGCCACCTGGGACTCACAGGGACGATACTGTCTGGCATGGGGGCAACTGGGGACTGTCACAGTGACTTTGGCCTGTTGCTATGGACCGAACGTAGATGCCCCGGAGTTTTACACCACATTGTGGGCTAAAATATTTGACATAGGCTCCAGTCACATTATTTGGGGGGGGGATTTTAATGTCACATACAATCCGCAGTTGGATAGGTCACACCCCGCTCCTCACCACTATACGAAAGCACGTGCGATTATAAAAGACACCATAGCCACCTACCAGTTAATAGATGCCTGGAGATATACACATCCCGCAACACAGGAGGGAACACATTACACAGCACAAGCAGCGTCGTGGGCGCGATTGGACTATTGGCTTCTGTCCCGGGGGCTGGGCCCAGCTATTGCTCGGGTACAGCACTTAGCCAGAACTTACTCAGATCATGCCCCAGTAATACTCACATTATCCTCCTCAGAACTCGACGCACCGCGCAGTCCTTGGCGACTACATGCTCCTATTTTACTAGACACGGTCTTTCAGGAAGAGCTGCGGGAGGAGATACGTTTTTTTTTTAGAGGAATAAGGGGTCGGTGGACAATGTAGAAACCATTTGGGAAGCATTCAAAGTTACACTCCGAGGGTTCTGCATCTCCAAGGGATCGGGCGTCCTTAAAGACATAACAAACACACTACACAAGTTAGAAGTAGTGCTTAAGACTCTGGAGGCAAGGTTGGCCGCAGGCCCGGACAACTCCGCTCAAATCAAATTTAGAGAGACGCTTACGGATTATATGGACACAGCGCAGAGGGAAACGAGATTTCGAGGTAGATTCTGGGTGGCCCGCGCCTACGGAGAGGGAGAGAGGCCTGGTAGGGCGCTAGCGAACACGATTGGGAAGCCTCGCCACTCAAACTATGTATTGGAACTCGAAGACTCGGATGGAGCGATCTACCGAGATACTACCAATATCCTAAATGCCTTTACACGCCACTACGCCAGCCTGTATACCACAAATAGAACAGACGCCCTTGACCTAGAGAGCTATCTGGGGGATGTGACATTAGGCTGGCTAAGCGACGCCCAACGAGAATTTTTATGTGCCCCATTCGAGTTGGACGAGGTCAGGGAAGCTATTATGAGCATGCAATCAGGGAAAGCCACGGGCACAGACGGCATCCCTATAGAATTCTACAAAACGTATATAGACCTTATGGCCCCCATCTTGCGCGAGGTGTATGAAGAATCACTAGAGGTTGGCTGCCTGCCGGCATCCATGAGAGAGGCTCTCATTATCTCGCTCTTGAAGCCGGGGAAGTCGCCTCAACATTGCGATTCCTATAGGCCGCTGTCCCTCCTTAATTGTGATGCCAAAATATTAGCTAAACTTATCGCTAATCGACTGAGCCTGTTGCTGGAAAAGCTGATCCTCCCTGATCAGTCTGGATTTGTGCCTGGGAGAGCTACCTCTCATAATCTGAGAACCCTGTTTGCTATTCTGAATAATGTCTCACCCGACCTACCCCTAGCCGCCATTTTCTTGGATGCCACCAAGGCCTTTGACTCAATTGAATGGGACTATATCTTTGGGGTCATGTTGCGGATGGGCTTCCCACCCCTTTTCCTTTCCTGGATTAAATTATTATATCAAGTACCAGTGGCCAAGGTGCTCATGAATGGACACACATCTCATACATTTCAGATCACCAGGGGCACCCGGCAGGGATGCCCGCTGTCCCCCTTGATCTTCGCTCTTGCAGTGGAGCCACTGGCAGCGAAACTGCGGCAACACCACAATGACAAGGCCCTACGATGCAATATGCGGCAAATACTTATATCCCTATACGCCGATGATATCACCCTGTATATCCGTGACCCACAACATAATTTAAATCCAGTACTCCGAGAATTTATTGTTTTTGGGAAACTATCGGGGATTCAGATTAACTGGGGGAAGTCTTGTATTTTCCCTCTGACAACAGCAACAACCCGCTTTCCGTTGGATTATCCATTAGAATGGTGCGAGGAGGAGCTGCGGTACCTGGGAATCCGCGTCACTAGGGACAGAGATGAATTGATGCGCTTAAATTATGGAAACGCAATGACACGCATAACTGACTACGTGACCCGCTGGATTACATTACCCCTCTCCATGGCGGGAAGAGCATCCTTAATTAAAATGGTGGTACTTCCCCAATTGCTTTATCTGTTTTTAAACATACCATACTATCCAGGGGCATTCTTCTTTAAGACGCTCAGATCTGAGCTGACGCGACTGGTATGGGGGGGTAAACAACCGAGATTGCAGTGGAATGTGCTTACCAGACCATACTCCCAGGGGGGGTTCGGCATACCAAATTTCGAATTATATTACATTAGCGCACAAGCTCACTATGCATGGTTCTGGGTGAAGCAGCCACGATATATGCCACAGGTTGCGGCGGAACAATGGCTTGCACACCCCATCCCCATAGACGGAGCATTGTACGACATAGCCGGCACTAGGAGTAAGACGCTGACCACTATCAACTGCACCACTAAAGCATGGCAACGCATGGGAGGCATGCTGAACGTCCCCTTGCTTTACTCCCCATTACTACCCCTCACTTATCATCCAAGTATGCCTCTCCTCCAAGAAATAATATTCCATAATTTTAGAGAACGCACGCACATTCATACCTGGGGGATTTATATCAAAACTGCCAATTCCGCACAGCTGACCATGTCTTCCAGGGCTTGCAACAGACTCCACTCGAAGTTTTTTATATATTCGACTGAGACAGGAGTCCGGTCTCTTACCCCGGAATTCCCCGCGGAACCACGGGTGCTTGCACCACTACAAATAATGCTCAAAAGCACAACGACAAAACGCCTTGTATCCCTTATATATCGAGCGGTGCATATACAGAGGGAATCGCCGGCCACACTGTCCCGCACAAGATGGAGTGAAGAGCTGGGTCTTGCCCTGACGGATGACCAATGGGAGCATTGTTGCTTGCAGACTGAGAGAGTTTCGGCCAGCAGCAGGCTGCGTATCATACACTATAAATTCCTTCACAGACTGTATTACACCCCAGCCAAAATGCACAGACACCATCTACGAGAATCGGACAGATGTGAAAGATGTAGAGCTCCAGGAGCAGACTTTTTGCACCTGGCTTGGGAGTGCCCCGGGGTACATGAATTCTGGGGGCAAGTCTTTGCGGCTCTAGATCTGATGACGAACACACACATTGAACCAACACCGCTGACGGCCCTGCTGGGCTACGTCCAGCCAATACAGGCGACGCATCGTAAATATGTGGCCCTGGCACTGCTCATGGCTAAGAGGCGAGTAGCCTGCAGATGGGGCAGGGGGAGGGCACCCAAATTCAAGGTCTGGCTTGATGACTTGGTGTATTGCCAGGACCAACTCACCACATATGCGGAAATGCTGCCTAGGGCCTCTAGGCCCAGGGATATCTGGGCCCCCTTGACATGTTATCTGCTGCAGCGCCCGAATGAGACCCCAAACACCAGCGCGGCAGCGATTTCCCCTTAAGGAGCACAGAGCGCGCACCACAAATAAAAGGGCCTACCCATGCGAGAGAAGGAGATGCTACCTGAGTAATAGACATAATGCATTCTGGTACGGGTTAGCTTAATACCAACGTAGGCAATGGCACACTAACGCTGTAAGGTAATCATGACCAACATGTCGTACATATTGTATACTGCATAGATGCAATGTCCTCTGCCTAAATGACGTTCTGTAAATACTGTATTATGTCTTGCTGTGCCAAGCTGAACTGGAATACTGTACTAATTGCCTGTTAAGATAACATGCTGGAAATGTATCAACTGCTGCATATATGGATGTTTCTTGATATAATGTTTGTTTGAAAAACAATAAAAAAAGAAAATAAAAAAAATAAAAAATAAAAAATAAAAAAGTCTGCAACATCTCAGCACTGTAGAAGCACAGCAGTCAAAGGCACACTGCCTCAAAGGGATAAGGGGCAGCAGAATCACAGCTGCAGGGGCGACTCTCCTACAATGCAGCACACACATAGCAATAACAGCACATCATCATTGACGACAATGTGGTACAAAGTGCAACACTCTCACTACAGAACAGAGGACACAACTGGTTCCGCTTGTGCGTAGAAACTGGCCAATCACATCTGGCATAGAAGGAAACTGTGAGATGATAATGTACGTGTACAACCTCACATCCGTGATGTAGTTCAAATGTCCACTGTCCCGCATCAAATAGTCAGCTCCTCCCAAATAGTCACAATGTACATTGTCATGCAGTCTGTATGTAAACTTGAACAATGCGTCAACATACATGTCAACACAATGTTAAAATGCATCTCCCCTTCACATTGCAGAGGGACAATCAACACCTCCTGCAGAGCAGACCAGACAACTCATCAGTGATGATGAAGAGGACCTCCACACCTTCGACACCGATGCCCTACAACAGCGCATGGACAGCTACGGCAACCCACCTCCAGGAGCAGGGCAGCCCAGCCTCATCGAGGAGACCCCACCCCCTGCACAGACCACACAGCAGGAAGCACCCACCACCACGGCTGGCTCCCAGCACCTCCCCGAAGAACACATTGCATTCCAAGGCCATGTGTTAGACTGCCAGAAGGAGGTGGCTGAACAGGTGTGGGTGGGGTTCAACCTCATGGCAGCCAAACTAGATGACATACGTGGGTGTCTAAGTCCCATCAGGGACCACTTACACTCCCTAACGGACACCCACAGTTCGCTCCATGATGTCCAACAATCCATGCCCGACATCGCTGGAGTCATGACTCTGAGAGGAGAACAACTGTCTAGTCAGAGTGGCCTCAGCGATGTCAGCCGAGAGTTGGCACAGATGCTGAGGATAATGGAGAACATGGAGCGGATGCATGCGGAAAGAATGGCTGCCACGGATGCACACCAGCGAAAAGTTGTTGGGATCTTCCATGCCCTGCAGATCCTCATCATCGCATTGCTGCCACTAAGGCAGTTGCTGATGAATGCTGCTGGTACTTCTACACACACATCTCCGGCCCCTGATGTGTCAGTGGCACACAGTGCTGCAGACCAAACATCAGCACCCACATGTCAGACAGATGACATAGAGGACGAAGATGCGGGTGATTCCACCTTTGTAGTAAGAAGGAGCCAGTAGCATTCTTCTCCGCCATATGCCCTGTTTCAACTTGGTTCTGCCCTCTGCATCATGCCCTGTAACAACACCTCCCACTGTCCCCCGAAACACTCTGCGTCACTCACCTTGGACCTCGACATGGACTGCCATATTTTGTTTGCTTACCAATGACACAGCAATCAGACTGCGGACTATACTCTTCCTCTTCCGATGTACTTGTCAATCCCTAAATGACTCTGGCTGGCCCTCCACTGGGCTACAATGTAATGTGGGGTTTGCATGGCCATGTACTGCTCCAGCTCCGAATGTGAATAAATCATTCAAATTCACACAGATGTGTCATGTCCATAATCGATCAAGTATGAAAGTATGGATGAATGTAAGGACATTGATTGCCCAAAAAGGTACACCCCGGGAAATGAAAGCAATGCGCATGTTTGACCGTGACACACATAGGAAGTGAGATGACTGGGAATGTGTGCACTAGCTGTGGCCTCATTGCTCTGAAACAACAATCGCGCAATTCCTCAACTTTGCCCCACGCAATGTCAGAAATAGAGCTGGGTATAAAATGTCAAAGTCGTTGGCAGGCCTAAAGTAGTGTCCCCCATCACATTTGACAACAGAACATCTCTTCGCATACCTACTTACACTCAACTGGGTGGACACAGCCTGTAGTGACGGATCACATTGATCCACATGGCAAGAATATGGACACCATACTCACATTGCTGAAGACACATAAGAGCACAGGTCTATCAGCAACTACCCCAACCACTATGTCTGGCTCACAGAGGTGGAGCTGGCAATAGGGACTCACCCCTAAGTGAAATGTGTCAGTCAGTCCCTCCCTGTGTACGGACAATGCTCATTGAGGCACTCGATTTGTCATTCTAATCAACACTCATCACAGTTGAACACTAGTGAAGTTGCGTAGACTTTATTGTCATGTGCTTGTCAGTACGGGCAAGACAAGGGCCACAACATGCAGACCAATGCATCAGACACTAACAGGCAGCATTCGGTCACGGTACAGTTCCATGTGACAGGCGTTGTGCATGCGCCCGGGATGTTCTGCCATTGCGTTGGTGGATCTCGTAGAACCGGCACTCTTCTGACCTGCGGCAGTTATGTGGATGATATGCCACAGCTCGGAGCAATGAGTCGTATGTGTGTGCAACGTTTGGACGTATGGGTTGTTGTGTACGTAAGTGTCAAGGGTATTCCATGCAAGAGTACCTCGAGCAAGGACTTCTGTGTGTGGGGTGTGGATACGTTGGCCTATCGTTAGCGCTGTGCGTAGTGTGGGAGTCGTCATCATCTGCTATGGTATCTCTCTCAGGGGGTGCCTGCCGCATGCAAGACCAAGGTCGGAGGTGCAGATGTCCTTCCGCCTTATGTATTGAGACAAAGGAGCTTTCATCCCTAATGTTAGTCTGACTACTGCTTGCATTCTGGAAATGTGATGTGGCTTTCGTGCTGCAATTGAGGCTAGGCCTTAGGCTTATGGTGCACCAATAGCGATACACACACAACAGTTGGCATGCATGAGCCAAGAGCCCGAGCGGCCTTGCGCTCCTTGTACAATCCCTTTGTGCGCGGTCGACCTCCGGGTGCATGCAACATTGCAACATTGTCGATTGCGGGCCGTGTGGCGCAGACACTGCAACAGAGACACACGCATCAGTTGGTTTACTGTCCAGCCCAGAAATGAACCACGCCCAGAGCCCAGGGATAATTATTCACACCACTGCGCTGGCCTGGAGTACGCCGACCCAGCCCACTCGGCGTACGTATAAAGGGGGGACGACGATGCTACGTGTCCCAGTTCTTCCCCACTGCCGGAGGTGGCATGGCTGCGTCCACTTGGCATATCACAAGACTCAATCAGAAAGGGTCCATGACTTGCGTTGCATAGAGTTGGTGGCACCGGAAACACTGCGGCAGGCACAGGCCTACCGCCACGGGACGGTGACTTTCGGTGCACTGAGGTAGGGGCACCTTAGGTGCTGAGCGGGTGTGCAGCCTGCGATGATGCGCCGTCCTGGCGGTCCGGACTGATAAGGGTTAGTGTGAGCCCTGCTGGACCGCAGTGTAGGCCTGAGCCAGCGGGCAGCGCGGGCCTACCGCCACGTGGCGTTGCCTCGCGGTTCACAGAGTTAGTGGCACCTATAGAGCTGAGTGGGTGTGCAGCCTGCGATGATGCCGTGTGCACTGATATGATCTCTGCCATTACAAAATCAAGACCCAGAATCACGTGTGTGACCTGGTGGCCCGCGGGGCGGGGCTGCATGATGTGGAGGCTGCCAAGGTCGCGGGCCCCGGGCTTGGAGCTTGCACCGGCACATGGTGGGCCCTCTCGGAGACACGCTGGTGGCGGAATGTGAGCAGTGAGGCCTGGGTGCGCAGGGGCGGGCAAACACCGCTGGGCGGCGGGAGGGGCTGGGGTGCGGCAGCCTGTATGTGCAGGGGCGTCCAAGCGATGATGGCGTGTGCACTGATATGAACTCTGCCATTCATAAATCTGGACTCTGTTTCAGATAAGGGACCTGGTGGACTGCAGTGTATACCGGCACGTGGTTGGAGACACACCGTTGGCAGCAGGTGAGCAGTGAGGCCTGGGTCCGCAGTGTCGGCACTCTCTCTCCCTCCCCTCTCTTCCTTTCACTGCTCTCTCTCTTCCTCTGTTACTCTCTCTCTCCTTCTCCCTCTCTTCCTTTCACTGTCTCTCTCTCCCTTTCTTTCTCTCTCTCTTTCTCTCTCTCTCTGTCCTTTGATGAACGCATGACACACCTTCTTGTCTTGAATTTTGTCTTGCTGGTTGTGTCTTACAGATTGCCCAGAGAAGACCCGCCATGACTCTTCCAAATAGTTGTTTTGGGTTAAATTTGAATAAAATAATTTGTTTGGAAATTCAAAGATGAATGAATAATTCTTCTTTTTCTGACCACACATGAATGTTAATTGTTGTACTTGTGCGACATCAGGCGAATTGTTTTGTTCATGATTTCGTAAAGTTGATGTAAAATATCTTTGTCTGGGGTAGGGCCCCGGGGGGGGAGTCAAGGGGTGGGGTGGCGGTGGGTGTTGTGGCCCTCTTGGGAGTCCGGCTGCATGATCAGTAGCTCCATGGCATCTGTTGGTCTTCTGGTGTGGCTGTGGGCTGGGCTCCCATTTCTGGTGCAGGTTATCGTCCGACTTAATACCAGGATAGAGCAGGTGTTAATTCCCTGCTGCTAACGTGCCTTATCGCATGTTTTGTGATCTTATCGCCGATCTGGCTGGTCATTGAGAATGTTGCGAAGTGGTGTTTTCGCGGGCCTTTGCACAGGAACGCCTACTCTGCATCGCATTAGCGTTAGTTGCCGGTGTCATCCGTGGCGATGTTTTTTGCGGCTGCTATCGCAGGTAAACTGGCGATATCAGCTGTTAGCTCCAGCTTGTAAATAGGGCGATAAATCTATCGCCACTTTGGCTGCGATAAAGTGCCGCTAACTCGGCGATAAGTCCTTGAGAATATGCCCCTAAGAGCGGGCCGTTTTTTGTAGAGCAGCCTTCGATGCAGAAAGTAATACCCATTACGTCTTCCACTTGTAATCACTATATTTGTTATCACAACTGTTATTTACCTTGGGGAAATCTTTGAGTAATCTACACAAATTATCTCTAGCTAAATTATGAACATAGTTTTCTGGGGTTACTCCTTGGTTTCACACCTGCTTCTCCCACACACTCTAAGTAGGTATAAAGTACAAAAAGAGCACTAAGTCAGATACTGGCTGGATTTTTCCTAACAGTTAAAGCATCCAAACATCATCCAGCTCCTTGCTTGAGCAGATAATTCTATGTCTGTGCCCCAGAAAGGAGTCGGATTATTTGTGAATTTTGCCTTTGGCAAAACTGAAACAAACCACCTCGACTCTTTTATGGAGCACAGACTTCGGATTTAGTGTCCCCGAAAGAAGCATTTATGTCCGTTTACGTGCTATTTTTTTTTCTTGGGATACGAAAAAATCCAAACAGTATTTTGCTCTTTCCTAGGGCACAGACCTGATGTCTGTGAATCAGAGAGGAGTCAGATAGTCTGTGACACAAAGTCTGACACAGTTGGGAGTTTTTATTGGGCTAAGAGAAAATCCGATCAGCCTCTGGCTTTTTGATGCGGCAAAGACACCGCTTCTTTCATTCACAATCAACCTCATTGACAGAGAAGCTATGTGAGGGGAAAGATTGGTGTGTCTGTGCTCCAGCAACGAGCCAGACACTGTTATTAGTTTTTCTTATAAGAAAAATCCAACCAGCGTCTGGCTCCTTGCTCTGTCACAGAATTGTGTGCCTCTGTAGATGTCTTCCTTCTTTTAACCACCAAACCTAGGGCATCATTACGATGGCGGGCGGACAAAGTCCGCCCGCCACCGCAACGGAATGCGGGACCGTCCGCAAGGGGTGCGGCGGTCCCGCACCTGATATTGGGATGCCACCGTGACGGTGGCAAGCCCTATTCCCAGCATTGTGGCGGGCGGTTCTCACAGCACCGCCCGCCACAATGCTGGGAATAGACGTCGTGCATTGGCATGACAAGGTGACAGGCACCGTGCGGTGCCTGCCACTTTGTCCATGCCAGTGCAGGGGGTACCATAGGTACCCCCATGTGCACCCCCACCCCCCAACTATATGGGGCCCCGCTACGGGCCCCCAAAGGCAAAGACCACATGCCTTTCCATGGCGGCAACTCCACCATGGGAAGGCACATCTCCGCCTGCATGCTAATATGGATGGCGGTGTCTTGCAGACACCGCCACCATATCAGAGCCCTTTTCTGCCCGGTCTCCTGTCAGACCGGCGGACGGTCTTTCCGTCCGCAGGGGTCCCCCCGCCATCGTAATATGGCGGGGGAAATTGAATGCGGGCGGTGAGACATAGCGGGCGGATCGCCACCGACATACGGGCGGTGGCGATCCGCCCGCTATCGTAATGACTCCCTTATTGTTGGGCTAGTGGGGTCTACAGCAGAATTGTAAAGATTTGTTTTAAATATTTGTATTGTGTATATTCTGGAAGAAAAGTTAAAATGCCAAATGCTTTTAATAAATCTAATCTATTAAAAGGCACATAGAAACCCTATGTCTTTATTAGTTGGGTGCTCAGAAGTACCTATAAGCTGGGGAGGTGGTGTGGGCTAGTGAAAGTCACTATTCATTCAGTCAAGTCAGACTATAAAAACCTGGTTGGTCCCTCAGTTTATCAGTTTTATTGCTGATCCACCTTACTAGTTGCATAGTGTGTTAGTTAACTCCAAATGATAATATCGTGTTCACTTGCCAACAGTATGACACCAAAGAGAGTCTTATTGGGGACTCTTGAGCACCATATCATCTTTTGGAGTGAAATAAAACTCCATATAATTAAATAAGATGAAAAGGAAAAAATTCTTTATCAGGTGAAATACGTGTACTGCATCTAGGCAGTGACCAGTTGTCATTTATAAAAATTGAATCTCCTACATTTGGGATACCTAATAGGGGCCTACCACTTTGATTTGACCATACTTTCGATATCAACTTTGTGAAACTGAAGCACAAGAGAATCATAACCAAAATGAATTTCTTTTCATCCTTTCTGCCATGAAAAAGTCCTGTTTATAGGACAAAACACACATTGACTGCTGTGCTGTACAAATGGAACAACCTATTGCTATACCAACCAACATGAACTAAAGCAAATGTGTCTGATGTGTCCTACAAATATGTGTGTATATGCAAAAGAGATAATCAGTGTTGAGTTCAATAATACTGTTGCATCAGGACTTCACTAGTAAAGGACTTCAAACATTATAATAGGAGCCCAGTAACCAGGGCCCAGATTAACAAAGGTTTTGATTTGGGTGTGTGTTACTTTTAGCACAGACCCAACGCAGAATGCAGGTTTTACAAACCAATGCAAATGTCAATTTACGATTGCTTGTAACTAAAAGTAACACAAGACAGCGCAATGCACAGCCTAGCATTACTTTGAGTTAAAGGGCGCTTCATGCAAATCCATATCTACAAACAATTGTGGAGATGGATATGCACCCAGATCCTGCACCTACCTGAGGATGGGGTGACGAGAAGAAATATTTTGACATTCTGCAGTACACATACAAACAGAATTTTGACTTTAAGCATAGTTTTTGGCCAGCAAAAGACCCATTCCTGCAGCTCCAGCCTCAAAACTGGAAAAATAAAACAATAATAAAACAGGTTTATTATCATTTTAATTTTCAAGTACTAAGGGTCGGGCCGAGTCTTGGGGGCAGTCACAAGGGGGAATGGTGGGCACTGCTATCAGTACGCATGGTGGTTTGGCTGGCTGCGTGACTTTTAGGATGCCACTGCGTCAAAACCTTACGCCTGCTTCAAGCAGTGTATTGTGAATAGGCCGCAATATGCATTGCTGGAGTTGCGTCGTGCTTGCGACACGCCTCCAACAATGCGTGACTTTTCCGCCAACAGATGCGTCAGAATTTCTGACGCATCTGTCAATCCTTGCGCCATAGTGCGCCGTATTGTAAATACGGCGCATCTATAGTGGCGCAAGGGTTTTTCACGCAGGCGCAGGGAAACTGACGCATCTATCGAGATGCGTCAGTTTCTTGTAAATCTGCCCCCTGTTCTCATTTTTGACTGATGCTAATACACATCCTTGGTAGTAACTAAGGCAGTGATTGGTCTAAATATCTTTTACCACCGTCTTATGAAAACAGATCTAAGGAGGAAGTAAAGAGTGATGAGAATATGTTTGCATATTTGTTGTGATATATTTTGTTGTGGTGATGAGTTGTGTTGTTTTATTGTACATGTTGATATGGTTTTGGAAATGAAGCAAATACAGCTGAGATTTACAAATCCTAAACACACTGAGAAAGTGCAGAGTGTGTCAATTTACCAACTCTAGCCAGGGAACCTGGCAGGCTGCCACCTATGAGCCACCTCTGCATGACTTGAGGACGGGGCACTCTGGGCAACAGGATCACTGACAGAATATCGACAGCAAAAATGTCGAGCTACAAAAATATCGGGACAAAAATATCGTTGTCCAAAATATCGAAGTCCTATCCTCATAATGGTAAGTACCAAAATATCGATAAAAAAATATTGTTGTTTAAAATATCGTTGTTTAAAATATCTATTTTTTTTAAATGTTTAAAAGATAGTGTAAAATAATGCAAGTAATACATATATAAAAAAAGATAGAATTATTAAAAAATGTTTAAAATGATAAGTAATAAATATAATGAAAAAATAAATTACACCTACATATATATAAAATATAATATATATATATATTAACTTAATATAACTAATAAATAATGACTTTAATAAATTATTAAATATTAAAAACATATTAAACATTATAAATACATATATATACATACACCAGTAAATTAAAAATAAAATTAAAATATATATATAATAAATTAAAATATTAAAATATTTATATTTTTTTACAATTTCATTTGACAGTTCATTAACTGCAACAGTAGTGAAAATTTTGGATAGCAGAGGGGATAAAATTACTATTCCCCACTCCAGAGAGTGCAACAATAGGGAAAGTGTTGGATAGCGTAGGGGTAAAATTACTATTTCCACTCCAGGGAGTGCAACAGTAGGGAAAGTGTTGGATAGCGGAGGGGAATAATTTACTATTCTCACTCCAGAGAGTGCAACAATAGGGAAAGTGTTGGATAGCGTAGGGGTAAAAATTACTATTCCCACTCCAGTAAGTGCAACAGTAGGGAAAGTGTTGGATAGCGGAGAGGTAAAAATTACTATTCCCACTCCAGTGAGTGCAACAGTAGGGAAAGTGTTGGATAGCGTAGAGGTTAAAATTACTATTCCAACTCCAGGGAGTGCAACAGTAGGAAAAGTGTTGGATAGCGGAGGGGAATCATTTCCTATTCCCACTCCAGGGAGTGCAACTGTAAGGAAAGTGTTGGATAGCGTAGAGGTAAAAATTACTATTCCCACTCCAGGGAGTGCAACAGTAGGGAAAGTGTTGGATAGTGGAGGGGAATAACTTACTATTCCCACTCCAGGGAGTGCAAAAGTAGGGAAAGTGTTGGATAGCGGAGGGGTAACAATTATTATTCCCACTCCAGCGAGTGCAACAGTAGGGAAAGTGTTGGATAGTGGAGGGGATATAAATAATATTCCCACTCCAGCGAGTTCAACAGTAGGGAAAGTGTTGGATAGCGGAGGGGATAAAATTACTATTTCCACTCCAGCAAGTGCAACAGTAGGGAAAGTGTTGGATAGCGTAGGGGAATAATTTACTATTCCCACTCCAGCAGGTAAAACAGTAGGGAAAGTGTTGGATAGCGTAGGGGTACAATTTACTATTCCCACTCCAGAGAGTGCAACAATAGGGAAAGTGTTGGATAGTGTAGGGGTAAAAATTACTATTCCCACTCCAGGGAGTGCAACAGTAGGGAAAGTGTTGGAGAGCGGAGGGGAATAATTTCCTATTCCCACTCCAGGGAGTGCAACAGTAAGGAAAGTGTTGGATAGCGTAGTGGTAAAAATTACTATTCCGACTCCAGGGAGTGTAACAGTAGGGAAAGTGTTGGATAGCGGAGGGGAATAATTTCCTATTCCCACTCCAGGGAGTGCAACAGTAAGGAAAGTTTTGGATAGCATAGGGGTAAAAATTACTATTCCCACTCCAGGGAGTGCAACAGTAGGGAAAGTTTTGGATAGCGGAGGGGTTACAATTACTATTCCCACTCCAGTGAGTGCAACAGTAGGGAAAGTGTTGGATAGCGGAGGGGAATAATTTACTATTCCCACTCCAGCAGGTAAAACAGTAGGGAAAGTGTTGGATAGCGGAGGGGAATAATTTACTATTCCCACACCAAGGATTGCAACAGTAGGGAAAGTGTTGGATAGCGGAGGGGTTACAATTACTATTCCCACTCCAGTGAGTGCTACAGTAGGGAAAGTGTTGGATAGCGGAGGAGTTACAATTACTATTCCCATTCCAGTGACTGCAACAGTAGGGAAAGTGTTGGATAGCGGAGGGGAATAATTTACTATTCCCACTCCAGCAAAATAATTAACATTAATTAACAAACAATTAATTAATTCTAAATAACTTACCTGCCACCATATTCCCCTATAAATAACACCACCAATGTTGTAAAACATAACACAATTAACATAATTAATTAACAATTAATTAATTAATTAATAATAATTATTAAACAATTTAAAAACAATCAATAATAAATTATTTCACACAAATAACACTAAGAAACAACAGAAAATAAATGTTATAAAATAAATTTTAATAAATATATTAAAATTAAATGTTTCCTGCCTACTCCCCTATCAACCCACAACCCGCTCTTAAAAAAACCCCACAAATAACATAATTATTAATTAATTATTAATTATTCATAACCAATTTATAACTAATTAATAATGAATTAATTAACACAACTAATAATATAAAACATTAAATACCTAAATATTAATTATGAAAAATTATTAATTAATTAATTATAATTAAATTACTTCTCACCCTATTCCCCTATAAACACACAACCCGCTACAGGACAAAAACACAACATTTAATTAAAAAAAATTAATAACTTCTAAAAATTATTATTTAATTTATTATAATTAAATTACTTCCCACCCTATTCCCCTATAAACCCACAACCCGCTACGGAACTAAAACGCAACATTTACTTAAAAAAAAATTAGTAACTTCTAAAAATGTAACACATATATTCAAAAACAAATGCAATACTTCCACAAAAAAATAGAACACATACATTAAAAATACACACTAAGGGGCCCATTACGATACCCGGCGTAAAAAACTCCGCCAGGCATGGAAGCGGCAAAAATCCGCCCGCACACACCGTCTGAACACCGACCACGCCATTACGATTACACAAACCGAAAACCGCCATCGGCGGAAAAATCACACAAAATACCGCCCGCCATCGTCCGAGTCGGAGTCAAACCGCCCGCCACGGATGGAAACACGCACGACAACACAAAACCGCCCGCCCTCACGGCCGACACACCGCACGTGAGATTACGATCGCACCGCCATGAGCGCGGGAAAACTACAAATATACCGCCCGCCAGCGCAAACAACGCCGATGAGAATCGACACGGCAGAAGCCATGGCGCCCACGTCCCTGCACAGAAACCATCCGCTGACAAAAACAATCGCACACAACATGGCCAACAAGTCCACACAGCAAGGCACGCACAAATACACAAGCACAGTACACATCCCGAAAACACCCCCTGGACAAACAAAAACTACAAAGGCCAGAACCCCAGACACAACACACCTGAAAACAACAGACCATGAGGACACACCCACATAGGTAAGTACAAAAGCAGCACTCCCACAGACCACAACCCCTTGCAACATTGCAAACTAGAGAGGAGAGGACACAGTGACACAGCCAGGACAGCAGCACACCACAGAAACGCACACATCACCACCACCACCACCACCACCACCACCACCAAACACCGGCACCACAAACCCCTGCACATTACACAACACACACCGCACCAGCACCACAAACACCATGGCACCACAAAGAATGCCCAAGTTCACGCCCATTGAGCTGACGGTCATGGTCGACGAGATCATCAAGGTGCACCCACAAATCTATGGGAACATGGTCCAGCACACACCACTAGCCACCAGAAACAGAATGTGGAACCGGATCGTAGACCAGGTCAATGCAGTCGGGACCCTGCCCAGGAACAGAGTCGAAATAAACAAACGGTGGAATGACGTCAAGAGCCTGATCAAGAAGAAGGAGACCAAGAACAGAGAGCTGGCAGCCGTTACTGGCGGAGGGAATCCCGCGCTCTTCAAGACCTTAAAAGCGTGGGAGGAGAAGGTGCGAGTCATCATACATCCCGAGATCCTCGCCGGATTAGCAGGGGAGTGGAGGCTGGTAAGTACAAACTAATGTATACCAGCACACCGCTATGTACTCACATGCACTACCACCATGCCACAGCTCCCAGGGACAAACACCCCCATGTCCAGCACACAATACACAACACATCACACACACATGCAACAGACACCACCACACACAGCCCAAACCGAACAACTGTAAGATGCGTGGGGACATGTGTACACTCAGCCAGCCACGTAACCACCAACAGGTCCCCAAATATGCCAGAAGCGCCACAACGAGCACCCACCACACCCATGTGTCCGCCACAGCTGCACTAACCGACAAGTAACAGGTAAGTGGCAGGAACACAAAGTGCAGTGGGTGGGAGGGTGGACAGCCCAAATACAACACACACCAGGCCCATAGTCCCACAGCACAGCAAGGAGGAGCATCCCCCACACCCCACAGCCACGTGTCAGCCACCGCAGTGCACAACGACAGCCGAAAGGTAGACATCACGGTCCACAGCAATCGGTGTCAGTGGGTGTCCAGCCACCACCACGACCCACAACACCCCCACCCCCACAGACCTGCAACATGGAGCACCCCCGCTTAGAACCATGTGGCATCCAGTACAGTGCACGCCCGAACAACCTGCAGGTGGGAAACTGGACAGGGCTGGATAACTGGAGGCATGAGGACCGTAACACGACCAACACATGGGACATGTCACGTAGCAGACGAACACGCAGCACCGCCCACCGTCACGAACAAGTGAACAATGTGCACACGGACATGAACCACAGACTCACACCTCACATGACCCATCACAGACACAGCAACACCCAAGGAGCCACGTCTGCATGCATAAGCCACACTGAATATAGTACCACACGGCAGCCACTGTGCAACCCATCACACACAACCGAAACACCATTGAAGTCCTGTCCATGTAGCCCCTACTGCCTGTCAACCACACACCCCACAACTACGCCTATGTAAGACAAACAACACTAGACGCAACAGAGCGGAACAACATAAATGCACACGAACACCACTGAACCCATCAAACACACAGACACACCATGCACATACAACATACCATCCATCCCATCCGTCAGCCCCAGTCTCATGAAAGGCATGTCATCCGCACAGCTGCCACACATACAGCAGTCACGCTAAGATACATGCCCATGACCAACCATGTGCCAGAAGTCAATGAAGCGCACGACACACTGTGAGCAACAACACACAACATGGGCCACACCCCCCGAGCACTGCAGTGATGCACATGGCACAGGGCAGCACGCACACCAAGGAGATGGGACAACTGCAATACGTTGGCTGGCACACAACCATCACTCACTCATAACGATGCGTCCAATGCCATGTCCAGTAATCACAACAGACAGCAAATATGCAGGCCATGTCAAGCATGCACACACCTCAAACCATGCACTGTCATGCTGCCACAACACATGTCACGTTCGGCACCCATGGCTCACAGCATGTACCCCAAAAGCATATTCCATCCCAAATGCGAATCTGGGGCATGGCCCCCATGTTGCCATATGCGTTCCTAAGCGTCCCATCTGAACACCAAAAGCAAAGTACAAACCAGACCCAGGATGGGCCAGGAGCCCGCATACACCAGAGTCACAATAAGTAGGGGCACAGCAACACACCCATCGGCATGGCCAATCCGTCCCATGCCACATGTGCACAGCACACAGTCCCATTGCCAAGCACACACAACTACAAATGCTACAGCCACACACACGCCTCCGGGAAACCCATGTACGAGATTGCACGAACTGTTAATGTCAGACGACAAATACATACTTCGCCAGGTGCAACACAATAACAAATCTCATTCTCTCCACAGGTGACGAACTGCTGGATGCTGGGGATGGAGACAGCAGCCAGCACAGCCAGCCTACAAGCCCTCAACGAGGACACACGGATGTGGAGGATCTGTCCTCCTCTTCGGACACGGACCACCAAGCAGGCCCATCTGGTGTGGCAGGGCCCAGCCGCTCCCCAGGACCCTCCTACCCACCAACCCATCATCCAGGGCTGCTGAACATTCCCAGCCCCCTGCTGCCACTGTCGTTGCGGCCACACCCACGGTCATTGCGGCCACTACCACTGCCGCAACCGCCACCATCGCCGCACCGACCACCACCACCGCCACCACCACCACGTCTTCGCTGGCACCAGCCCCAGCGCAGGTGGTGGCCCGGCCGACTGGATCCACCCTGGGAGCCACAGCGAGGACCGTGGTGAGCAATGTGGCTAGTGGGCAGGCCGGTGGCAGCAGTACTGGTAGGAGGAGCAGGGTCAGGGAAACGCAAGTCTCCCCTGGGAGCCATGCCCTGCCTCAAATGGCCAGAGTCCTTGGGGCCTATGAAGAGGCCCAAGAACAATGGGTCAGGTCTGCTTCAGACACGTGGGAGGTGCTGGGGGTGCTGAGGTCCATGGACGCCCGTATAGGTCAACTCGTGGACCTCATGGGCCAGCTGGTGGTGAGGTCACAGCCAGGGACAGCAGCTCCACCACCGCCACCACCTGCCGGGGCGCAGGGTCGTGCAGCTGCGTCCAGTTCCCCTGCGTCCACAGCCAGTGAGCACACCTCAACCACCAGCATGTCGCAAGCAGGCACCCCCTCGCAAACGTGGAAGGGGCCGTCCGAAGTGGAAACCGATCTCCCGGGAGGACTTCGCACGCTCCAGACGCAAGTGAGGCAGCCAGCCAGCCTTCCTTGACCACCCACTGCATTGACTTGGACTACGATCCCACTCCACACAGCCATCTGGATGGCATGTGTGTGTTGGACTATGGACATAGAACCAGTGGGTACACCCTGAGCATCACGCAGCCATGACCGACAGCTCATTGTCACTGCACGCACCACTTTTGTCATCACCTTACACACAATCACATGTCACAGTTTGAAATAAATGCACCTCTTACACAAACTGCTGTTTGTGCCCTGTGTTTTATTTGTACGGAATACAACGGCCACCTTGGGCGGAAAGGCACCTGATGCGTGGCATGGCAATGGAATCCGGAGGGCCTGTAGGGACCTAGGGGTGGGAGACAGAACAGGAGCACATTCAATGAGTGTATCACACACCCATCACACAGTACATGTCAACAACTACAAGCAATGTACACACATCGCACAGAGCAATAGGGCACAATGCCACAGCCACCAACAGTGGCATACTACCCCTGGCCATGGAGCGTTGACACACAGCACGCAGTGAACAAACGGCCACCCTGACACAGCACACACACACCTGCACAGATACAGCCACATCAGCCGTCGTACATGGACACTCACCGTCAAGTGAAGTAGCGGGCGATGAGCTGCTGCCGCACATTCCCAGCTTCCTCCTCTCCGCTGTCCTCCTCACTCGAGCTGTCCTGGTCTGCGGGCTGGGGCCCTGGTTGATCTCCGTCATCCACGATGAGGGGGATCTGCTTCCGAATGGCCAGATTGTGCAGCATGCAGCACGCCACCACTATCTGGCACACCTTCTGTGGGGAGTACGCCAGTGCACCTCCGGTGCGGTCCAGGCACCTGAACCTGGACTTGAGGAGGCCAAAGGTACGCTCGACCACACGTCTGGTCCTCCCATGTGCCTCATTGTAGCGATCGTCTGCTGGGGTGCGAGGATTCCTCAATGGACTGAGCAGCCATGCCCCATTCGGGTACGCAGAGTCACCTGGGTGTGAGGGACACAGAGAACCGTTGCTATTCCAACTGGACAGGGGACAGCATCGCACAACCAGCACGCTACACCACTCCACATACTCACCGACAATACAGCCACGATCCTGTTGCAGATTGGACATCAGTCGTGGCAAGATGCTGTTGCGCATTATGTGTGCGTCATGGGCCGAGCCTGGGAACTTTGCACACACGTGGGTGATCACCATGTCCGCAAGGCACACCACTTGCACATTCAGGGAGTGCGTGTGCTTCCTGTTGCGGTACAGGTGCTCAGTGGCCTGTGGTGGAACAAGGCCAACATGTGTGCAGTCAATGGCTCCAACGACGTGTGGGATTCTGCCAAGGGCATAGAATGCACCCTTCACTGCCGCCAATTCACGAGCCCTGGGGAAGCGGATGTACCTGTTTCGGCACAGCATCATGGCTGCCAGTACATCCCTCAGCACCTTGCTGAACATGGGCTGGGACATCCCTCCTCCACTGCCCACTGTGTGCTGGAATGACCCAGTGGCGAAGAAATGCATGGCGGCCATCACCTTAGCCGTGGGGGTGACAGCTGTCGGATACACCCTGCGGGGACGGAGATGGGGTTCCAACATGGCACACAGTCGATGCAGGGTTGGCCTGTCCAGCCGAAACTTCCTAATGACCTCTGTATCGTCCATGTCCGCCAGCAATTGGTATGGGCGGTCAATGTTCGGTCTCCGCCTAGGGAAAATGGCAGTGGACACATGTCAAAGCAACACAACACATAGCAATTTCGCATACACATCACTGACATGACTGAGCAAGCACATGAGCCACAGCCCAGCTGTCAAGCTGGGACGGCACGGCCACAATACACTTACACAGGTCTCCCAACAATGGCAATGGCTAGTGAGACAAACCACTGCCATGTGCATGCACATGGGGATCTAGGCCCCAATGACTTGCGGGGCGTGCTGATGGGGACTGACTGCATATTCGTCAAGCGGCAACGCCACGGCAACATGAATGTCTGCTGAGCATGGAACTGCTTCCGAGGCTGGATGAATATGGCACACGACGACGACGATGTGGGCACAGGCTGAGCGGCCAAAACAAGTGGGACCTGTGGCACGAGGGGATATGAGACAGTAGTAGGTGTCAGCACTGCACCCTATGTACAGCACTGTACGGATCACACCTCCCGAAACATTGACAGGTGTCCACATTGACAGCCCCATGCCAAGACGGCTGTGTGCTTGCAGTCACACGTCACAGGTGAGAGGTTACATTGCACGTGCCAGGTGGCAGACGTACATAGTGGGAGCTGGCATGTGTGTGCATGTGTCTCCTGTTCAGGATCCACCAGATGGGCGCTGACTCTGTACTGACCATTGGACACAGCATGTTCCGTGGAAGGCTTGTGTGTGTGGGATGGTGGCACTGGATGTGCCTCCGTTGGGTGGGGGCCATGCACAGGGCGGGTACGTCGATGATTGCGCATTGTTGGTCACGGTGGGTGCACCCACTAAGATGTGTTGCCCTGTGTTCAATTCCTATGTCCGCATGATGATGGACTGTAGATGTGGGCAGACTACACATTGGTCGATGTGCTGTCTATATGCATGTGCCTTCACACCAGGCACAGCTGCCCCTGCACATGTGACCCCTGCTGGACTCGCTGCTGGGTCTGTGGAGCTGATGCACCTTCTGTGCGTGGGCGGACAGCTCTCCTCACTTCCCTCATTGCGCATGTCATGACTTTGCCGCAGGTGACATGGATCATGGAGGGCCCACATGTACGCGTGGGTAGGCTACACATGATTGTTCACTGGTCGCCACCGCCAGTCAGTGTTTCG